>SJYW01009041.1:666053-690789 GCA_006410735.1 Raphicerus campestris
GCCGCCGCCGTACACGCTGTACTGCATGTTGAAGGAGCTCACGTCGGAGTTGTGGGTGCTGGCGTGATCGCTCTGGTGCTTCTTCCGGCGCTTCACAACGAGCACGAAGAGCCCCGCAGCCACGAAGACGGACATGATGAAAACCAGCAGCAGGCTGAGGATCAGCACCGACAAGGGCACCGACGACGCGGCGCCTCCGCCCGCGCCCAAGCCCGCGGGCGCCCCGGTGCCGTTCAGACGCACGGCAGGGGTCACCGCGCTGGTCCTCGCGGGGACCTGGATGGACGAGGGCGCGGGCGTGGACACCACCACGTCCGAGTAGTCAGGGCACAGCAGCTCCGACTTAATGGAGCGCATATCCATCTCGGCGAACTTCTTGGGCGACTTGCAGATGACCTCGTCCACCAGGACGCCCGCTTTGAGCTGTTCCACCCACAGCTTCATGCCCACCACGTCGCAGGTACAATCCCAAGGGTTGTCGTGCAGGTCGATTTGGATGAGTGACGTCAGCTGGTCCAGGACTCCGCTCACAGGCAAGGAGGTGAAGTGGTTACTCCTGAGGTTGAGCCTCAGGAGAGTCAGGCCTGAGAAGACGCCTGAGGGCAAGGTCTGCAGGAGGTTGTTGTTCAGGAATAGCAGCTGGAGGTTTGGGACTGGGTCGAAAGTCCCAGGTTGAATCTCGCGGATGAGGTTGTATTGGAGGAAAAGATACTGCAGACTCTGCAGGCCGTAGAACAGCTCCGGGCTCAGCCGCTCGATCCTGTTGCCATTTAGGTAGAGGCGCCTCAGGTTGGTGAGGTCCCCGAAAGCGCGGTCCTGGATCGTGGAGATGCGGTTGTTGCCCAGGTGGAGGAGGTCCAGCCCCGTGGCCTCCAGGAAGTCACTCCTGCGCACCAGGGCGATGTAGTTCTCCGTCAGATACATTTTCTTGGGGTTGTAGGGCTTGGGTTGCAGCTCTGCTATGCTCTCAATCTTGCGCTCCTGGCAGTTGACGTTGAGGCCCAGATCGGAGATTTGCAGGTTGCAAGTGCACGCGGTGGGACACTCCAAAGGCACCGGAGATTTGGTCTGATAGGCGATGCTGGGGCCATAGTTGCCATAGCCCAGGTCCTTGGAGGGCTGCCGAGAGGTGGGGCGCACCCTGGGCTTATTGGGTTGGCGAGTCCCCTTAGGGGGCTTCAAGGGGGGTTTGTAAACAGCAGAGGAAGAAGTGGCCACGGAATTCACCGAGGCAGGGGTGGTATGTAAGTACCCCGTGGTGCTCAGAGGCGTCTGCGGCCTCATCTCGTAGTCCGAAATAAGTTTCCTTGGGCAGAGTTCCTGCTTGGACACTTCGTCCAAGTCCCTGCCGTGTAAGCGGAAGGGGGTCTCACAAACCACATCCCCAACCAGGGCAGAGTAGGAGATGCTGTCTAACCAATCCTTCAGGGAGATCAGCTCACAGGAGCAATTCCAGGGGTTTTCCTCCAGTTGTAACTCCACGACTTTATCCATATGCTGCAAGAGCCCCACGTAGGGCAGAAGTTTCAGCCGGTTGCCCCGCAGGTCCAAGTGCGTTAACGGCACAAAACGGAAAAGGTTGTTGGGTAAACTGGACAAGAGATTGTCATTGAGGATAAGCACCTGCAACAAATGCAGTTTCCCAAAAGCGTTGGGTTCAATGACACTGATGTAATTGTAATCGACCTGTAGGTACTCCAGGCTCTCCAAGCCAAGGAAGGTATCATCACGCAGAAGTTCCAGTTTATTATTGTTCAGATGCAATCTCCTTAAACCCCGCAGCCCATGGAAAGCCCCGGTCTCAATGTCCTGGATTACATTGCTCCCCAGATGCAAAATCGAAGCCCCAGTGTAATTGACAAATTCATTGGGATAGAGACGACTCAAAAGGTTTCCAGACAACAAGAGGTGGTAGATTGGGAAACGGGGAGGGCTAATTTCCGAAAGGCTGATGATCCCCCGATTTTCACAGCTCACAGTTAAAATGCCGTCCTTTTCCTCACAAGGACATGCATTGTCACAGATTTCCCCATAATAATCGATGGTTTCTGCACACGAAAGGACGAGAGATGTTAGAGCAAACGCTAGAGTCTGCAGCATCCAGCTCTGCATTTTTCTGTGAAGATCCTGTTCCAAAGTTACTGGGGGGCAGCACGTGTGCATTTTATCTCCTGCAAGGGAGAGAGAGGGGAAAAAAAAAGGAAACAACAGAATATGACAAAAACTTAAGGGATCAATCAGAAAGTCTCTTTCCTTCCTAATACTGTTTTTCTGACATCCAGAAGAAGCGGAGAGTAATGACACCCCACACCCCGAGGTACATGGACATTCTCTAGACTTTATTAAAATCTGATATTCACTTTGATTTAAAGGTTGATTTCATTTTCTAATGACAACAGGAACATGCTGCTCCTTACAAGACAAGGGCAGGTTAGACAAAGTACCGTTTTGGTGTTCTTGCCTGCCCCCCCCCTTTCAAAACCAATCCATAAATATACATAAAATGGCTGTCAGTTCAGATTCACGATTTAAATTTTACAGAAAAGAAGTACCATGTTTTATCAGGTTGCCCCCTCACCTATACCCAGTCCCTCTGCTTTGCTTTCAAAACCTCTTGAGTTAACAGTTCACCATGAAGGTCTCCCATTTTCACAGTTTTGCCCAGGAGCCACAATACTTGGGCTATTTTAAAACCACCGCTGGAAACACCAGGGTGGGAAGCTAAAGAATACTTTTCACAGAGGCAAAAAGCAAGCATGCGAGATAAGGCATCAAAAGGACCCAGAAGAGGCTCTTAAGGCCGATTGTCTTTGGGAGCTTTGAGCATGGAGAAAAAGGAGAGCGCTTTCGCTTTGATGGTGGACTTCACTATCACGCTATTAAGCACATCAGCGTCCTAATTGCATGCACGGTGCCACTTAGCAGCGCCTCCCCGAGAGCGCCCTGCGTCCACTTCTCATTGATCATGTCAGCGACGCTACTAAACCGCATTTTTAAGCCACTGAAATAGTTCTGCACGATGGATTACAAAGAACTCTGCGAAGGCATCCGCAATCCCGGAACCAGCTCCGGTTACCTGGAGTTTAAAGAAGGCGTTCCCACCGCTTACCCGGAATCAGCTAAAAGTAAACCCAGGACCAGCGCCAAAGCCTCCCTCACCTCGGGCTCCGCGTCTCTTTGCCACGGTATGCAAAACTAACCCTACCAAATTAGCAAGATTGGGACTGAGCTACCACCTCACCAACATCCCCTTCACTGGAGTTGCTTATTGTATTTAATTATCAAGGCTTTACTCCCCTTCACCCCCCACCTTCTTCCCTCAGAAAGGGGACGTGGGCTGATGAAGAGGCAAAATAGAAGGGAGAAAGGAAGGGAGGACAGCAAGTGATACAAGTCAGTGCTTTAATATCCGAATTTCATCACCCCAAGGAATCAATCTGAACCTCCTCTCCCTTTTCTTTCTGGCTTTCTTTTTGTCCCTCTAAAGGCTTCCTTCGACTTCCTACTTCGAGTCGACAGCAGCGCTCAGAAGGAAAGGACATAAATGGAGCAAGTGTGTGCGAGTGTGTGTTGCGTTGGTTGGGGGAAGGAGGGGGAGAGGGAACATTCGCTAGAAATGCTGGGCTCGTGGAACCAATGCCTTTTTTCTCTGTCCAGCCTTGCTTGGCGCTGCCTCACCACCCCCAAAGTCTGATGTCGAATCGCAACCCCTAACTAAAGCCAAGACGGTTCTGAAGCACGGGTTCAAGCCTGGAGTCCACGATCTGGATCCCCGAGTCGACTCCAGCCCGCGTTATGAAGAGCCCCTGCATTCGCACGCACGTGTGCAAGTGTGCCTGCGAATCATTCACGTGTGGTCACCCAGACGTGTCGAGACGAATGGGAACCCACAGTGTCTAAACCTTGCAAGTATCCTCTACCTCCCAACGCAGCGACAAAACACTTCGTGGCTTAACAGCGGCACAGACACCCTCTATGAAAGCAAAACGTTTACCTTGAAATCGCCGTTCACCGCTGGATCAAATCGGCATGGCCATTCAGCGGGGGCTAGGTCCCCTCCCCCTCTCGCTCGGCGCTTCCTCGCCCCCATTCACCTCCCACCCGCTCTGACAGCCCATCGCCAAACATGTCCAGCCAATATTAAACTTGAGCGTTTACAACTTTAATTCAGTTCTGGCTCGCCAGGGTCGAAGAGCTTCCCTCTCACCCCACTCCCGATTCCCTCCTCCCTGCTATCAAAGGAGCCCGAAAATTTAGCAAATAAAGTTGAATGAGCCGGGCAAGGCTGACATTTCTGACTGGGAAACGCACCTCCGATGTAAATTCGCGGGGACGCTGCACATTCCCAGAGTCTCAGATTTTTTTTCTTTTTTGGAGGGCGGGGGTGGGGAAGCTGTATCNTGCTGTCTCTTGTCCTGTAAAGGGCCCTGGAAGAGGGAGTGGTCCACCCTAGCTGCAAACAAGGGCGCTTTTTTATTTTTTGCTTTAAGAATTACGTTTGATAAGTATGCCTAGGCGATACAAGAGATGTGAACGACTTTCAGAGAGATTGTGAATATTATTTGGTGTATACTAAAAAGCTGGAAATCTCTAAATATGCAGTAAGGATAGAAAGCAAGTTTCTTGAAGAATCACCTGCTAAACTCTACTAGCGTCTTCTCTACAGTAAGTATTCCTGGCTCTTTTCATGAAACCAAACAGCTCCCTCCCCAAAAGGGAGTCTTTACCTTCATAAGGCACATTTCCACAGTTTCTAATATTAGAGCTGTAGTCCATCCCAGGCATAGAAGAAAAGTTGATCGTTCTAAGTGGCTTCAGTGTAGGCTGTTACACATGTGTTTGTTCTTTTGATAACTGGGTAGCTTTATCACTTAAATGTATTTTACCTACTTAATTTTGGAATTAATTATGTAGCATTTTTATAGTTGTCATAAACATAACTGATATTGTGTCCTTTTTGGTAATATTTGGGGTAAAATTGTGGTTATAATACCCTGATTACATATACAATTAGTATTAATTCTGAAAAATATGTATATACACATTGCCACTATCATACCTTTCTACATCCTCTCTGTTGAATTAGAAAGAGTTTTCTAGAGGTAGTGAGTATGATAGTCTTCTGAGGTTTTGCAATATTTCTTGAAATTTCTTCTGAGTCTATTTTGCAATTTCTTTTTCTTTTTATTAACTAAAGCCATTCAAACTTGGTTTGGAAAGATTTTGTTAGTTTTGCTTAAATTTGGGGTAGGTACCAGGGAGCGAAAAAGAAGAAATCTATAGTATAAGATAATTAAAAGTAAAGTATTATAATAACAGAACTTCCTAGTAAATTTAAAACTATTCGGCCTAGGAATGATAGTCACTTGCTACAGGTACATTATATAAACAGGCAACTTAAACTCCACCCAAAACAGGCTTGTTGCTGTGTTGTTTATTTAGTCATTATCTTCCAACATTCTAAAATTGTTTTAACATTGATAAAAACATTCTAAAAATTGTTTTAAAGTATAAAATTGCTTTTATATTTGCAAAGTGAAAGTATTTAAGTATCATAATTTTCAAATTACATGTTAATTACAGTTAGAAACTTTTGGAATATAAATGTTAAGTTCTATCACAGAGACATATTTTTCAATGGTGATAATCTCTAAGGAAGTTCCNTTGCTTTTATATTTGCAAAGTGAAAGTATTTAAGTATCATAATTTTCAAATTACATGTTAATTACAGTTAGAAACTTTTGGAATATAAATGTTAAGTTCTATCACAGAGACATATTTTTCAATGGTGATAATCTCTAAGGAAGTTCCAATGTGTATGAAGTGGCTTATGTAATTATTAGACTTCTCAAAGTAACAGAAACATAGTTATTTTAGTTCATTCTTCTATTCCTTTCCTAAACCTTCAAAATTGCATTTAATATCAAAGTTTAGTTTAATTTTTGGTTTCGTGTCATTTTTACTTTATTATCCTAGTTAAAATGCAGCCTGTTAAGCAGCATTAATATGTTTGCAATTGACTTAGGTTATAATTTTGTTAGAAACACTGACACTAAAAGTATGCTAGTCTACCTCTTGTGGTTGGGTAAGTTAGTGACTATCATTGACTCAGTTTTGAAGATGGCCTGAGACGCCACCATAAGTGTACCACTAGGTGTCCCTGTAAGCTTCCCTGCGGGAAAGTGAATTTTGAGAAAATACTGTGACATGAAGAGACAAGAACAGAAGAATGGAGAAAGCAAACATCATAAACACAAGAAAAGTCCTCGTGTTTTAGTGTGTAGACTTTTGTTTGCTTTGACTGTTGACTACTGCCTAGAAAAGATATAAAGGAATCATGTAGCTGATCTAATTTGAGCAAGCTTTTTATCTAGAGGAACACACATGTTTTAGTCTGAATTCAACAGTATTTAGTCATGTGATATGTATACATGCTACAACTCAACACTCAAATGTATGCATATGATTACATAAACACACTTAGGAACTAGAAAGTTAAGTGAGTGATCAAATACATCTCTCCAGATTTTAGGTCATTGATACTAAATTGGACATTTTGTGATTGAGATGGATGTGAAAATCTGAGAATCTTTGTCCAGCTGTTTATGAATATATTTATGCGTATTATAATTAGCTCATGATCTCATGTCATTATAAATACATTTCCTATGTGGTAATAAATTTGTCAATAATTAGTGCAAATTATGGACCTAATTTAATACCTACATATTAAAATTTAAGTTCAGACTACAATTAGCATATTTGTCACTTAAAATTGACCATATAATTTTGTGAATTCATATTTATTATTACCTGGAATTATTGTTTTAGTGCCTTATGAACCCTGGAAAAGTTCTCATATTGAAAGCATTTCTTAAGGTATCTCATCAAATTATTTTTATGTATCNCATATTAAAATTTAAGTTCAAACTACAATTAGCATATTTGTCACTTAAAATTGACCATATAATTTTGTGAATTCATATTTATTATTACCTGGAATTATTGTTTTAGTGCCTTATGAACCCTGGAAAAGTTCTCATATTGAAAGCATTTCTTAAGGTATCTCATCAAATTATTTTTATGTATCATTCTGTGGTTTATTTAGAATAGTAAAGAGCTTAGTCAAGAATTATAGTGCAACATGCAGGAGTCTAACAGAGATTGTAAAAAAGGAAATCTTTGGTGATAATTATAAGATTTTACAACTATAAATCAAAATCATTGAAATCAAAACCAGTAGACGTTGTATTTTCTGTTGTTAGCCTGGCTAGTGAATTAGGATTTTAGAAATCTAATGCTAGATTCCAGACTCCTCCCAAATTAACTTGGATAAATTACTTTGTGATAATAATAGCTAAGAAGACTATATACTACCCTATTTAATAAATGAAAAAAGTTTCAGAATTAAATTATGTTTTTAACGTCTTTGAAATTAAAATTACATATCCACGTACCCCTGAAAGGAGAAATGTTTTTCTTGGAGGTGAAAACATGAGTCATCATTTATGATTGTTTCTTTGTGCAGTTGCTAAACTAAATAATGATATAGCATATTGTTTTGATCAATTTCCTACATTGCAAATTATAATAATTAAATATATCATGTAGTGATATTTATCAAATCTGAAATGGCTGGCTAAACTGACTTAATTTTCCAAGATTGTTTATTTACTTACAGACTTAATTAGTTATTTGCAATCTAAGAAATATGCTCTCAGAGGCATCAAAGAAAAGATGTATAAAATAGACTGTTTTCTTCATGTCTCATATAGTTCCTTGTTCAGCTCAGTTCAGTTGTTCAGTAGTGTCCGACTCTGTGGCCCAAGAACCACAGCATGCCAGGCCTCCCTGTCCATCACCAACCCCCAGAGTCCACCCAAACCCATGTCCATCGAGTTGGTGATGCCATCCAACCATCTCATCCTCTGTCGTCCCCTTCTCCTCCTGCCCTTAATCTTTCCTAGCATCAAGGTCTTTTCAAATGAATCATATTTTTTTGTTGTTGTTGCCAGTTTTAGGTATTAAATAAATCATCCTCTTTGGAGGACCACTTGAAAATAACTACCCAAAGTTAAAATGGATATCTGTTTTGAACAATCATACTTTCAGAAAGTAGCCTAAAAGGTGTTACCAAAATAAAGTATAGGATTCGATATGTAAGAAGATATTCATTGTAACAGATTCATACATTTGTAAATGGTTTAGAACAGCCTACATGCCTGACTAAACGAGAAGTGGTACATATCAACCTATAATTTGGGAGACCTTTCTTCCTGTAATAACAGTGTATATAGGAATCCATATCTGTCATTATTAATAGTGTATGTAGCATCATCTATGAACCCTATTGAAACAGAGAGAAAGATAGTAAGAAAGGGAGAAAAGAGAAATTTTCAGGAAAGATACACAAATTCTGTAGTAGTGATTGCCTCTTGGAGAACTGGGAAATCTTGAGTAGAATGGAGATTTATTTTTCTTTTCATCACACACACACACACACACACACACACACACACACACACACACACACAGAGTGAGTGAGTGCTCAGTGGTATCTGATTCTTTTGTAACCCTACAGACTGTAGTCTGCCATACTCCTCTGTCCATGGAATTTCCCAGGCAAGAATACTGGAGTGGGTTGCCATTTTCTTCTGCAAGGGATCTTCCCAACACAGGGGTTGAATTTGCGTCTCCTGCATTGGCAGGAGGGTCCTTTACCACTGACTTACCATGGAAGCCACCTGGAAGAATGTATATATATATATATATATATATATATATATTTACATGCACATTATATATAAACATTTCAATTTACTTGCACATTCCCTATAAAAACACTATGTACTTGAGAAATAAGGATAATATTTGGATGAATGATAGGAAAGGTAATGGAGAAGGCGATTTTACCAAATTACAATCTTATAGTTTTCAAAACTATTTTTTTATGATGCACTGTTACCTATGGAGGTACCGAATATCTTTCTAAAAATATGAGTATAAGCTAGTTAGTTAAAATTATTTCTCTCCATAGCCCTTATATGTGCTACTCAATTCTAGCTGCCAATATTAGTTAATAGAAGCTAGCTTCCCTTTATCTTCACTATACAGAGCCATACTGTGTACTGGCAATATTAGCTTTATTTGATATGATGAGTGAAGGGAATGATCAAAATGATTCTCTAGAGAGAATAAATGATTATACTTGAAATGGTCAGCAGCAGATCTTCACTGCTATCTGCAGGAAGACGAGTGAGTGTGTGATTGTGGCATATTCTAAATATACAAACTAATATCAGGCCCTGTTAGAACAGTCTGCTGCCATCTGGCTTAGATTCGCTTGCATTGAAATATGCACATTCCTGTGGACAAGAGGCAGTTTCATTATAGAGCCAGATAAGCCTTTAACTGTATCTTCCTCCTGGAGCTATGGTTTGTCTCTTAGAATTCATCAGCTCTTGGTTCTCAAGTATCTCTAGTCATTTCTAGGAAACAAGTCCAAACAAGCATTTTGTTATGCCTGTATTTTCTGTATCCTTTCTGGTTTTGCAGAGAAAAACAATCATTCTAAAACAGTGTCCTTACAATGTTTAAAAAATGACTGCTGCTTGCATAAGAATATCTACATTGACCATAGTTTATTCAACTTTTGTCAACTGGAGACTCCCATAATCTTTTTATCCCTTCAAAATAAATTTACCTCCAACTCCAGTCCTTTGCTTTCTGCTGCTCTTTTAAGCAGCTGGCATTTCACTTTTATCTATTGTTCTCAAAAATTCACTGTAAATAACTTTCTTCATCAAAACAGTCTTCCCTGCCTCCTCTAACCAACGTTAAAGATTTAATTATCTAAACATTACCTTACATTATCTAGCACAGTGTTCTAGTCACTGCATAAAGTTTTCTTTCAATCTGGACTAGACTATCACGTTTTATTGAGAACAGAATTTTATTGTGTTTATTACCCTGTTAGCAGCGAGAAAAGTGAGCTCCCAATAATTATTTGTATACACGTGCATGTGTGCTGAGTCTCTCAGTAGTGTCGGACTCTGCGACTTTGTGGACTATAGCCCACCAGGTCCCTGTAGCCATGGGATTCTTCAGGCAAGAATACTGGATTGGGTTACCATTTCCTCTTCCAGACCCAGGGACTGAACCTGGGTCTCCTGAGTCTCCTGCATTGGCAGGCAGTTTCTTTACCACTGAGCCACCTGGGAAGCCCCTTTGTATATACAAGAAATAGTTATCCACTTACGAGTTTATTCATTCAACAAATTTTTTTAGTACCCATATTGTGTTAAGCCCTATTATGTTTGATATAAAACAATGAGTTGATTCATATCAGGATGGTTGGGTGATTTCAGAGATTTTGACTGTCTGATAAACCACCTACGTTCTCTAGTCAAAATAAATGGCATAAAATATAAAAATACTGTTGCATAAATTGTGCACTTGAATAATATTTCTTGTAGTTTACATTTGTTAAGCCTCTACAAGGGTTCTCCAGTAGAACTTTATGTGAAGGGGACTAATCTATACCTGTTTTGTCTAACGTGATAGCCATTGACTACAAATGATTACTGATTAATTGAAATGCAGCTGCTGTTACAGGAAATAAAGTTTTGATTTTAAAAACTTTAATTAATTTAAATAACCACATGTGATGAGTGGCTACCATATTGGTCGTGCAGTTTGAGAGTATAAATCCCTGAAAGACTGACATAGTGTTTCTTGTGCAATATCTGGGATACCTTGGAAATTCAATCAGTATGAACAGCTGCACTCATAACTAATGATGGTGATTATGACACTCTCAATAAACAAGGACAATTATGATTCATATTTGGCAAGAGGCCTGATTTCCATTCTGTTGAGGGTCTCTATTCAATCCTACTAAATTGCATTGAGTTGAGGGTTTCTACCATTCTTTTAAAGGTTCCAAGGCATTTTAGAGGCATTTAAAAATTCCTTTTTACATCCTCATTACACCCCCATCAAGAAAGAAAGGTAGATTATATCAATAGATTTTTATTAGAAGATAAGTGCCTTTTTATGCATGATGAAGTACCCTCTAAAGTGTTTTTCTCCAGATCACACAATGGAATGTTAGTAGAACTGGAAAAGAAAGTCCTAAAGGGGTAATTTGCTTTAGGAGTTTTCTAGAATAGGCTCTTTGTGCAGAGAAGCCTGTCAGTCAGTTGGGGGGAAAAAAAAAGTGCACTTGAACGCTCTCTCACATTCCATCTATTTGAATGCAAAAGCTCTATTTTGAAGCTGAGTGGTGTTTTGCACAATTAAAGTAAACAGAGTTTGGACAGCAAATTGTAATTAATGAATTTGTTGAATGCAAAAAGGGTTTCCCTGGTAGCTCAGCCATAAAGAATCAACCTGCATTGTAGGAGACACAGGAAACACAGTTCGATCCCTGGGTCTGAAAGATCCTCTGGAGAAGGAAATAGCTCCAGTATTCTTGCCTGGGAAATCCCATGAACAGAGGAGCCTGGCAGGCTACAGCCCATAGGATTGCAAAAGAGTCAAACATGCCTGTGTGACTAAACCACTACCACCATTGAATGCAAATATGGCCTCTAATATCCATAAAGATCTGAGTGAATCTCAGTTCATATGAAATCAGATTTATATATTTGAAACAAAAATGTAATAGCTTTGTAATCAGTTCCAATTATAATGAATTATTATAAATTTTGAGATTGTTTTGTTTTTAATCAATCTAAAATGTTGGTACTATAATTAACCTATACTTCCACTATGGGACAAATCAATGTAGCTTCATAAAGGGGCATTAATGGCTTCAGAGCTCAAGTCCCAAGTAGGTAGGAAGCCACGTGGTCCAGAGCAGTAGACTGGCTCTCAGAAATCTCAGCCCCATTCTTGACTCTGGCTTTGCATCCATTGTGCACGTGCATTTATGAAGACACCTCCTGGGTAGGTCATATATTTTATATATAAGGAATTTACTGTGCTTTCTCTTCAGTAGACTTTAAGACTACCACACTGGTTCATCAAAGGATAAGTATTAAAATGTAATCTTCTTGGAAAAAAACAACATAATCATTACTCTTAGATTGCAGATTTAAAATTTTTCACATTATCCTAAAACATAAAGTAAACTTCATGTAAATAAATATTGGCAATCCAGTGCTTATTTGTGAATGGTATACCTTCTGTGAAAGACAGATCAGAGGCAGTTCAGTGTTTTTTGACTCTAACATGATGCATTTTTTATCCCATGATCAAAGACTTCATCAATCTCATGAAGCTTTTATAGTGACACTAGATTCATAGTTATTGTCATATGACATATCTTAATGTTTGCTGCAATTTTAATTGATTGTTACATATCCTAATGAACAAAAAACTAATTTGGATTTGAATCACCAGTATAAGATGCAGAGTTCTTTGTACAATCAATCTACATCTTTAATTGCTATATTATATGAGTAGTGACTGCTATGCAGGTTGACTTTGATCAATGAATACACTGCCACTTACTCATATGAAGATAGTCATGAATTTTTTTCTAGGTACTTTTAAATTCAAAAGTATTTCATTATAGTATTGATATGATAGCCCATTTATAGTATACTTTTTCCTAAAGTAAAGAAGTTTCTAATGATAGTGTTCCCTTATTTTTGAGTTTTTCTATTAATTATTTTTTGACATTTAGTAAAACCGTAGTTAGAGCAAGCTTTGTATGCCTCCTTTAAAAAAATCAGTAATTAAATACTAAAATGATTCCTAGTATATGGAGAATGTGTGTGTGTGTGTGTGCGTGCGCTCAGTCGTGTCTGATTGTTTATGACCCCATGGCTATAGCCTGACAGGCTCTTTGTCCATGGGATTTTCCAGGCAAGAATACTGGAGTGATTGGCCATTCACGTCTCCAGGGGATCTTCCCAACCCAGGGATCGAACCTGAATCTCCCGCACTCTGGATTGTTTACTGCCACCAGAGAATCCCATATAGAGAAAAGGAGCCTGGATTGATTTTTCAGAAAAAAATAAGAATCTATTTGACTGTGTTTTTCAATTTGTTATGTGGTTTATCAATCACAACTAACACAAGCATCAACAGGCAATTTATACATCATTTATAATCTAAAGTCAAAGGCAAATAAAATGTGTATATATATATATATGTATATATATATATATATACAACATACCTATACTCATTCACTGTTTGGTAGTTATTTCAGATAGATTTGTCTCATTCTTCCATGTGATTATTACAGAAACTTCATGAAGTATTGTCTTTCTTTACAGATAAGAAAACTGAGTTTCAAGGTAGTTGGTGATGCTCCATAATTCATACAGACAGTACACAGCAGATCCACACTGTGATAGAGTTACAAGGACTCTCAGTATTCATTTTTTCAACTTCACTCTGTCAATTCAAATGCATTCTTTTGAACTTTTACCTCAGTTTAAAGGAAAAGTGAAAACAGCTTATCAATACTTAGGGATTAGGTTCAGTAAAGACACCTGCTAAGTGATTCATCATTTCTATAATATCAAATGGATTCTAAATCAAAATAGAAATATATTCCAAATTATTAATATATAATACTACTCTTAAGATATCATCATAATAAAATATATCTTAAACTGGTCATGAAATACATTTATAAATAAGCCGTCCTTATATCAGTCTACCTTAAGAATATCAAAGACATTATTAACTGCCAGAAGATATTGTACAGTAACCCACAATTAGTTTTGAATATTTATATTATGTGCTGTGCTATGCTCAGTTACTCAGTCATGTCTGACCCTTGCAACTGCACGACTGTGGCTCCCCAGGTTCTGCTGTCTGTGGAATTCTCCAGGCAAGAATACTGTTGTGGGGCCATTTCCAGTTCCAGGGTTCTTCCCAACTCAGGAAGCAAACCCACATCTACATTGGCAGGTGCATTCTTTAACACTGAGTCACCTGCGAAGCCCATTTGTAGTATTAAATATATATTTTTTGTAAAGAAGTCCCTAATAATAATTTCCCCTTATTTTTGAGTTTTTGACTAATGATTATTTTACATTTAATAAAGCAGGAGTTAGAGCAAGCATTATAAAATCAATCATTATGAAACCACTTAAAAATCATTAATAACATACTAAAATGTTACCTTTGGGCAATAGTCAAATGAATACTTCCATGCATAAGTTTAGAGAGATAACTCCATAGCCTTTTGTGATATCAATTTGTTATAAAAATAATTGAAACTCAGCATGACATATTTTCTAAGTTTTTTCAAAATAATACATACAGTGAGATACCTATGATTTAACTAATTTTGTTAGTAATTGAAAAATCATTTTGGTTAATGAAAATATTAATCACAAATAGCTAATATTTACTTACAAAGAACTACAAATAAATATTTTATATTTTATTAGTTTTGAACACCTGACTTTAACCATATCAACTCTCTTTGTCAAACAGTCTTATTTCATTTTGAATACAACATGCAAAACTTCATAAAACTCAAAATATTTGGGTACTTGTGTATGTTAGTCTTTCCTCAATGTCAATAAAATTATAGTGGGATGCTTCGCCATAATTCTGAATCTCCAAATATGGAACATTCATAAATATTAGAATCATCATTGACTATCACACTTCATCTATTTATTACCATGCTAAAATATGTAAGTGTGTAAAAACAGTAACAGTATCTGTCCACTTTAGCGGCTCATGACGCTTCTGACCACCTTCTCCTAATATGCGCTAAGAGAGCAGGCAGCAGTGCTCGAGAATGCAACTTGGAGTTCTTCCAGGAACTGAGTCAAAGAGCAATGTCTGCATTCACAAAGAAGCATTCACAGCTGTCAGAAGTTAAATGTCCTTGAGACTCACGATACAGCTGCAGTCCTTCCAGTACACTGCCAGTATCTGTGGAAACTGGAATTTGATAACTAATTTTCTTCCATGGGAAAAAAATAATCTCGGCAGAATGATGACGCTTTGCCTGACCAGTAATAAATAATTATGCATTCACAAGACGTGAAGCATCCTTGTCCCACATTACTTAGCCTGCTCTGCTTTTGCAGCTAATTTTCACTACCACAGAAAGCACACTTATTGCGATAAACTGTCAATGAACTTCTTGTAGGCAAACACCTGCCGATACCTGCTAGCAGTGAGTGCATGAGATTTAGGATGGTAAAAATTGTAGCATGAATTGTAGCAGAATCTGCAAAGCAATATTAGGTAGAAATGAGTGTGTGAGAGCAGGCATGAGGGAAGAAAGGCACACGTAAACAGGTATTTTGAGTTTCCATTTATATTTGATCAAGTGCATAGAATGCATTTTTTGGGTCAAATGTTTAATATAGTTGAGTATAATAATATAAAAGCGACCTATATTTGCAAATAAGGTTTTCAGTCTGAAATAATCTATCCCAATTCATTATCAGGTGTTTTGGGGGCAAATGATTATTTATTATGTGCTCAGTCATGTCTGACTCTTTGCCATCCCATGGACTATAGTCCACCAGCCTCCTCTGTCCATGGAATTTCCCAGGCAAGGATACTAGAGTGGGTGCCATTTCTTTCTCCAAGGACAAATGATTGATTATTCTGCTGGAAATATTCAGCCTTATATTCCCTATATCCATATGGAGATAACAGTCACTGAGACTGAATTCTTAAAAAAAATATACTTTTTGAAAATGTCTTAAAATTTTAAGTGAGATTATAAATCTCTGTTCTGTAATAGTTTAGGTGAGGTCCAAATGGAAGTAAATGGATTAGCTTACCTTCAGGTAACTATACAGTGTCTGGTTGAATAGAAAAAACCCATTTGAAAATGTATCCGTTTTTAATTGTTGAGTCACTTAGTTGATGAATAGTTTCNTCATAAAACTCAAAATATTGGGGTACTTGTGTATGTTAGTCTTTCCTCAATGTCAATAAAATTATAGTGGGATGCTTCGCCATAATTCTGAATCTCCAAATATGGAACATTCATAAATATTAGAATCATCATTGACTATCACACTTCATCTATTTATTACCATGCTAAAATATGTAAGTGTGTAAAAACAGTAACAGTATCTGTCCACTTTAGCGGCTCATGACGCTTCTGACCACCTTCTCCTAATATGCGCTAAGAGAGCAGGCAGCAGTGCTCGAGAATGCAACTTGGAGTTCTTCCAGGAACTGAGTCAAAGAGCAATGTCTGCATTCACAAAGAAGCATTCACAGCTGTCAGAAGTTAAATGTCCTTGAGACTCACGATACAGCTGCAGTCCTTCCAGTACACTGCCAGTATCTGTGGAAACTGGAATTTGATAACTAATTTTCTTCCATGGGAAAAAAATAATCACGGCAGAATGATGACGCTTTGCCTGACCAGTAATAAATAATTATGCATTCACAAGACGTGAAGCATCCTTGTCCCACATTACTTAGCCTGCTCTGCTTTTGCAGCTAATTTTCACTACCACAGAAAGCACACTTATTGTGATAAACTGTCAATGAACTTCTTGTAGGCAAACACCTGCCGATACCTGCTAGCAGTGAGTGCATGAGATTTAGGATGGTAAAAATTGTAGCATGAATTGTAGCAGAATCTGCAAAGCAATATTAGGTAGAAATGAGTGTGTGAGAGCAGGCATGAGGGAAGAAAGGCACACGTAAACAGGTATTTTGAGTTTCCATTTATATTTGATCAAGTGCATAGAATGCATTTTTTGGGTCAAATGTTTAATATAGTTGAGTATAATAATATAAAAGCGACCTATATTTGCAAATAAGGTTTTCAGTCTGAAATAATCTATCCCAATTCATTATCAGGTGTTTTGGGGGCAAATGATTATTTATTATGTGCTCAGTCATGTCTGACTCTTTGCCATCCCATGGACTATAGTCCACCAGCCTCCTCTGTCCATGGAATTTCCCAGGCAAGGATACTAGAGTGGGTGCCATTTCTTTCTCCAAGGACAAATGATTGATTATTCTGCTGGAAATATTCAGCCTTATATTCCCTATATCCATATGGAGATAACAGTCACTGAGACTGAATTCTCAAAAAAAATATACTTTTTGAAAATGTCTTAAAATTTTAAGTGAGATTATAAATCTCTGTTCTGTAATAGTTTAGGTGAGGTCCAAATGGAAGTAAATGGATTAGCTTACCTTCAGGTAACTATACAGTGTCTGGTTGAATAGAAAAAACCCATTTGAAAATGTATCCATTTTTAATTGTTGAGTCACTTAGTTGATGAATAGTTTCTAAATATTATAATGTTATAAATAGCTGGTTCCTAAAACCAAATGAATTATTAAAGACTTTCTATCCCATCTAAAATTAAAAACAATTATAAGCCTTAAAAAATACTGGTTTTTGGAGTTGTGGGTATGAGTAATAGTGACGAAAACTGGAAAACTAGTCACAGTTAATCTTTAAGTTGTCAAAGCACNAACCAAATGAATTATTAAAGACTTTCTATCCCATCTAAAATTAAAAACAATTATAAGCCTTAAAAAATACTGGTTTTTGGAGTTGTGGGTATGAGTAATAGTGACGAAAACTGGAAAACTAGTCACAGTTAATCTTTAAGTTGTCAAAGCACTTAGAGAATGTGGAGTACTACAACCTAATTTAAAAGACTCAGACAATGTGAGTGTTTTAACCAACTTTTGACCAATTTTCTCCTGATTTTCTAACCCCTTAGTCAGCGTGCTTAAGGCTAAAACAAAGATGTATAGCTGAGTTAACTTAATAACTTATCCTGAAAAATACAAAATAAAAATAAGACAAAAACAGCCACAGATTCCTAGCTACTTTGGCAGCATTCCGTGTCATTTGAATAAGAGTGTCATATATTGAGTGGGTTATAAAAAAGTCAGCTTCAGTTCAGTTCACTTCAGTTCATTTGCTCAGTCGTGTCGGACTCTTTGAGACCTCATGAATCGCNCACAGAATTCTCCAGGCAAGAATACCAGAGTGGGTAGCCATTCCCTTCTCCAGGGGATCTTTCCAATCCAGGGATCCAACTCTAGGGCTCTTCCATTGCAGGCAGACTCTTTACCATCTAAGCCATCAGGGAAGCCCCCTAAATTAGGATGGGGCCAAAAAAAAAGAAAAGTACTAGGAACCCTGGGAAGCATTCATACCCTCGAGTCACAGGGGCATTGTTAACACCACGGTTATCTCAGTGAAAGTGAAGTCGCTCAGTCATATCTGACTCTTTGGCGAACCCGTAGACTGAGTTGGACATGACTGAAGTGACTTAGCAGCAGCAGCAGCAGACTGTATCCTAAGGCTCCTCTGTCCGTGGGATTTTCCAGGCAATAGCACTGGAGTGGATTGCCATTTCCTTCCCCAGGGTATCTTCCCAACCCAGGGCTCGAACACCGGTCTCCTTCATTGTAGACAGACGCTTTACCATCTGAGCCACCAGCGAAGTCCTGGTTACCTCAGAGAGCACGTCTAAATAGAATTAATCAGGCAGACATTCACTTTCACTGGCTGAGCCAGACAATTTAAGATAGGTTCGTCTTGTACCCTTACTTCCACGCTCGTGAAGTTGCTCAGTCTTGTCCGACTCTTTGGGACCCCATGGACTGTAGCATACCAGGCTCTTCTGTCCGTGGGATTTTCCAGGCAATAGTCCTGAAGTGTACTGCCATTGCCTTTTCCAGGGGATCTTCCCAACCCAGGGATTGAACCCGGCGCTACCACAGGGAAGTCATAGTAATAAATAGCCTTGGAAAGATTCAGAAATGTTGTGATCTCTCAAGTGATTACATCCTCTTTGATTTAGATCACAAACATTCTTCTGCTTTGGGTCCAGTGTTTCAGAGAAAAGTACGCTTTGACCCCTCAAAGCAAAAATGATTTGAGTCTGATGGGTGTCTCCGGATGGTTTTAGAAAAGGCAGAGGAACCAGAGACCACATTTCCAACATACACTGGATCATGGAAAAAGCAAGAGAGTTCCAGAAAAACATCTATTTCTGCTTTATTGACTATGCCAAAGCCTTTGACTGTGTGGATCACAATAAACTGTGGAAAATTCTGAAAGAGATAGCAATACCAGACCACATGAGCTGCCTCTTGAGAAACCTATATGCAGGTCAGGAAGCAAAGTTAGAACTGGACATAGAACAACAGACTGGTTTCAAATAGGTAAAGGAGTATGTCAAGGCTGTATATTATCACCCTGCTTATTTAACTTCTATGTAGAGTACATAATGAGAAACGCTGGACTGGAAGAAACACAAGCTGGAATCAAGATTGCTAGGAGAAATATCAATAACCTCAGATATGCAGATGACACCACCCTTATGGCAGAAAGTGAAGAGGAACTAAAAAGCCTCTTGATGAAAGTGAAAGAGGAGAGCGAAAAAGTTGGCCTAAAGCTCAACATGCAGAAAATGAAGATCATGGCATCCTGTCCCATCTCTTCATGGGGGAAATAGATGGGGAAACAGTGGAAACAGTGTCAGACTTTATTTTGGGGCTCCAAAATCACGGCAGGTGGTGACTGCAGCCATGAAATTAAAAGACGCTTACTCCTTGGAAGAAAATTATGACCAACCTAGAGAGCATATTCAAAAGCAGAGACATTACTTTGCTGACTAAGGTCCATCTCGTCAAGGCTGTCATTTTTCCAGTGGTCATGTATGGATGTGAGAGTTGGACTGGGAAGAAAGCTGAGTGCTGAAGAATTGATGCTTTTGAACTGTGGTGTTGGAGAAGACTCTTGAGAGTCCCTTGGACTGCAAGGAGATCCAACCAGTCCATTCTGAAGGAGATCAACCCTGGGATTTCTTTGGAAGGGATGATGCTAAAGCTGAAACTCCAGTACTTTGGCCACCTCATGAGAAGAGTGGACTCATTGGAAAAGACTCTGATGCTGGGAGGGATTGGGAGCAGGAGAAGGAGACGACTGAGGATGAGATGGCTGGATGTCATCACTGACTCGATGGACGTGAGTCTGAGTGAACTCTGGGAGATGGTGATGAACAGGGAGGCCTGGTGTGCTGTGATGCATGGGGTCGCAGAGTCGGACACGACTGAGCGACTGAACTGAATTGCACTGAGGTGTCTCTAGATAAAAGTCAAGATCGAAAACCAGCAGACGCCTTTCTGCCAAACTCCTCGCCAAGCCTGCAGTCCGCCCAGTCCCCGCCTCCACCACCGTTCACCCTCCGGGATGTCTCCATAAGGCTGTCAACCTCAGTCTTCCCCCAGCAGGGCTCCTCAACTGAATTCAAAGGACCTACGGGAAGATATGCTTCTTCAGGGAAACCCATTGGGTCCTGTCAGGCACCCAGAGCACATTAGTCCTCCCTCCAAGATGGCGGCGGCCGCTGCTGCTGTTGCTGCTAAGTCGCTTCACTCGTGTCCGACTCTGTGCGACCCCATAGATGGCCTTCTACCAGGCTCCTCTGTCCCTGGGATTCTCCAGGCAAGAACACTGGAGTGGGTTGCCATTTCCTTCTCCAACACATGAAAGTAAAAAGTGAAAGTGAGGTCAGTCTGTCGTGTCCGACTCTTAGCGATCTCATGGACTGCAGCCTTCCAGGCTCCATGAAAATTTCCCAGTAAGAGTACTGGAGTGGGGTGCCGGTGCCTTCTCCTTAAGCAGTAGTGAGAGGCACAATTGGTGGTGTTACCCAGAAACTGGGTTTGCTTCTTGGTTGGTGATAAGTCAAAAGACACAACCAAGCCAAAAATTAAGAGTAGCAAGTATTTACTTGGGAAAGCAAGCAGGACACTGGGATTCCTGGGCACAGCAGTCTTTTCTATGTCCCTTGATTCTTATTTGTAGGGAATAGACCCCAGCCTCCATGACTTTCCCTGTGTTCCAAAGGGCTTATTTGAACAATTGTTAATCAGGGAAAGGAGAGGATCCAGAGACAGGAGAGGAACAGCCAAGGAACAATAGTGCAGCTTTGGGGTCAGGTCGTGGTTCTGCCTCAAGGGATACATGTGACAATATCTTTAAACTCTTCTGCAGAACTAACATCCCCACCAAATGAAGGATGTTCGAATTCTTCATTCCAGAGAAGCTCACACTTTGACAGCCTGAAGAAGCTAATACAGAGACCACCTGAGGCCAGATAAAGGAACCAGAGAAGCTCATTAGGAGATGACCTGAGGCCAGATTAAAGGAGTACAAGCCTTGCACACATCCTGAACCTTATCAGTAACTCTGTCCTTGAACCATTGCTATAAAACTCATCAAATCCTCCTGGGTTGAGGGACACACAGTTTTCAGAGGCACAAACCCACTGTGTCTGCCAAGCAGTAAAAATCTTTCTACTTTCAGTTCAATTCAGTCGCTCAGTCATGTCCGACTCTTTGTGACCCCATGAATCGCAGCACGTCAGGCCTCCCTGTTCATCACCATCTCTCGGAGTTCACTCAGGCTCATGTCCATCGAGTCCGTGATGCCATCCAGCCATCTCATCCTCGGTCGTCCCCCTCTCCTCCTGCCCCCAATCCCTCCCAGCATCAGAGTCTTTTCCAATGAGTCAACTCTTCGAATGAGGTGGCCAAAGTACTGGAGTTTCAGCTTTAGCATCATTCCTTCCAAAGAAATCCCAGGGCTTTCTACTTAACCCACCCAAAACTCTGTCTCTGAGATTTGACTCAGCACCAGTTCACAGAGGACAAGTTTTCGGCATCACTTGAAACAGGAAAGAACACCTGGATACTTCAAAAGCAGTGTCTCTAGGAACAGCAAAATTGAGGAAGTTTTAAGATAAAGGTGCTTGCATATTCATGAAGGGACTGAAAAGGGAAGTCAGCATATAATTAGAGCAAAGGTTGACAGGGCCTAGTTGAAGTCATTTGGGTGAGCCAAGGTCAATATTATCTTTCCTTCAGTTCAGTTCAGTCGCTCAATCCTGTCAACTCTTTGTGACCCCATGGGCTGCAGCACACCAGGCCTCCCTGTCCACCACAAAATCCCGGAGTTTACTCAAACTCATGTCCATCAAGTTGGTGATGCCATCCAATCATTTCATCTTCTGTCATCCCCTTCTCCTCCTGCCTTCAATCTTTCCCAGCACAGGATCTTTTCCAGTGAGTCAGTTCTTCACATCAGGTGGCCAAAGTATTGGAGTTTCAGTTTCAGCATCAGTCTTTCCAATTAATATTCAGGGTTGATTTCCTCTAGGATTGACTGATTGGATCTCCTTGCCATCCAAGGGACTCTCAAGAGTCTTCTCCAACACCACAGTGAAAAAGTGTCACTTCTTTGCACTCAGTCTTTTATGGTCAACTCTCACATCGACGACTACTGGAAAATCCATAGCTTTGACTATATGAACCTTTATTGGCAAAGTGATGTCTCTGCTTTTTAATATGCTGTCTACAGGTTTCTCATAACTTTTCTTCCAAGGAGCAAGCGTCTTTTATTTTCATGGCTGTAGCCACTGATTAGATACATAAAATGTGGTATATGCATACAACAGAATATAGCTCCTTCACAAAAAGAAATGGTTCAATACAACGTGGATGAACTTTAAAAACACTATGCTATGTGAAGTAAATCAGACACAAAAGAACTTGACTGGACCTTGGATCAAACAACTTGATCAAGCAAATATTTGGCCAAACAGTGTTTTGATTGTGTCTGTGAAGTATTTATAGATGAGATTAACGTTTGAAATGGCAGATTGAGTAAAACAGATTACCCTCCTTAATGATCAGTCTAGATGAAAAAAGTAGAATAGAATTCCTTCTACTTGACTGTTGAAGTCGGGACATTGGCCTTCAGACTTAGATTGGAATTTGCACCATCAACTCTCCAGGTTCTCAGGCCTTTCAACTCAGACTGGAACTATACTATCAGCTCTCCTGGATCTCCAGCTTGCAAACTATTGATCTTGGGACTTAACAGCCTCCATAATCATATGAGCCAATTCCTTATACAATTCCTTACAGTGATTCTTTCTCTTTCTCTCTCCATTGTATAGATAAATAGATCGATAGAAAAACAAAATACCCACTTGTTGTTGTTCAGTCATTAAGTTGTGTCTGCCACTTTGTGACTCCAAGGACTGCAGCATGCCAGGCCTCCCAGTCCCTCACCATCTCCCAGAGTTCTCCCAGAGTTCTCCCAAGTTCATGTCTATTGAATCAGTGATGCCATCCAACCATTTTGTCTTCTGCTGCCCTCTTCTCCTTTTGCCTTCAGTCTTTCCCAGTATCAGGGTCTTTTTCAATGGGTCAACTGCTAATACCCATTTAGTTAGAATCAAAGGATTGATTGATTTGGTTCAATAAGTTTTTTCTAGGTGCCAACATAACATTGTAATGTATCTATCTAACTGTGTTATACAGATAGTACTAGTTATAGTGAGAGCTAAGTAAATTTTAATTGATAAATAAATGTAAATACTTATAATTTTTAAATGATATTGTAATTAAGTTACTTCCTAATTTAAAAACATAAACATGGGCATATTTAAAATTTTGTATGAAGATATAATACAATGTAAAATCAGACAGAGATAAAGAAGCTAGTAATATGACTGGAATGGTAAAGAAAAAAAGAGATTCGAAGAAATCATATTGAAAAATTGCCAATAACTGGCTATTAAAATTTGATGCAGTACAGCAAAATTTAAAATCTGTTCCTCGTATAAGCAAATCTACAAAAACTAAAGCAGACCATTTCAGGACATAATTTCAGCAACAGGATAAAAAATTTAGGAAAAAAAGTTTCTGCTCCAAAACAACAACAACAACAACAACAAAAAACATGAAATCAACCATTTAGAATCAGAATCAAATGTCCAACAAATAGTGTTTTAATGATTTATAACAGGATCTAAGCTTTTAACTTTGATCATTCATAAATTAGCTTCAATTTTTGCTCACACACAAGTAAAATTTATATGAAACTGAAAGTGTTAGTGGCTCAGTTGTTTCCAATTCTTTATGAGCCTATGGACAGTAGCCTCCCAAACTCCTCTGTCCATGGAACTCTCCAGGCAAGAATACTGGAGTAGGTAGCCATTCCTTTCTCCAGGTGATCTTCCCAACCCAGGGATCAAACAAGGTCTCCTGCATTTCAGGCAGATTCATTACTGTCTGAGCCACCAGGGAAGCCCAAACTTTATATGGAAAGATGATGAAAGAATTATTACTTTAGTTATGGAAATTAGATTAGAAAGTTTTGAAGAAAAGATTACAAATAAAATTTATATTTTACAAAAAATAAAAGATCTTAAATTAAGTTACCAGAGATTGTCTCCAGAATGGAAGACTTTTCAAACTATCAAATACTAGATAGACTCAAATGTTTAAAAATTGAAAATACTTTTCTTTGGCTTTAGACTCAGTTCAGTTAAGTTCAGTTCAGTTAAGTTCAGTTCAGTCGCTCAGTCATGTCTGACTGTTTGCCACTCCATGAATCACAGCATGCCAGGTCTCCCTTTGAGACCTTTGAGAACTAACACCCACCAAAGATGTCCTTTTCATTATAGGGGGACTGGAATGCAAAAGTAGGAAGTCAAGAAACACCTGGAGTAACAGGAAAATTTGGCCTTGGAATGCGGAATGAAGCAGGGCAAAGACTAATAGAGTTTTGCCAAGAAAATGCACTGGTCATAGCAAACACCCTCTTCCATCAACACAAGAGAAGACTCTACACATGGACATCACCAGATGGTCAACACCGAAATCAGGTTGGTTATATTCTATGCAGCCAAAGATGGAGAAGCTCTATACAGTCAAGAAAAACAAGACC
>SJYW01009041.1:690909-732269 GCA_006410735.1 Raphicerus campestris
GGGGCTCCAAAATCACTGCAGATGGTGACTGCAGCCATGAAATTAAAAGACGCTTACTCCTTGGAAGAAAAGTTATGACCAACCTAGATAATATATTCAAAAACAGAGACATTATCTTGCTGACTAAGGTCCATCTAGTCAAGGCTATGGTTTTTCCTGTGGTCATGTATGGATGTGAGAGTTGGACTGTGAAGAAGGCTGAGCACCAAAGAATTGATGCTTTTGAACTGTGGTGTTGGAGAAGACTCTTGAGAGTCCCTTGGGCTGCAAGGAGATCCAACCAGTCCATTCTAAAGGAGATCAGCCCTGGGATTTCTTTGGAAGGAATGATGGTGAAGCTGAAACCCCAGTACTTTGGCCACCTCATGAGAAGAGTTGACTCATTGGAAAAGACTCTGATGCTGGGAAGTATTGGGGGCAGGAGGAGAAGGGGATGACCCAGGATGAGATGGCTAGATGGCATCACTGACTCGATGAACGTGAGTCTGAGTGAACTCTGGGAGATGGTGATGGACAGGGAGGCCTGGCGTGCTGCGATTCATGGGGTCTCAAAGAGTCGGACACGACTGAGTGACTGAACTGAACTGAACTGAACTCTTTTGCTCAAATATCTTTCAAAGAATCAGCGTTCCTAAGAAACCTTTCCCTAACCCTTTCATAAAATTTACGTCTGTCTGTCTTTTGCTTTAGAGAAATGTGCATGTCTCTGTGATTGCAGTTATCACATGAAAGTGAAAGTGAAAGTAAAGTGGCTCAGTCGTGTCCGACTCTTTGCGACCCCGTGGACTGTAGCCCACTACGCTCCTCTGTCCATGGGATTTTCCAGGCAAGAGTACTAGAGTAGGTTGCCATTTCCTTCTCCATCACACCATGACATGGTTGGTGATTTGTCTTAGGGACTTATTCTAAAATAAATTCTTTGAACTTTAAAATATAATGAAAATTATGTCTCTTAAATCAAGTATCATATATAAGCAGCTTATGAAAGAGGATCAATAAATGTTTGTTGGATGAAATTTCAAGAAAGCAATTGACAAACCATGAATGTTAAACATTTGTATTGCCATTTCAAAAAGGAGAAAACTGGAGATTTAGGGAGGCTGAATGATTTGCCCGCCCAATCATGGTGCCAGGACTCAAACGTTTAGTCCCAAAGCTCTCTCCGTTGTTCAAGCTCAATGTAGTATTTTCCGTTTGCTAGTTAGGTGACATCAAGTGATCACACCCCAGATATTGTTTTAGGAAGAAATCATGATGGAGAAATCATTTTGATAATTAATGTTTTGGCAAATTAAGTTGTGTGTTAGTGTTGAATAATTATGTCCACAATAGCCAGGACAATGAACCTGGGTGTTGCTCAGTACTAAATGAATTTTCAAAGGTTACGCTTTGTGGATTCTGTCATGTGAGGTTTATTTTAGAATACATTTTGGGCGAAAAAAATCAGGCATTGGCATACATTCTTAGGTAGATTTTGGACTTCTTTTCTGTAACAAACATTAATGATCTTGGAACAACTCTAAATATCTTTTATGACTTGGTATATCTTCTAAACTTTAGCTTGGGATTTATTTAAAGTGTTTTTAGAGTAAAAACTTATGTAAAATTGTATAGATTTATAGGCAACAGTCCTCTCAGTTTCTCTCCATGTTTTAAGTTAAAATTCTTAGCTCATAGTTTATGTCAATAACATGAAAATCTTATGATTAATACTGTATTCTTGAGCAAGCAGCAAAACCTCTTTGAAAACACTTAAGGTTTTCCAACTGCATAAAAAAGACATGTAAATTACTAGAGAAAAAAGTGAATGACTTTGCTTTCATATAAGTTTCATATAAATTATAAACATCTTCCGTCATAATCACAGGTGCAATTCATGGGAATGTTGCAATATGAGGCCAGCTTGTCTTTTAAAAATTAATATATCTGGGTCAATAATTTATTTGACAGATTGAATATAATCAATTCTTACCAATATTATTATAAGAAATGACGTTAACATAAAATCATAGAATAGCATTTTTCATTCATATTTCATTCATCTATATTCAGAAAAATATAGATTATTACAATTTATAATTTTGGAGTTTCTGTATCTAATATACTATTTTGAAAAAATTGAAATAGCAATCTTTCTTCAAAATTTGAAAATACATTATTGTCACAGAAAATGTATCATTACCAAAACAAGTAATTGGAATCAATGGCATATTTTTAATCAATATTGTTATATACTGACACATTTTTTTCAGTTTGTTTCTAAGAAATACCAAATGAAATGTGTAAATAAAACAATAAATTTTATCAGAAAAAAATATTTTAGGTGGATTTTTTTATAAAGTGAAGCTTCACTAATTGTTGCTGTTGTTGTTTCAGTGTGAAGTCATGTCTGACTTTTGCAACCACATGGACTGCAGCATGCCAGATTCCCTTGTTCTCCATATCTTCCAGAGTTTGCTTAAATCCATGTCCACTGAATTAGTGATGCTATCTAACTATCTTATCCTCTACCGCTCCCTTCTCCTTTTGCTTTCAATTTTCCCCAGCATTAGAGTATTTTCTAATGAATCAGCTCTTTGCATCAGGTGGCAGAAGTATTGGAAATTCAGCTCCGGCATCAGTTTCAGGGTTGATTTCCTTTAAGACTGGCTGGTTTGATCTCCTTTCAGTCCAAGGTACTCTCAAGAATCTTCTCTAGCACTACAATTTAAAAGGACGAATTCTTCAGCACTCAGCTATCTTTATGGTCCAACTTTCACATCTGGACATGACTCCTGGAAAAACCAAAGGTTTGACTATATGAACCTTTGTTGACAAAGTGATGACTTTTCTTTTTAATAGGCTGCCTATGTTTATCATAGATTTTCTTCCAAGGAGCAAGCATCTTTCAATTTCGTGGCTGCAGTCACTGTCCACAGTGATTTTGGAGCCCAAGAAAATAAAATCTGTCACAGCTTCCACTTTTTCCCCTTCTATTTGCCATGAAGTGATAAGACCAGATGCCATGGTCTTAGTTTTTTGAATGTTGAATTTCAAGCCAGATTTTTCACTTTCCTCTTTCACTTTTATCAAGAGGAGCCTCTTTAGCTCCTCTTCACATTCTATTTGAGTGGTATCATCTGTATATCTGAGGTGTTGATATTTCTCCCAGCAATCTTGATTTCAGTTTGTGATTCATCCAGCAAGGTATTTCACATGATATACTTTGCACTTAAGTTAAATAAGCAGGGTGATAATATACAGCCTTGCTGTACTCCTTTCCCAATTTTGAACCAGTCTGTTGTTCCATGTCAAGTTTTAACTGTTTCTTCTTGGCTTGCATACAGGTTTCTCAGAAGAAAGATAAAGTGTTCTGGTAGTCCCATCTCTTTAAGAACTTTCCACAGTTTTTTGTGATCCACACAGTCAAAGTCTTTTCCATAGTCAATGAAGCAGAAGTAGATATTTTTCTGAAACTGTCTTGCTTTTTCTACTATCCAATGGATGTTGGCAATTTGATCCCTGGTTCCGGCTCAGACAATAAAGCGTCTGCCTACAATGTGGGAGACCCAGGTTCAATCCCTTGGTCAGGAAGATCTCCTACAGAAGGAAATGGCAACCCATTCCAGTATTCTTGCCTAGAAAATCCCATGGATGGAGGAACCTGGTAGGCTATAGTCCGTGGGCTTGCAAAGAGTCAGACACCACCGAGCAACATCACTTTTCTTTCTTTCTTTCCTCTGCCTTTTCTAAATCCGGCTTATCCATCTGGAAGTTCTCAATTCAAGTACTGCTGAAGCCTAGCTTGAAGGATTTTGAGCATAATCTTGCTAGTATGTGAAATAAGCACAATTGTATAGTAGTTTGAAAAGTCTTTGGCATTGCTCTTTGAAGTTGGAATGAAAACTGACTTTTTCCAGTCCTGTGGCCACCTCTCAGTTTTCCAAATTTGCTGGCATATTGAGTGTAGCACTTTCACAGCATGATCTTTAAGGATTTTCAATAGCTCAGTTGGAATTCCATCACCTCTACTAGCTTTGGTCATAGTAATGTTCCCTAAGACCCACTTTACTTCACACTCAGGATGTCTGGCTCTAGGTGAGTGACCAAAGCATCATGGATATCTTGATCATTAAGATCTCTTTTGTATAGTTTTTCTGTATATTCTTGCCACATTTTATTAACCTCTTCTGCTCCTGTTAGTTCCTTACTGTTTCTGTCCTAATTTTGCCCATCCTTGCATGAAATATTCCTTTGATATCTCCAGTTTCCTTGAAGAGGTCTCCAGTCTTTTCCATTCTATTGTTTTTCTCTGTTCCTTTGCATTGTTCATTGAAGAAGATTTTCTTCTGTCTTTTTGCTATTCTCTGGATCTCTGCATTCGATTGAGTAAATCTTTTCCTTGTTATTTTCCCTTTCACTTCTCTTCTTTTCTCAGCTATTTGTAAGGCCCCCTCAGTCAATCCCTTTGTCTTCTTGCATTTCTTTTTTGGGGGATGATTTTGGACACCTTTGCCTGTACAGAGTTATGAACCTCCGTCCACAGTTCTTAAGGCAGTCTGTCTACCAGATCTAATTTCTTGAATCTATTTGTCACTTCCACTATCTAATGATAAGGGATTTGATTTGGGTCATACATGGATGGCCTAGTGGTTTTCCCTACTCTCTTCAATTGAAGTCTGAATTTTGCAATAAGGAGCTGATGATCTGAGCCACAGTCAGTTCCAGGTTATGTTTTTGCTGACTGTATAGAGCTTCTCCATCTTCACTGCAAAAAATATAATCAATCTCATTTCAGTATTGACCATTTGATGACGTCCATGTGTACAGACATCTCCTATCTTGTTGGAAGAGGGTGTCTGCAATGACCAGTGCATTCTCTTGATAAAACTATGTTAGCCTTTGCAGCCTTGCTTCAATTCATACTCCAAGGCCAAACTTGCCTGTTACACCAGCCGCCTCTTGACTTCCTACTTTGCATTCCAATCCCTGTAGATGAAAAAGACATTTTTTTTAGTGTTCTAGAAGGTGTTGTAGATCTTCATAGACCCGTTCAATTCAACTTTTTCAGCATCAGTGATTGCGGCATAGATTTCAATTACTGTGATGTTGAATGATTTGCCCTGGAAATGAACTGAGATCATTCTGTCATTTTTGATATTGCACCCATGTACTGCATTTCAGAATCTTTTTTTGACTGGGAGGGCTACTCTATTTCTTTTAAGTTATTCTTGCTCACAATAGTGTATATAACAGTTATCTAAATTAAATTATCCCATTCCCCTGTCTTTTAGTTAACTGTCTCCTAAGATGTTGATGCTCATTCTTGCCATCTCCTCCTTGACAACATCCCATTTACATTTATTCATGGGCCTAATATTCCAGGTTCCTATTCAACATTGTTCTTTACAACATCAAACTACTTTCACCACCAGACACATCCACAGCTGAGCATCATGTCCGCTTTGGTCCAGCCTCTATCTTGTTTCTGGAGCTATTTCTTAATTCTACCCCAGTAGCATATTGGACACCTTCAAACCTGTGGGCTCATCTTCTGGTGACATATCTTTTACTTTTCATATTGCTCATGGTGTTCTCAGTGCAGGAATACTGAAGTGGTTTGCCATTCCTTCCTCCAGTGAACCACGCTTTGTCAGAACTCTCCACCATGATCCATGTGTCTTGGGTGGCCCTGCCCACCATGACTCATAGCTTCATTGAGTTACACAAGCCCCCTTTGCCATGATAAGTCTGTGACCCATGAGGAGGCTTTACTACTAATTATTTGTAAATAAAGTTTTCATTCTCCCCTAAAAAATATTTCTGAAAACTATGCCAGAATTAAGTAGTAAAATGAAACCCCATTTTCATTTTTATACTAACAAATATATAGGCATCCTAGGGATCTGTGTATTTTTTTGAATGAATGTGAGTGAAGGGATGTAGCCTTTTCTTGTTTTGGTGAAATACACATCTGTGATTATAATTTATATCTTGTAGTGATGGTAGCAAAAGTTCTCTGATTATATTCTAACAGCAGTAAAGGATGCTTTGCCCTTTTCAGAGGAGGAATAAATTAAGAATAAACAGATTAATAATGGGAGAAATGAATAGGACATGTAAAAAGACATGTTTAGTATATAATCAATGAAATCTGAAGCACTCAGAATGATGGCTAGTTTTATGAACACTTTGTGCCAAACTGACCTTGTCTTCCAAGCTCTCAAGTTCAGTATATATAAATCAGATCCATCACTTATTAAACAAGATAGAAATTATGTTTAGGGTAAAAATTCTATATATTATTTTTATCAACAGTATTTACTTTTAATTATGTAAGCACTTTTAAACATTTATTATTGAAAAAAATTAACATATACCCATAACTCATGGCTTATCATGAGTTTTGTAACTTTCATAATTCATTTTACCCATAGCACTTCTGTACTCTCATTTTATTCTGAGATAAAAATCACACAAAATTTTATTTTCCCCACAAATGTTTCACTTCATCTCTAAGATAAAGATGCATTTTTAAAAAGCATAACAACAAAATCATTTCACACTTAAAAATTAATGATAATTTCTTAATGTCCAATAATCAAAGTTAAAATTTTCTGATTTTTGTCACAAATTTTTATTGTTCTTTTTCAAATTAAGATTTTAGTAATGTTTATATGTAAAATTTGTTGATCCTCTTTTAAAATCTATGTGTTCCTTATCCTAGCACCAGATCAATCTCTCTTTTCTTCTTTTTCTCTGTGTTTTTTCCTTGCTAAATACCTGATGGAGAATTTATATCATTCCCCTTATCTGGTATATACTTGCTTGCCCTCTGTGGTGTCATTTTAATTGGTTCCCTGTTTCCTGCACTTTTCATAGATTGATAATTTCATTGAAAGGCTTATATGAGAGTCTTGAAAATCCACTAAAAAATCCAATGAGTTGAGTCATTGGAAAAGACTCTGATGCTGGGAGGGATTGGGGGCAGGAGGAGAAGGGGACGACAGAGGATGAGATGGCTGGATGGCATCACTGACTCAATGGCCATTGAGTCTGAGTGAACTCCGGGAGATGGTGATGGACAGGGAGGCCTGGTGTGTTGCGATTCATGGGGTCGAAAAGAGTCAGACACGACTGAGCGACTGAACTGAACTGAACTGAACTGAACGATGAAAATGAGATACAAATATTCGTCAAAAGTCATAAAACTTGTAGATGGCACAGTCTGCTAGAATTCTAGAATAGGGCAGAGAGAAGTAGCAATTTCAGGACACAGGAAGTGCAACACAGGAAGGAAATGGAAACCCACTCCAGTATTCTTGCCTGGAAAATCCCATGGATGGAGGAGCCTGGTGGGCTGAAGTCCATAGGGTCGCTAAGAGTCAGACACGACTGAGAAACCTCACTTTCACTTTTCACTTTCACCCATTGGAGAGGGAAATGGCAACCCACTCCAGTGTTCTTGCCTGGAGAATTCCAGGGACGAGGGAGCCTGGTGGGCTGCAGTCTATGGGGTGACAGAGTCGGACACGACTGAAACAACTTAGCAGCAGCAGTTCCAATCTTAAGATATAAGTCTTTCTTACTATAAACCGATCATGTAACATGAGCCAATTTGTTGATTTTCGGAACCCAAGCCAGATATCAGAATGATTATGACTGGTTTTTTCTCCCCCCATAGGAAAAACAAAGAGATATAAATATTTAGTCAAATAGCATTTAATTGGCTGTCAGAGGATGCAGTGAGGTCATCTGGCCTATCAGGTGCCTGGATGGAATTTAGTCATTGTCATTCAGATGCCCAGCTTCAGGGGTGTCCCCAAACTAGCAGAAGCCAGAGAACCTACTGCAGTGGGTTATTTAAGCAGCCAGAGAGTCCACAATGGTTAGGCTTTGAGGTGTACAATGGGGAAAACTGCTAGCCACCGTGCCAGCTGCAGGTTTTGTTTCTGTCATTCTGCTCTTACTAAATGTATTTATACCAGGAAAACATCTGTGCTAAATGGCAAAAACTGTCATTTAAGGCTGATAGAATTTCTTCTTTGCGAAACTGAATGAACTTTCCTAGCTGGAAATCGAATGAACTTTCCTAGTTGAATAGTCATTCAGAAAGTTGGCCGTTTCAAGACATATTCATTGCATGAAGCTGCCCCATGGAAACTCACTTTTCTCTTTTATTACTGAAGAAGGCATGCAAACTGAAAACACGGTGTGGCCTTTGGTTACAACACCTCTGCTGTCTCACCAAAAGAAGAATATGCCAGTGTCACTGATCACAAAATAAATAAGCCAGGGAGCCTTGCTGTAAAGGTGAACCCTGGAATTTAAAAGGTCAAAAAGCCTATTGCCTCCAGATGTTTAGCCCAGCATCTTTAGGTAGTAAGACCAATAAATTCAATAATTTATGTTAAGTTCTTGCTTCCAGAAAACCACTGTTAAAATATAAATATTTGCCTAGAGCTCCTTGCCACCACATATCATAATAATAGTACAGGGCCATTCAGATTTATTAGATATTATAGATTTATCTCTGAAAAGCCAGAAAGTCCAACATGACTGAAAAACTAGATGCCCTTACAACATGAGTTCTTCCAGTTTACGGGACAGTCAGGTAATTAGATGGCACAGGACACCTCTGTGTTGGGTGGATTAGATAGGGTTGCCAAAAGTTTTAAAGGCAAGATAAAGGGTAATTTTCATCAACCTTTCTTACTTTCTATAACATTTTAATTTAAATCCCAGCTTTACCTTTCTAGGATCCCTTGAGTTAATCAGAGCTGACTTCATGGACAGCTTGCTCTGGTTAATTACCGCAGTGTTTTAACTGAATGCCCTAAGGGATTGGTACAGTCAACTAACACTTCAAGCCTCAGAACACTAGAAATCTTGGCAGGACTCTGAAGACAAGTTTATTAATATCTCATGTATTTATTATTTTTCAAAACGGCACAAAGTGTATAGATACATGGGTAATGACGCTATAGTGTTAAGCAATATGGTGACCTGCAGATTTCTCAAAGACTGTAAATTGTTTTCATGTTAATTCTAATACTTTGAACAACTATTAACATATAATTTTTATAAGATATACACTTAAGGGAGTATTTTTCNGGGGACGACCGAGGATGAGATGGCTGGATGGCATCACAGACTGGATGGACATGAGTTTGGAAACTCCGGGAGATGGTAATGGACAGGGAGGCCTGGTGTGTTGCGATTCATGGGGTCGAAAAGAGTCAGACACGACTGAGCGACTGAACTGAACTGAACTGAACTGATAGATGAAAATGAGATACAAATATTCGTCAAAAGTCATAAAACTTGTAGATGGCACAGTCTGCTAGAATTCTAGAATAGGGCAGAGAGAAGTAGCAATTTCAGGACACAGGAAGTGCAACACAGGAAGGAAATGGAAACCCACTCCAGTATTCTTGCCTGGAAAATCCCATGGATGGAGGAGCCTGGTGGGCTGAAGTCCATAGGGTCGCTAAGAGTCAGACACGACTGAGCAATCTCACTTTCACTTTTCACTTTCACCCATTGGAGAAGGAAATGGCAACCCACTCCAGTGTTCTTGCCTGGAGAATCCCAGGAACGAGGGAGCCTGGTGGGCTGCAGTCTATGGGGTGACAGAGTCGGACACGACTGAAACAACTTAGCAGCAGCAGTTCCAATCTTAAGATACAAGTCTTTCTTACTATAAACCGATCATGTAACATGAGCCAAGTTGTTGATTTTCGGAACCCAAGCCAGATATCAGAATGATTATGACTGTTTTTTTTTTCCCCCCATAGGAAAAACAAAGAGATATAAATATTTAGTCAAATAGCATTTAATTGGCTGTCAGAGGATGCAGTGAGGTCATCTGGCCTATCAGGTGCCTGGGTGGAATTTAGTCATTGTCATTCAGATGCCCAGCTTCAGGGGTGTCCCCAAACTAGCAGAAGCCAGAGAACCTACTGCAGTGGGTTATTTAAGCAGCCAGAGAGTCCACAATGGTTAGGCTTTGAGGTGTACAATGGGGAAAACTGCTAGCCACCGTGCCAGCTGCAGGTTTTGTTTCTGTCATTCTGCTCTTACTAAATGTATTTATACCAGGAAAACATCTGTGCTAAATGGCAAAAACTGTCATTTAAGGCTGATAGAATTTCTTCTTTGCGAAACTGAATGAACTTTCCTAGCTGGAAATCGAATGAACTTTCCTAGTTGAATAGTCATTCAGAAAGTTGGCCATTTCAAGACATATTCATTGCATGAAGCTGCCCCATGGAAACTCACTTTTCTCTTTTATTACTGAAGAAGGCATGCAAACTGAAAACACGGTGTGGCCTTTGGTTACAACACCTCTGCTGTCTCACCAAAAGAAGAATATGCCAGTGTCACTGATCACAAAATAAATAAGCCAGGGAGCCTTGCTGTAAAGGTGAACCCTGGAATTTAAAAGGTCAAAAAGCCTATTGCCTCCAGATGTTTAGCCCAGCATCTTTAGGTAGTAAGACCAATAAATTCAATAATTTATGTTAAGTTCTTGCTTCCAGAAAACCACTGTTAAAATATAAATATTTGCCTAGAGCTCCTTGCCACCACATATCATAATAATAGTACAGGGCCATTCAGATTTATTAGATATTATAGATTTATCTCTGAAAAGCCAGAAAGTCCAACATGACTGAAAAACTAGATGCCCTTACAACATGAGTTCTTCCAGTTTACGGGACAGTCAGGTAATTAGATGGCACAGGACACCTCTGTGTTGGGTGGATTAGATAGGGTTGCCAAAAGTTTTAAAGGCAAGATAAAGGGTAATTTTCATCAACCTTTCTTACTTTCTATAACATTTTAATTTAAATCCCAGCTTTACCTTTCTAGGATCCCTTGAGTTAATCAGAGCTGACTTCATGGACAGCTTGCTCTGGTTAATTACCGCAGTGTTTTAACTGAATGCCCTAAGGGATTGGTACAGTCAACTAACACTTCAAGCCTCAGAACACTAGAAATCTTGGCAGGACTCTGAAGACAAGTTTATTAATATCTCATGTATTTATTATTTTTCAAAACGGCACAAAGTGTATAGATACATGGGTAATGACGCTATAGTGTTAAGCAATATGGTGACCTGCAGATTTCTCAAAGACTGTAAATTGTTTTCATGTTAATTCTAATACTTTGAACAACTATTAACATATAATTTTTATAAGATATACACTTAAGGGAGTATTTTTCACAATCCTTAGAATTTCAACATAAAATGACATACTTTATTTTTAATAGGTCTCTGGAGCACTTAATTGGGAAACGTAATTCTTAGAACATGCAAGATGCATCCTTGTCTTGGGCTCTAGGACACGCAAACTCGAAGTTTCAAGTTAGCCACCGATGATTGGTGTGATTTGGGAGACATGGCTTGATTCCTGTGAGAAGTTTTTTAGCCCCTGCCTGAGCAAGCAGTTTTCTATCCAGCTTGTGTTATTAGGTCTGCCTGCCATCTTGTCACCTGCCACTTGCCAGTCTCTCGGCCATAGCACTTCAGTCTCACAGCAGATTTGCTGTTGTCTGATGTTTTGCTTTTAGGCCTTTGTACCTTTTATCAAGAGAAGCTTCTTTTTTTCAATTATTTTTATTGGAGTATGGTTGACTTACAATGTTGTGTGAGTTTCTGCTGTGTCTGTGTGCTGTGTGCTAAGTCGCTTAGGTTGCGTCTGACTCTGCAACCCCATGGACTGTAGCCCTCTAGGCTCCTCTGTCCATCAGATTCTCCAGGCAAGAATTCTGCAGTGAGTTGACTTTTCCTGCTGTACAGTAAAGTGAATCAGTTATATGTATATCCACTTTTTGAAAAGATTCTTTTCCATTTAGATCATTACAGAACATGGAGTCTCTACCTAATGCTTCCCTGTGCTATATAGAAAGTGAAAGTGAAGTCGCTGAGTCCTGTAGACTCTTTGCAACCCCATGGACTGTAGCCTACCAGGCTTCTCCATCCATGGAATTCTCCAAGCAAGAATGCTGGAGTGGGTTACCATTTCCTCCTCTAGGGGATCTTCCTGACCCAGGGATTGAACCCAGTCTCCCACAGTGGAGGCAGATGCTCTAACCTCTGAGCCACCATGGAAGCCTATAGGAGGTCCTTATTAGTTATCTACTGGACCCTGGTGGCTCAGATGTTAAAGCGTCTGCCTACAATGAGGGAGACCTGGGTTCAATCCCTGGGTCGGAAAGATCTCCTGGAGAAGGAAATGGCAACCCACTCCAGTATTCTTGCCTGGAAAAATCCCATGGATGGAGGAGCCTGGTAGGCTACAGTCCATGGGATTGCAGAGAGTCGAACACAACTGAGTGACTTCACTTTCTTTCTTAGTTACCTGTTTTATATATACAAAGGGAAGATTTGAAGCAAGACACCGGGACACTCATTCCCTTCTCCTATTCACTGTTTCCGTTATTAAATGTCAGTACATCCTTTTGAGCAGTGCAGATGTTGCTTCCTTCCTGAAACTTTTCCTGACTCCCCTCTCAGATATAGGTGGGTGATCATGTATGTACCCCCATCACCAGGGTGTGCATAAATCCTCTATATTCAAATTTTGTCTTAGTTTATATCTTTCTTCTTAGCTGTATTATAAACAATGTATTATAAACGTCTTTCACTCTCAAGCATCCCAGTTTGCATAGCAAATTATGTAGGTGTACTACATAGTGTCTCCGTTTATTCCATCCTTCCATTTGTATCTTTCAATTGTTACTGCCAATTTATGTATTTTCCCCAGAAGAATGTAAGAATTGTAGCATCAGGTGAACTGTGTCTTGTTTATCTCAGTATCACTAGACCTCTTAGTAAGTGTCTAGCTATTAAGTCTAAGTACCTAAGTATTCAGGGGCTTCCTGGGTGAGGCTGCTGTTGCTGCTGCTGCTAAGTTGCTTCAGTTGTGTCTGACTCTTTGCNAGCATCAGGTGAACTGTGTCTTGTTTATCTCAGTATCACTAGACCTCTTAGTAAGTGTCTAGCTATTAAGTCTAAGTACCTAAGTATTCAGGGGCTTCCTGGGTGAGGCTGCTGTTGCTGCTGCTGCTAAGTTGCTTCAGTCGCGTCTGACTCTTCGCGACCCCATAGATGGGCAGCCCACAAGGCTCCCCTGTCCCTGGGATTCTCCAGGCAAGAACACTGGAGTGGGTCGCCATTTCCTTCTCTGAGTGGGGCTAGTGGTAAATCATCTGCTAATGCAGGAGATGCAGGTTTGGTTCCTGGGTCGGGAAGATCCCCTGGAGGAGGCCATGACAATCCACTCCAGTTTTCTTGCCTGGAGAGTCTCATGGACAGAGGAGCCCGGCAGGCTACAGTCCATAGGGTTGCAAAGAGTCAGACACAACTGAAACTACTTAGCACGCATGCAAGTATGTATGCAATCATATTAAAGATTACCCTTTGAAGACAGAAAAGTCTCAAAGTTTCTGTTAATGGGAATTGAACAATTTTTTTTAAACTATGCTGGAAACCAAAGTCATAAGTGTCATTGATTAATTACACCCCATCAATACAAATAATTTATGTAGAATATTATATAATTATTTGCATTTTATATGCAAACTATTATGCTATTAAACTATTAATAAATTATTAATTAAACTATTCTAATAAACTATTATGAACAATACAAAATATATTTGTAAGATAAATTCAAAAACATCAAAGTAAATATACACAGTGGTTCTGTTTTNATCAAAGTTCGAAAGTCCAAAGACTTGCCTTTCTGTTGTACTCTTTCTGTTCCTTTCTGTTCAACTTGGTGGTACTTCCACCAGGACAACTTTGTAGGCTTTCTATGAATTTTATTTGTATTTACTCCATTATGTAGAAGCCACAACCACAAATGGCACCGAGATAAGCTTTACTTGAGTTCCTCAAGAGGCTACTGTGAAGGATTTTCTCATGGAATTGCAGTCAGATGTGACTGGAGCTGAAACAGCAGGTGAACTGCTGAGGACTGGCCATATCCCTTCTTGTATATTCAGTGTCTCCTCAGTGTTATCTTTCCATGTGGGCTGGTTCGNTGAAGGATTTTCTCATGGAATTGCAGTCAGATGTGACTGGAGCTGAAACAGCAGGTGAACTGCTGAGGACTGGCCATATCCCTTCTTGTATATTCAGTGTCTCCTCAGTGTTATCTTTCCATGTGGGCTGGTTCGAGTTTGCTGTATTATGGTGGCTGGGTTATAAGAATAAATATTCTAAAAGAATTATGTAGAATTTTATGACCTCGCCTTGGAACTCTAGTGTTGTTTCTGTCTAGATGTAAGGTGTCTAGGATTCAAGAGAAAAGAGTATAGAGCCTGCCTTTTGACAGGAGGATTGTCAAAGTCACACCATAAGAAAAGCAAGTGGACTAAGGCATAGTACATTCCTGGGGGTGGGGTGGGGAATAATCTATTTTTGTGAAAATATAACCTGTCACACTTAGAAGTCACACTTAACTGCTATCACGAAGAAACCAAACAGGCAACAATTTGTAAAATGTTAGAATGTTTCATCTCTTTGTAACTATCCAGAAATAAGAGGATCTGGTCTGGTACTGTGTGCATACTCAGTCACTAAGTCATGTCTGACTCTTTGCGACCCAGTGAACTGTAGCCTGCCAGGTTCCTCTGTCCATGGAATTTTCCAGGCAAGAATACTGGAACGGGTTGCCATTTCCTCCTCCAAGGGATCTTCTTGACCCAGGGATCAAACCTGAGTTCTCTTGCATTCCTGCATTTGCAGGCAGATTTTTTTTTACCACTGTCCTACCTGGAAAGCAGTCTGGTGCTAGTACCCTGGAATTCTCAAAAGGTGGCTTCCATTTCTGGCTTCTTTAGAAGACACTACCTCCATGCCAGGGGAGTGTAAGTCCTTTTCCTTATGAGTGCACAAACTTGAAGTAGCACACCTCCCTACAACTCCCCTCCTGCTGGACAACATTTAGTCATATGTCACACTAAGGTACAATAAAAATGGAATGCCTCATCCTTCCCTGGGCAACCAGGTGTCTAATTTGAACTTAGGGGTTCTACTATAAGCAAAGGTAAGAAAGGATGTTGTTAGATAATTTGTTATTTTTCCCACAAACAATATAGCCCAATTCTTGTTTCCAGTTGTTTAAGTCTAGTACTTCTGGGAGAGTCGACTAGACAGCAGTGATATGTGTACAAGAAGATGCCCAATGTCAGGAGGCAATTGCAAAAGCCCAGGAAACATTTGCTGGTGGTTTGGGCAAGATGATAACTTTTGAGCCCAGGCTTAAATTTTCTAATTGAGTAACTAGATTTCTTGTAGGATGAAATTGAAATTGAGATTTTTATTTTCTTTCATATTAATATTCTGATGATTCTTTGGCATTTGAGTGAAAATTGCAAACTGAGAGTTGGTTACATTGATCAACACTCATAGGGAAAATCCTGAACAAGTTTTGGGATCATTAGTATGTTGATGCTTTTCGTTGAAATATCAAAAACTACTAACTTGCCTTGGGAAACTCAGGGTATCAGAAAATCACTGAAAAGGAAAATGATGTAAAAAAGTGAGGAGCAGCAAAGTGGCTTAGAGTTTAAATATAGGAAGCCATCTGGGAGGCAGAAACTCCAAAAGGATGAAGAGGAAAAGCAGACAGATAGTAAGTAAAGCCTTTTTCTTTTTCTCTTACTAGAGTATTCAGAGTGTTCATTCGGGTGACTAATGCAAAGATATTATTTAGTTCAAGTACTAGAAGGTTTTTGATTAAACTTATTCTCTGTTTTGTGCTTCCCCTTCCTTTTCCCCTTCCCCTTCCCTTTTTCCCTTCCCACTCTAGTTTTCTATATAAATATCTTTCTGTCAAATTTTGTTACATTTAAATATATTTTCTGTTAAAATAGAGAGGATTACACCAAGTAGTGTAAATTCTTTCCCACAGAATCTGTTTGATAAAATTTACTACAATTTTTAATTTTTCTAATTTGCATATCTAATTTGCAAGATGTCTATCCTACTTAGAATGTAAGTGCTGTGCTTTGCACAAAATTGAAACTCTTCACAAATTTGAATCATGACCCTTAAGTGTGATTTTTTAGGGTTTCATCTCTGTGAACTTCTCTCTCAGACCACACTGCTGGCTGCAATGATAATAATAATGATACACCCAGGAAGGGGCTCTGCCCAGGAAGGTTGAGAACCTGTGCTTCAGTCTGAGGCTCTAAGCATTAGGGTTGCATCGACTTTTTTCCTTTGGTTTTAGGTGAATTTTTCCATAGAATAGCTTCCTTTGTTGTCTCTTCACCATTAAGAGTCATAGCATTTGAAGAACTGTGATGAGAGAAAAGGACTGTGGAAAAAGGGCCAAAAATCCATTAGTCTAGCTTTTAGTGTTATTCTTAAGTTTGCCAGTCATTTAATGGTAATACAATTGACCCACAGAAAGCCAATTTCAACCTCACTCAAAAGGAGTTCTGAAAGTTTTATAAGGACTAACTCAACTCTTGGAGCCACTAGGTCTTGGCCCAAAGCCATTGCTAGGAATACAGTTCATGCATTACCTGTGAGTGTCTTCTGGCTATCTCCTTTTTTATTCTCTTCCTCTAGAAACTAGGTGGTCGAGCATTCAGACATTCTGTGTAGAAACTGAATATAGTTTCAGTTGTGAAATCATGTACAAATGTAGAAATTTCAGCAAACCTAAAGAATCAGAATGATTAACCAAAACATCTAAATATCTTGTGTGTGGGTGGGTGTTATTTGCTCAGTCATGTCCAACTCCTTCCAACCCTTTGGACTGTAGCCTACCAGGCTCCTCAGTCCATGGAATTTTCTAGGCAAGAATGCTGGAATACTAGAATTTTAGATATACATATGAGGTCACAAAATTATTAAGTAGAAGAATGGAAATTAAGATTCCCACTCTGTAGGGATACAGTAAAACATGTGGTCTCTAAATTATATTAATATTAATTTCCCTATGTGGCAAAGAATGGTAGCATCCGTAACAGAGAGCCTGGTTTTTGACTCCAAGTGTTTCACAGTTTTACTGGATTTTAGAGATAGGAGAATATCCTGAGGAATCAGAGCTGTGAGAGATATTTGTCTGTGACCGATAGAATTTAGATAGGAGCAGGTGAGTCACTCTGTCGTAAGTACAATAACCACATGCCCTGAAATCATCTAAGACTCATTTCTTTTGCTCTCATGTTTTAATAATGTTGTAAAAGTATGAATTTTAATAATTAATAAACAACATGAACTCAACTTGTTTCATGGTCTGGCTTGACATAGACTGATGAAACTGCTGTAGTCCTTTTTTTCCTTCCCCCTCTGAGGAAATTATAATAATTACTTACAATAAATGTCTTGAGATTTTATTTCAGGATATGCCACAATCCATTTCTCACAAAATTAAAGAGATACACATGCAGATGATAATGAAATAAGACCGGATGCTGGGAGACAATTTTTTAAAGCCATTTATTTCATTTTCAGATTTCATTGAGATTTACGTGCTTTTCTCTCCTGAAGTGAACTCTCTGTCTCTCTTCACAAATCAAGTATGTAAAGAATGAGATTTCCTGAAACTTGCCTAAAGTATAATAAAACTGACCAAAAGAAAGCCAAAAATTCACTTTTGCAAAATATGAATAATGTTACAAGGAGAATAACATTCATCCTGGCTCTCCTTATTACAAATGATCCTGAAAGAACTTATTACTCAAGTGAATGACTAGTCTAGTGGGATGTGGTCTTCTAGGCTAAGATGTAAAATATCCAAAGAACATTTATTACTGCTTGACTATACGTGAACCTTTTTCAAAAGATAGGTCTGCGAAGCAGAGGTATTGTGTTGGAAAAAATACTTTCCATTATGGAGGATGATATACTAAAAAGATTAACTGATTTGGATTATCATTTATATTTTATCTGATCCATTTCATATGCACTGAGAATATATGGTAGAATCTAGCTAAATATATACCAACAATAGCATTAAACTGAGAATGATATTCATTTGCTTATGCTGTTTTAGTTTTCTCTTAAAATTGCTGTTTAATGATGACTCTTTCTGGAAAGCTTTTTGACAGTACTACAAATCTTTTCAGATACAATTCCAAAGTAAATAGGCTTAGATTACTATTTATTCACTGTTGGTAGCTCTCAAAGAAAAGAGCAAATCTGCATGATTCACATCTTTAAAATATTTACCCTAAATGTAGGAGCTGTTCCTAACTTAGCTCAATCATTGTTTCCACTTTTCATTTCAGTTTGTCCATATATTTATAGACTTCACATTGCATATGTGAAAATATATGTATAAGGTTAGCATTTGATATATTGTGAATACCAGTGAGGAAGACATTTATTAAATAAAGTGAAAGTGAAGGTCGCTCAGTTGTGCCCAGCTCTTTGGGACCCCGTGGACTATCCAGTTCAAGGCCAGATTACTGAAGTGGGCAGCCTTTCCCTTCTCCAGGGAATCTTCCCAACTCAGGGATCAAACCCAGGTTTCCTGCTTTGCAGGCGAATTCTTTACCAGCTGAGCCATAAGGGAAGCCCAAGAATACTGGAGTAGGTAGTCTATCCCTTCTTCAGCAGGTCTTCTCGAATCAGGAATCGAACCAGAGTCTCCTGCATTGCTGACGGATTCTTTACCAACTGAGCTATCAGGGAACCCTTATTAAATATATAAAGATATATTTAAATAAAATATGTCATGTTGCATCTATCCAAGTAATTGCAAAAATTATGGCTTCACTCAATAAAACATGATTGAAATATTAAAAGAGAAATTGTATCTATTTTGTAGGTTATAATCAGCTGTTTGGTTGAGTGCACTTTCATTTAAAAAATAGGCATTTATAATACTTTAAAGCCAAAAGATTCTATAGCAGTAAACCAAATTAATCCCCTTAATTAAGATATACAAAAACTGAAGCTAAGTTTGACTTACAGTATGTATAGAAATTTTTAAAAAACTCATTTAAAGAAAAATAGGTTGCTTTGTAATCAGGTGTTTTAGAATAGTTGCATTGACCAAATATATTATTAATCACAATTTGTTCATCTGCACCTTTTCCATTTTTGTTACAGAAAGATAAAATCATGAAACAAATGAAAAAGGATTAGGAGATTAATACAATTTATTATGTTTTTGAAGTTGCTATAAAATAAATATTAAAAATCTACAAATATATGTGCATTTATAAAATTATATTTTGAACTAAAAAATCCAGGAAATTTAATCTGAATTTGAATTGCATCCACAAAATAAATCTTTTCCTACATTTTCTTTTCACTTGAATTACCCAAAGTTAATTTTCCTTATGTTTTTTCTATTTAATCATAGATTTTAGGTGAACAACTCCTATTTCTTGAAAATATTTTTTATTTTCTTCCCAATTCACTGTAGAGACCAGTAACTATTTTTAACCCATAATTCACACAGAAATTTCATAATATTAATCTATGCATAACAACTCTGAATGTATAAGAATCTGATGGATGTCCATATAGAGACTGTATTTAAGACAGGAAAAGACAATTTTGAAAAAAATACATGTAAATATACAATAAAAGGGTCTTTAAAACAATGAGATATGTTTCTACCTATCAGATTAGCCTTTAAAAAAATAACACCCATTATTTGAAAGGTGTATATGAACTTTCCAAGCAATGTTGGTTGAAAGATCTATATTTTGATAGAAAGAATTAACAGAGATAAATTTCTATAATTTATTTTCTCTATACACTTAGCAATTTGTTTGAGTCTCAGTTTTTCAGTCTGTTAAGTTAGTATAATAATATCTACTCAAATGGATGGAGTAAGAAAATCAAGTATGCAATGTTCTCTGCATCATGCCTACATTTCAGACATTACCTAAATTGTTACCATTCTGATTATGGTGGTTTACAATCAAGTCTATTTTCTAGAAATGAGTTTGGTAATCTTAATTGCAAGACTTCAAACTGTTCAGATCTTTGGTCCAATAATTCTATTTGCAGGAATTTATCCTAAGGAAAATCAAAATTTCTTTCACTTTCTTTTGTATGCATACTTTTGCCATCTATGTTATTAAAATATAGTAAACGTAAAAAATATCTACCAATAAAATAGTATAACATTATTGTGGGGTTTTGTTAATGCTGATTTTTTTTATATTGTTAATATATATCTTTAGGCTAAAATATTTTGGTATAAATTTTAGGGAAAAAGTAAAAGAAAGTGAATGTCACTCAGCCATGTCTATATGCAACCCCATGGACTATACAGTCAATGGAATTTTCCAGGCCAGAATACGGGAGTGGGTAGCCATTCCCCTCTTCAGGGGATCTTTCCAACACAGGGATCAAGTTGGATGCTAACATGGCTCAGTGGTAAACAATCTGCCTGCCAATGTAGGAGTCAAGTGTTCGATCCTGGATTGAGAATATCTCCTGGAGTAGGAAATGGCAACCGACTCCAGTATTCTTGCTTGGAAAATTTCATAGTCAAAAGAGCCAGGCAGGCTGAAGTTTATGGGGTCACAGAGTCTGACACAACCCTACCTAGACACTGAGCACACTGGATGCAACCCATAGGCGCATGGTGAGTCTGGTTCCTGGGCTAGCCGTTCTTACAGTCCTTTTGAACGAGGAAGTGCTTGAAGAGCTCTTGATCTCATATTTTAGCTTAGAGATTGCAGTTCTGCCTCTCTTACTTTCAAATTTCACATTTGTCAAGAAAATATTTAACTCTCTTTCTGTTCTGGTCAGGCTTCTGAGCTGGGTGTATAGCTCCTTTATTTTTCTTTATCTAAATATTTTCTCTCTCTTTTACTTTTTAGAAGCATAACCATATTTACATATTCAGAAAAGTATAAAGACAAGTATAAGGAGCAATCAAATATCCAAAGTCTGATTTTAATAAGTGTTGCTAATTTCTAAATTTGCTTCATTACTGATATTTCTTTCTTTGCATTTCAAATAAATTATATATACCTTGACACTTCCTTCCTAAATACCTCAAACATGCCTCTTGTGCTTCCCAAATTCTATTTTACCATAATTTCATATCATATCAACAAGACTGAGACAAATTACTTAATGTTACTCAATACTAATCCTATATTTATGAATATTCTAGGTATTCCAAAAGAATCTTTTGTAGCTAATCTATTCATCCCTGGATCAATCAAAGACTATACATTATTGCATTTCGTGGTTTTGGCTCTTAAATTTCTCTTAATCTAACACAGACTTTACTTTTTATTTTTAAACTTTATGACATGGAAAGTCTAACACTGGGAATGATACATGGTCAAATTTATAACTTAGAATTCATATCCTTTTCTTTTCTGAAGCGTATTATGATTTTACATTGAAGTGTCCTTAATTCAGTTAATGAATATATATTGAATATGCTGTGTGTTTAGTCTTCAGTCACGTCTGACTCTTTATGACCTCATGGATTGTAACCCCCCCTCCTCTGTTCATGGGGATTCTTCAGGCAAGATTACTGGATTGGTTTGCCATGCTCTCCTCCAGAGGATCTTCACAACCCATGGATTGAACCCATGTCTCCTGTATTGCAGGCGGATTCTTTACCATTTGAGCTATCAGGAAAGTCTATACATTGAATATGTTTTNATAGTCAAAAGAGCCAGGCAGGCTGAAGTTTATGGGGTCACAGAGTCTGACACAACCCTACCTAGACACTGAGCACACTGGATGCAACCCATAGGCGCATGGTGAGTCTGGTTCCTGGGCTAGCCGTTCTTACAGTCCTTTTGAACGAGGAAGTGCTTGAAGAGCTCTTGATCTCATATTTTAGCTTAGAGATTGCAGTTCTGCCTCTCTTACTTTCAAATTTCACATTTGTCAAGAAAATATTTAACTCTCTTTCTGTTCTGGTCAGGCTTCTGAGCTGGGTGTATAGCTCCTTTATTTTTCTTTATCTAAATATTTTCTCTCTCTTTTACTTTTTAGAAGCATAACCATATTTACATATTCAGAAAAGTATAAAGACAAGTATAAGGAGCAATCAAATATCCAAAGTCTGATTTTAATAAGTGTTGCTAATTTCTAAATTTGCTTCATTACTGATATTTCTTTCTTTGCATTTCAAATAAATTATATATACCTTGACACTTCCTTCCTAAATACCTCAAACATGCCTCTTGTGCTTCCCAAATTCTATTTTACCATAATTTCATATCATATCAACAAGACTGAGACAAATTACTTAATGTTACTCAATACTAATCCTATATTTATGAATATTCTAGGTATTCCAAAAGAATCTTTTGTAGCTAATCTATTCATCCCTGGATCAATCAAAGACTATACATTATTGCATTTCGTGGTTTTGGCTCTTAAATTTCTCTTAATCTAACACAGACTTTACTTTTTATTTTTAAACTTTATGACATGGAAAGTCTAACACTGGGAATGATACATGGTCAAATTTATAACTTAGAATTCATATCCTTTTCTTTTCTGAAGCGTATTATGATTTTACATTGAAGTGTCCTTAATTCAGTTAATGAATATATATTGAATATGCTGTGTGTTTAGTCTTCAGTCACGTCTGACTCTTTATGACCTCATGGATTGTAACCCCCCCTCCTCTGTTCATGGGGATTCTTCAGGCAAGATTACTGGATTGGTTTGCCATGCTCTCCTCCAGAGGATCTTCACAACCCATGGATTGAACCCATGTCTCCTGTATTGCAGGCGGATTCTTTACCATTTGAGCTATCAGGAAAGTCTATACATTGAATATGTTTTAGTCATTGGGCACATCATGGCTATGACAGTGAAAATAACAGCAGATCCTTCACTCTTCTTCCTTTAAATATTTTTTTTCTTCCTTTTAGAATGCTACTTACTCATTTAGACATAGAACTTTTAAGGACTATAAATTTACAAATTATGTTGATTTTTTTTCTTCCTTATCCTAAGAAATAGTATGTCAATAAATGCTGAAAAAACATAATAGATATATTTCTAAAAAAAGTGTATCCCAAACACCTCCAGTTCTGTTACCCCAAAATACCTTTAGAGTGAAGTTTAGACATCAAAGTCTAAGGCCATCAACCAAGGATGGGTTAAAGCTCATTAGCTACTTAAGGGGCAAAGAGTGGGAATGTTTGTGTCTACTTGTCACCTGTAAACAAGGAAGGCATCTACAAGTCTTACTATGTCATATGAAGAAGGGTGAACCATTTCCTGGAAAACAAAAATATGGATGTATTTTTTAGCTTTCATTGATTTTTAGGATTTGGTAAAATTCAACATTGTCAGGGACAGACATGGTGATAAAATAACTTACACAAGCAAAGGCTGTATTTAGAAGAAGAAGTGATGTCTGTATAAAATTATTCTTTTGCCCTGAAAATATCGTACCTTCAAGAGGAAGCAACAGCAGAGTCCAGAAGATAGAGTTCTGTTCAGAAGCTACAGTATAGTTAGAGTATGTAGTATCTCAGGGATTAATTTCTTGAACATATTTGGGAATACATGGAAAAGTCNTATTCAGTCATTTGTTGCATATTAGATTTCACACATAAAGTGATATCATGCAGTATTTGTCTTCTGTCTTATTTCACTTAGCATAATGCCCTCCAAGTTCATTTATGTTGTTGCAAATGGGAAAAATTTGTTCTTTTTATGACCGAGTAGTATTCCATTCTGTATGTATAACACTTCATCTTTATCTGTTCATCTGCTGATGGACACTTAGGCTGCTTGTAGATCCTGGCTATTGTAAATAGTGTCACTATAAACACTGGCATGCTTGTATCTTTTTGAATTAGTGCTTTCATTTTTTTTCTGATATATATCCGGGAGTGAAATTGCTGGCTCATGTAGTATTTCTAGTTTTAATTTTTTGAGAAAACTCTATAGTGTTTTCAACAGTAGCTGAACCAATTTAAATTTCCACCAACAGTGTGCCAGGATTTCCTTTTCTCCACTTGTCCTTCTTATTGATATTACTCATGTAAGTCAAGGGCTTCCCTGATAGCTCAGTTGATAAAGAATCTGCCTGCAANTCTATAGTGTTTTCAACAGTAGCTGAACCAATTTAAATTTCCACCAACAGTGTGCCAGGATTTCCTTTTCTCCACTTGTCCTTCTTATTGATATTACTCATGTAAGTCAAGGGCTTCCCTGATAGCTCAGTTGATAAAGAATCTGCCTGCAATGCAGGAGACCCTGGTTTGATTTCTGGGTTGCAAAGATCTGCTGGAGAAGGGATAGGCTACCAACTCCAGTATTCTAGCCTGGAGAATTCCATGGAGGATGGTATAGTCCATGAGGTCGAAAAGAGTAGGACACGACTGAGTGACACTCACTTTCATTTTCACATATAAATCAGAGAGTGACTATTATGACTAGTGTCTAGTCATCAGCCTGTTGAATGGATAAACATAATGTGTTGTAACCATGCAATGGACTGTTATTTGACTGCAAGAGAACTTACCTTGGATACATGTTATCATGTAGATGAACATTACACATAATAAAAGAATCACACACTGTATTATTCTACTTATTCTAAAAATCTAGAAAGGGCAAATCTTTAGTGATAGAAAGTAGATTGGTGATTAGCTGGAATGAAAGAGAGGGAGGTCAACAGTAAATGTGCATAAAGTATTGCTGAACTGCCAAAAATCTTCTGAATCTAATTTAAGGAGATGTTTGCATAAGTTGGTAAATTTGCTAAAATATCATTGAATTATACACTTGAAATCGATTATTAGACAATATGTAAAATATCACTCAATAAAGTTATTTTTAGAAACTTAGGTTACTTCTTTATTCATTTTTTAAAAAATATAGTTTTAAATACCAACCTGAGATCTGGCCCACAAAATTTTTTTCATTCCTTTAGTTCTATCAAGTATTCAGCTTTCCCCCCAAGTTTTTCTAGTTATTACTTTTTCATTTACACTTAGAATATGAAATCTTATCTCCAGTTGGTACATTTTTGATTGCTATCCATAGAGTCAACTTTGATTCTAGTATAGTGGTATAAAATATTTTAGTTATTCATTACACATTTTGCATTTTCTCATGTTATTTTATGCTGAAAGCAAGTTATCTGAGATTGTTCCTGAAACAAAAAGTTCTATCATAAAATCAAAATTTGCAAAATTGTGTGACATCACTGTCTTGAGTCATCATAATAAAGACTAGCAATTGTATAGTTTTAGGAATCTTGAGATTAGAATCTTAAATTTGTGTTGGTTGGCTATTGCTATGGTAATGCTACACTTTTTAAAAAGCCCAAATTAGTGGTTTTCAAAATAAATGTACTTTTCACTCACAGAACTGAGGGTCAGCTAGACATTGGTCTAGTTGCTTCAGGTATCATTCTTTCTGGAACTTGGGTGAAGGGGAAAAATTTATTCCAAGCAAACTTCTTTCATGGTGAATGACAGGAGACAAAAGGCTTTGTTAACCACGCAAGCACTCATGAAACCTCTGCTTGGATATGGGATATACTGTGTTCACAAATTGGAACTCAAAATTAATGGTGTGTTGCAATATACATGATTTATATTGAAGTCATAGCTAAGGAGGTAATGGAAGAATGACCCATGACCTTGGTAAGCAGAATTTCCTTAATTTATAGACGGAATTCACTCTCCCTTTTTTTTTTCACAATAAATTTAGAATCTCAGTGTCGTGAATCATGTTTTCAGAAACAATGGTAATATGAAATTGTAATTTCAACTGTGATTACATGTTAAAATCATATAAGATGATTTTAGAAAATATAGATGTCTAAGCTTAACAACCTCAGATATGTAGATGATACCACTCTAATGGGTCATCTGAATTAAATTCACCCATTCTTATCTATCTTAGTTCACTAATTCCTAAAATGCTGATGTTCACTCTTGCCATCTCCTGGATGACCATGTCCAGGAGGAGCTAAAGAGCCTCTTGATGAGGGTGATAGAGGACAGTGGCTTGAAAAAGTAAAGCTGGCTTGAAACTCAACATTAAAAAAAATTAAGATCGTATCATCCAGTCTCATCACTTCACTGCTAAGAAAAAGGGGAAAAGTGGAAGCAGTGACAGGTGTTATTTTCTTGGGCTCCAAAATCACTGCAGACAGTGACTGTAGCCATGAACTTAAAAGACACTTTCTCCTTGAAGAGAAAGTTGTGGCAAACCTAGACAGCATATTAAAAGGCAGAGACAATCCTGAACTCATGTACACATGTGGTGTATTCATGTCAATGTATGGCAAAACCAATACAGTATTGGCAGAGATATCACTTTGCCAACAAAGGTCCGTATAATGAAAGCTATGGTTTTTCTAGTAGCCATGTATGGATGTAAGAGTTGGACCACAAAGAAGCTTGAGCACTGAAGAATTGAACCTTTTGATTTGTGGTGCTGGAGAAGACTCTTGAGAATCTCTTGAACTGCAAGGAGATCAAATCAGTCAATCTTAAAGGAAATGAATCCTGAACATTCATTGGAAGGACTGATGCTGAAGCTGAAGCTCCAATATTTTAGCCACCTGATGCAAAGAGCCACCACACTGGAAAAGACCCTGATGCTGGGAAAGAATGAAGGAATGAGGAGAATGGGTGGCAGAAGATGAGATGGTTAGATAGCATCACCAACTCAACCACATGAATTTGAGCAAACTCCAAGAGAGAGTGAAGGATAGAGGAGCCTGTCATGCATTCCATGGGGTGGCAAGGAGTCGGATATGACTGAGTGACTGAACAACAACAAAAGCTTAATATAGATGTGTTGAAACCTATATAGGGGTGGGGAATGAGATCTAGGTATTGGTACCTAGAAATTTACTTCACTTGATCCATGCAGGTATAAGAAAGGTTGAGAGCTCTTGCTGTAGAGAAATGAACTAAGGCAGAATATTTTTCCTATTCTTTGCCTGAACATTTCTAACTACTTCAGTATTTATTTTTATGTCCTTAACCTTAAGTCCACTTTACTTCAGGCATATCTGAGTTTTAGCTTCTTAGTTATGGAGAGTAGTTATTCTTGATCTTTAGAGATGGGCTTTATTTTAGTCTTGTGGCCTTATCAGGATTTTAAATTCTAGATTCCTTGAGGTGAGTCTGTAGGGAAGAAAGGATTATAAATCTCTTTGTATGATTTTTAGTGCCCTATTTTCCTCTGGTATATTCTTATATGGAACAGAGAATTTATTTTGGGTCACAGATACATTATGATGAACTATTATGTCTCCCAGGAGGTACAGAAAGCATAATACTATCTCAATGTTCTGTATCTGTATAGTTTTTAAAACACATAGCCAAGGAATTACAACATTGTTTCAGATATGACACAGGATATTAAATCTTCTTGGCCTCAGACACTTCAGTTGCCTTATAGGAGACTCTTTTTTCACCACAAAATAAGCATCTGCTATTTGGTTTGAGTTATATTCATTACTTTTAAAATTAGCTTTCAAATATTTTGAATATAAAACAGTTTAATAACCTATATTTAATGAGTTAGTAACATTCCATTTATATTATCGTTTTATTCCCATGTATGATTTGAAAATTTTGAGTTCTAATATGTAACAGGCAATTCAAGGTGTGGGATAAAGTATAAATAAGAAATCTAAATCATATCAAAGCATATTAGCAATAAAAAAGCAAAAATCAATACAGAAGAAAAGGGTAGTACATAAAGCAGGATAAAAGAATCAATAACAGTGGATTATAGTATACAATTGTGGATGACTACAGGAAAATCCACTTGAGTTATACAGTGATACTGAATAGATCCAACAAATAACTACTGCACATGTGATTTAAATAAAATATAAAGGAAATTACAAACAATAATGGAAAAATTCAAAAGAAGAGTATAGACAAAGAAAAGAATACCAAAATGATAACACTTTCTGAAGCATTTCAGAAATTTTTTTTTTTTTTTGGAGAATTTCAGGCCACCAAAAATGAAATGAAACTGTGTGGGTTCTAAACCACATCAATTAGATATTACTAATTAGGTATTAATTATTTTATATGAACTTAATATTGTTGTTGCTGTTTTTCAGTCTCTTAGTCGTGTCTGACTCTGAACCCCATGGACTGCAGCATGCCAGGCTTCATTGTCTTTCACCATCTTCCAGAGCTTGCTCAAATTCATGTCCATTGAATCAGTGATGCCATCTAGCCACCCTCATCCTCTGTTGTCCCCTTCTCCTCCTCCCTTCAGTCTTTGCCAGCATCAAGGTCTTTCTAATGAGTAGGCTCTTTGCATCAGGTGACCAAAGTCAGCTTCAGCATCAGTTCTTCCAATGAATATTCAGGGTTGAATACCTTTAGGAATAACTGGTTTGATCTCCTTGATTAAACTTTCAAGAGTGTTCTCCAACACCACTGTTCAAAAGTATAAATTCTTTGGTGCTCAGCCTTCTTTCTGGTCCAATTCTCAAATCTATACATGACTACCGGAAAAACCATAGCTTTGATTATATGGACCTTAATATAAATTGTTCCAGTTATTTATTTCTGCATTTTAAAACTCACCACAAAATTAGTTGATTAAAGCAACAGTAATTATTTCACTCTTCTCTATAGTCCTGGTGGGAGCTGATTTGTTTGCAGTTGGATGCTTTTTATTTAGTTTTGCTTGTGGTGCCAGTCAGATGGTGACTCAGTCTGGAATGATCCCAAAGGCTTTCTTTCTTACGTGTGTCCACATGAGCTGGGCTTCCTCATACCAGGGTGGCTGAGTTTACAGAATAAGCTTTCCAAAGAGGATCAGGGTGTACACCCTATATGGACCTAGCTTTGGAAGTCATATGATATTCCTTTCCACTGTAGTACAGAAATTCATAAGAGGACATGTAGAGCCCATGTCCCAAATGGAAAGAGTGTCATTTAAAAGATGACCATTGTAAAAGCAAATTGGATGAAAAATTTGGTTGCCGCCATCTTGGACATACCATCTACCTCATGGATCATAAATTTCCTTATTATTTTAACTTTGTTGCATGTAATAAAATATGTACCCAGGCTTATATAATGGAAACATCAGCATTTACCTCAAAGAATTTTAATATAGAGCCTAAAGTTTTGCATGCTCACAGGTTATGAATTAGAGTAGCTAGATGTTATGAATTTGCCTAGGTATTTAAGGTATGAGAAAGAAGCTGTTTAAGGTATGAGCTGTCTATATCAGACTTGAACAGATATTACTCTCACTCTCATTCATTGCAATTCAACCAGGGCCTTTCAGTTCCTCTGAAAGTTCAAGATGGTCACCAAATCATGGCCTCTATATTGGTTCATTCATCCCTGTAATCTTGCATAGGTAGTTCCTCCTCATATTTTGTTTTCTGCTCATATATCAACACCCACATGGCAATCCTAGATTCCACCTCTGCCCCAGGTAGTTTTTACTTGTTATTGTATTACCTTATTTTCCTGATATTACCTATACTTACCCCCACCTTTGCATTAGATTGAAATCTCCATGAAGGTAGTTTATCATGTTCAAGCTAGAACATTGCCTGCACAAAGAAAGCTACAGAAAACCGTTTGAGGAGGAGTAAGTGAATCAACCAATGGCTAAATTGACTCATATATGAATAGCTTGGGCAGCTTTAATTTGGAGGGAGGGAGGTGTCTTTTTTTTTTTCCTTGGGCTTCCCTGATGACTCAGAGAGTAAGGAATCTGCCTGCAATGCAGGAGACCAAGGATCAATCCCTGGGTCGGGAAGATCCCCTGGAGAAGGAAATGGCTACCCACTCCAGTATTCTTGCCTGGAGAATTCCAAGGACAAAAGTCTGTGGGATCACAAAAGTTCAGACAGGCTGAGCAAGTAACACTTTTTGTCTTTCTTAAATGATCATAAATCTGAAAACCTACTTCCAGATGTGCCTGTTTCCATTCTGCTATTCTGAAGTCACACAGAAAGCAATGAATTCTTTCTCATGTTACACTGTACCTCAAAAATTTGAAAACAGTGTCCTGTCTCATTTATATCTTCACTTTAAATATTGTGTATGGTTTTAAATACTTTTAATGTGACAGGTTTCTAATTCTCTTGTCATCTTTGACACATATCTCTGAGAGTTTTCAGTTTCAAACGACAAATTTAAAGTGTCTGCTCCCAGTAGAACATAATATTTTAGGTAATGGCTCACCAGCTGAGGCTATAATAGCACAGCACTTCCCTTATTAGGGGTTCTATATTTTTACTAATGTAGAACCAAATATTTTCCTTTTCTGAGGAAACACATTTCACAAAGAACCAAGAATATATTTCCATTTTTAAAAATTTATTTATTTTGCCAAAGTGAAAGTCAGATTCCCTTACTTAATTGTCAAGTATCAAGAATTTTAGGGGCTTTTACAACTGACATTTAGGAACCAAGAAAACAAAAAGTTATTCTAAATAGGTTGCAGTTCTAAAATAAATACAGAGGATTGACACAAAATGAGATCATGCTGTTTTCACATCTGAGATCAAAAGAAGCTTCCAAATAATTCATAAGGCTTCTGATTTAATGCCATATGGCTGGTATCTTTGAAATAACCAGCTTGAACTTCCTGTTTAAAAATGATAAAGGCCTTCAAAAACAGACATGAAAGCAACTAAACCTAAAATTGATTAAAAACCAATTGGTAGAATTAGTTAAATCTGTAATAATTATTTGGCTCAACTATGTGGGTTAGGTCTCTCTTTTCTCATAGCTCTACCCATATTTTGACTCAAAATTCTGTAATTTCTAGAACTATTGATAAGAGTACCAGCTCCATGGTCAGACTGTCTGGATTAAAATAATAGGTTTACCATTTATTACATTACTGATTTTTGAGGCAAGTTATATAGCATCTTCATGCCTTGGTTTCCTCTTTGTAAAAGAAGAGTATTAATAGAATCAAATCATAAACTCACACAAAGTGTTGAAAATAAGAGGCAGATGACTCCACCATAAAGCAAGAGCTCATTAAAAGTGGGCTAATAAGAGTCATGTTATTATAGAACACAAGTTTTTAATTTGCTTAAAAATATCAAGCAAATTTAATTTGCTTAAAAATATCTTCAATGTCTTTCCACTTGGCTAAGAAACTCACATTTTCAGCACCAGCATATTAAGAGTTCTGTTGCTGCAGTAATAAGAAGTTACTTACTTACTCCAGTGTTCTTGCCTGCAGAATCCCATGGACAGAGGAGCCTGGAGGGTTACAGACCATGGGGGTCAGAGTTGTATAGAACTGAGCAACTAACACTTTCACTTGCACTTTCACTATGGAGGTATCTGGATTACTGCCTCCACTATTATCACCACCACTACTAACATGTTTCAAACCTCCGATCTCCTGCAGATTCTCACTTGTATTAACATGAATGTCACTGGAAGCTAGTTAGAAATTTAAAATATTAGCCCAATCCAAGATCTATTAATTCAGAATCAGCCTTTTATTAAGACCTCAAGTTTATTCCTGTGCTTATCAATACATCAGAAACTGTGATGCATTACTCCCAGCCAAAGACTGGTTGAAAGAAATAGATCTGTAAATATGAAACAGTAACATTTTTGTCCGCTAGGAAAGCCAGATGTGTAGGTTTGGAGCCAAAAGTAAGTGGTGCACTCTGTTGTTGATCAGCTGCTCAGCTGATCAACAACAGAGTCAATCATGTCTGCCTATTTGCGACCCATGGATTGCAGCATGCCAGGCATCCCTGTTCCTCACTATCTCTGGGAGTTTGCCCAAGTTCATGTCCATTGTGTCGTGATGCTACCATTCTAGTTCGTGTATGTGTGCATGCATGCTAAGTCACTTTAGTCATGCCCAGCATTTTGTGACCTTATGGACTGTAGCCTGCCAGGCTTCCCTGTCTTTACCATCTCGTGGAGCACTCTGAAATTAAAGTTTCTCCTTTATTTTACTTGTCCATTCTTTAGGAATCCAAGAGGGATTGTTTAAGGCTAGAAACTGATCATTTGATCTAGTTCCATATATTGGAGGGGGATTTGAGTTGCAACCAGTTATTAGATAGTAATTAGAAGGAAAAGATATAGAAGAGTTGTTGTTTAGTTGCTAAGTTGTGTCCATCTCTTTGTGATTCTATGGACCGTAACCCACCAGCCTCCTCCATCCATGGGATTTCCAAGGCAAGGATACTGGACTGAGCTGCCAAAATCTCCAAGAGATTTTCCCAACCCAGGGATTGAATATGCGTCTCCTGCATTGGCAGGCAAGTTCTTTGCCACTGAGCTACCTGGGAAGCCCATATTGAAAAGTATGTTGAAAAGTACTGTCTGTATGTTTTTATAAATGCCTGGTGGTTCATGGGATTGCAGAGAGTCGGACATGACTGAGCGACTGAAATGAACTGAACTGAACTGGATAAATTTTTCACAACAGATGCAACACTTAAAAAATTAATAACTGGAAGAGAGCCTGGAACACAGGAGACACCAAATAAATATATGTTGAAATCAATTAAAAAGTGAAAATAGAAAATTACAAAGAACAAGACAGTCTTTTGGACTTTAGGAAGCTCTATTTAGTGGCAAGAATAGTCAATTATAACAGAATGCCATAAGTACAGGAAAGATCATGGGCATATGAGAACTCTTATGGGTAGTTCATCCAACTTGGTCCATATGGGTGTGAGAGGGATGTTTGTAAATGAGAACATTTCACTTGAGTTTAAAAGGTATGATTATTGTTTATAGGGATGGGAGAGAAAGTAATAATATTTCAGGAAAATCAATGTAAACTTTCCTATGAGTCATGTATGAAAAAGGAGCAGCAGGAGACATCTTTGGAGAAATATCAGAGTAGCATGGAGCTTCTTGTATGATATCTCAAAGAACTTGTGTGTAACGGGGTGGTAGTATAAGTCACTTTAGAGGAGGCCTTGCAGTGTGTCAATGAGAAAAATGCAATGGTTAGTTTTTTGGTTATGTATAGTAATATAATAATAACGCCAAATTGTAGTATGTACTGACCATGTGGGCTTCCCAGGTGACTCAGTGGTAAGGAATCTGCCTGCAACGCAGGAGACATGGGTTACATCCCTGGGTCAGAAGATCTACAGGAGAAGGAAATATCAACCCAGTCTAGTATTCTTGCCTGGGAAATCCCCTGGGCAGAGGGCTACAGTCCATGTGTTCGAAAAGAGTTGGACACGACTGAGCAGCTCAGCACACACGCACTGTCAATGTATCAGGTATGAGATGTACCTGACATCGTTTTCCATCAGAGTATTTTAGATATCACTATATCACTCCATTGCTTTCTTATTTCTAGAGTTGCTATTGAGAAATCTCAAGTCATTCTGATCTGATCCTTCTATGTGACCTTAATTTTTTCCCTAGAAGCATCTTAAATATTCTCATTATGAAGAGTGCTCTGATATTCCATAATCATGTGCTTTTTCACTTGGTGTTGGTTTATTTTCATCAGTTGTAGTAATCACTCAGTGATAGCTTTCAATCTGAAGATATGGTTCTGGAAAATCGTCTATGATTTTATCCCTTATATTTTCTCTCTAATCTCCTTTTGGAAGTGCTAAGCCCTGTATGCAGGATTTTCTGAGCTGATCTTCTAATATAATTACTTTAATCTCATATTCTCCATCTCTTTTTGCTTGATTTTCTTAAATATTTCAATGTTTTTATTAATTTTCTATTGAGTTTTCATTTCTATTATCATGTGCTTAATCCCAAAGGCTCCTTTTAATTTTTGAAGAATTTCTCACATTATGACATCAGAGTTGCAGTACCTTTTCTTATATTTCTGAAGATATTAACAACAACATTTTATTCCTTGTATAACTTTTGTTTCCATATGGCTTCTGGTCCGTTTGAAAGTGAAAGTGAAGTCACTCAGTCCTGTTCGACTCTTTGCGACCCCGTGGCCTGTAGCCTAACAGGCTCCTCCCTCCACTTTTATTTTATTTTTGAGTTAGAGACTTTCCTTAGATGTCTGATAATTCTTGATTGTCAGCTTATATTTAACAGTAAAAATATTTTTAAAAACCTGGCATCAAATTCTGAACACACAGTGATGCTCGATAACCTTGGCATTTGCTGTAGGCTGATATGCGTAGGGTTTTAGAGGGTGATTTTTCATCTCAGATTATTTGGGTTGTTCTTCTTGACTGATCAATTTTTGCAGAGAAGAGGTGCAAACTTGTTTACTTCAAACTCTGGGTCAGAGAGTTAAGTATAGTTTCCAGAATCCTGAAAGAGCAGAGAGATGTTATAGAAGGAGTGTGAGGTTTCAACTTTCCACACTAGTGTTTTGTTTCGTTTTGTTTCAGTTTATAATACTACATATTCAACTATTCCAGAAATCTTTCAAATTCAAAACATTGTTTATGCCTTCAAGTGGCATAGAGTGAAAAATGTTTTCTAAATGCTTCTCAGACAATTTTTGCATCTGTCTCTCTTTATTTTAGTCACATCTCTTCACCATCAGATGAGACTAGGATGTGTCATATCCCTTACTAGAACTAGATGTCCTCATGCCAAGTCTATTATCATTAATAAAAATAATAAAAGATTTTCTTAAGGCTGACTTTAATGCAAAAATTATGCTTGGTTACCAGAAATCTATTTATAAGTATGCATGTGTATTTGAGTTTGTAAAACTTTCACAGTTATACTGCTTAATTTCTCTTTTTTAATTTAGAGCAATCTATAATGAGAACCTAAGCTGCAGAAAATTAACATACAAAAGGCAGTATATTTGTAAAGCTATACCAGCAAGTACTAGCAATTTACAGACATATTGAGTACCTTGTGAATTAATGCAGTTAGAATTATTGTAGACTAAGACAAAAGCATAAGAAAAATATTGATTAAAGTGTGAAAAGCAAAACTTTTTTTAATAAAATGTCTTTCATGTTGTTAACGTGGAGAATCATGAGAGTGAGCGGTATAAATTTGTATTTTAAGTGTAAGTGGACTAAGATATCAATATTGTTGTGTAAATTAAATTGTATAAATTGCATAGAACATTTACATTTTATGGAGATTTTAATTCAGAAACAAAACTATACATAAAATTGCGTATGGGGAATCATAAGGAAACACAAAAAAAGTATTTTATACTGAGTTTTAAGTGGCAGGATGCTGATAAGACAGAAAACACTAAATGCAATTATTGGAGGTGGCAAAAAATGTTCTGGTTTAAGCAATAGTTGTAACACTGTGCAAAGGGGCAAATGACTAGGGAGTGAAATTAAATGCAATTGCACATCTCTCTTTCTGTTTCAGAGAGACAGGCATTTACAACTGGATCATGAAATGGATTGAGAACTAAAAGGAAATCTGAGATAAATGAGAAGGCAAGCATGAGACGTAGTGTAATGCGAATTCTTACAAAAGGCTCCTGCAGAATTTATAAAATGAGAAGCTGGGATTTGCTCATGTAACTTCAAAGTAAACAAAATGTGAGTTTAAAGTCAAAGTCAAGGGGGAGAAAAAAAAGAGCCCTTTTGGAGTAAACAGTGGCCATGGTTGTGTTTATGGATGTAAAATGTGTGGAGATGAGCTAAGTTTTCGAAATGAAAATAATCAGGAAAAGTTGATGGATGATCAAAGAGATGTAAATGAGCATAGATACCTGAGCTTGAAAGTGTTCCAGATCAAGAAGAGGCTTTGATTTTGAAGTATCTAAACTGTATATAAAATCATTTAAATGAGCTCTTGGGTCATCCCCAAGTTGACAGGGAATATGGAGTCAATTAGAGATGACTTATCACAATTAATTTATACATTTCAGAATATTTCTAGACACACACATTATCACTACATGAGCTTCTGTGAAATAAGCAACAGCATTAAAACCATAAAACATCCCTACTCTCCACAGAGTTAGAGATTTGGGGGATATAATTGCCAGAAGCACAAATTAAATTGTAGTAAGTGAAAAAAAAAAAGTGAATGTAACTGTTCATTTAAACAGTTTGAAAAGAGGTTGAATTGGACAATGGCAAAGTTCTGTTGTTTTTGTGTCTCAGTCATGTCCGATTCTTCTGTGACCACAGGGACTGCAGCCCACCAGGCTCTTCTGTCCAAGGGATTTCCCAGGCAAGAATACTGGGGTGGGTTGCCATTTCCTTTTCCAGGGGATCTTCCTGACATAGGAATCAAAGTTGCATATCCTGCACTGAAGGTGAATTCTTTACCACTGAGCAACCCGGGAAGCCCCACCAAGACATTAAAGAATTTTATTAAAGATATGTACCTATCTCTTTCAGCCTCTGAACTGATTCCAGTCTTTCAATTAACTTCAGTTCAGTCCCTCAGTCATGTCCGACTCTTTGCAACCCCATGAATTGCAGTACACCAGGCCTCCTTGTCCATCACCAACTCCCAGAGTTCACTCAGACTCACGTCCATTGAGTCGGTGATGCCATCCAGCTAACTCATTCTAGGTCATCCCCTTCCCCTCCTGCCCTCAATGCCTCCCAGCATCAGAGTCTTCCCCAATGAATCAACTCTTTGTATGAGGTGGCCAAAGTATTGGAGTTTCAGCTTTAGCAGCATTCCTTCCAAAGAACATCCAGAGCTGATCTCCTTTAGAATGGACTGGTTGGATCTCCCTGCAGTCTATGGGACTCTCAAAAGTCTTCTCCAGCACTGCAGTTCAAAAGCATCAATTCTTCGGTGCTCAGCCTTCTTCACAGTCCAACTCTCACATCCATACATGACCACAGGAAAAACCATAGCCTTGACTAGACGGAACTTTGTTGGCAAAGTGATGTCTCTGCTTTTGAATATACTATCTAGGTTGGTCATAACTTTTCTTCCAAGAAGTAAATGTCTTTTAATTTCATGGCTGCAGTCACCATCTGCAGTGATTTGGGAGCCCCCAAAATTAAAGTCTGACACTGTTTCCACTGTTTTCCCACCTATTTCCCATGAAGTGATGGCACCAGNGAGTTTCAGCTTTAGCATCATTCCTTCCAAAGAAATCCCAGGGTTGATCTCCTTCAGAATGGACTGGTTGGATCTCCTTGCAGTCCAAGGGACTCTCAAGAGTCTTCTCCAACACCACAGTTCAAAAGCATCAATTCTTCGGTGCTCAGCCTTCTTCACAGTCCAACTCTCACATCCATACATGACCACAGGAAAAACAATAGCCTTGACTAGACGGAACTTTGTTGGCAAAGTGATGTCTCTGCTTTTGAATATACTATCTAGGTTGGTCATAACTTTTCTTCCAAGAAGTAAATGTCTTTTAATTTCATGGCTGCAGTCACCATCTGCAGTGATTTGGGAGCCCCCAAAATTAAAGTCTGACACTGTTTCCACTGTTTTCCCACCTATTTCCCATGAAGTGATGGCACCAGATGCCATGATCTTCATTTTCTGAATGTTGAGCTTTAAGCCAACTTTTTCACTCTCCTATTTCACTTTCCTCAAGAGGCTTTTTAGCTCCTCTTCACTTTCTGCTATAAAGGTGGTGTCATCTGCATGTCTGAGGTTATTGATATTTCTCCTGGCAATCTTGATTCCAGCTTGTGCTTTCTCCAGCCCAGCGTTTCTCGTAGTGTACGCTGCATATAAGTTAAATAAACACTGTGACAATATACAGCCTTGATGTACTCCTTTTCCTATTTGGAACCAGTCTGTTGTTTCATGTCCAGTTCTACCTGTTGCTTCCTGACCTGCATATAGGTTTCTCAAGAGGCCAGTCACGTGGTCTGGTATCCCCATCTCTTTCAGAATTTTCCACATTTTATTGAGATCCACACAGTCAAAGGCTTTGGCATACTCAGTAAAGCAGAAATAGATGGTTTTTCTGGAACTCTCTTGCTTTTTCCATGATCTAGCGGATGTTGACAATTGGGTTTTTTGTTCCTCTTTCTTTTCTAAAACCAGCTTAAACATCTGGAAGTTCACAGTTCACATATTGCTGAAGTCTGCCTTGGAGAATTTTGAGCATTATTTACTAGCATGTGAGATGATTGCAATTGTGTGGTAGTTTGAGCATTCTTTGGCATTGCCTTTCTTTGGAATTGGAATGAAAACTGACATTTTCCAGTCCTGTGGCCACTGCTGAGTTTTCCAAATTTGCTGGCATATTGAGTGTAGCACTTTCACAGCATCATCTTTCAGGATTTGAANAAATAGGAAAAGGAGTACATCAAGGCTGTATATTGTCACAGTGTTTATTTAACTTATATGCAGCGTACACTACGAGAAATGCTGGGCTGGAGAAAGCACAAGCTAGAATCAAGATTGCCAGGAGAAATGTCAATAACCTCAGATATGCAGATGACACCACCCTTATGGCAGGAAGTGAGGAAGAACTGCAAAACCTCTTGAGGAAAGTGAAATAAGAGAGTGAAAAAGTTGGCTTAAAGCTCAACATTCAGAAAACGAAGATCATGGCATCTGGTCTCATCACTTCATGGGAAATAGATAAGGAAACAGTGGAAACAGTGTCAGACTTTAATTTGGGGGGCTCCCAAATCACTACAGATGTTGATTGCAGCCATGAAATTAAAAGACATTTACTTNTTCATGGGAAATAGATAAGGAAACAGTGGAAACAGTGTCAGACTTTAATTTGGGGGGCTCCCAAATCACTACAGATGTTGATTGCAGCCATGAAATTAAAAGACATTTACTCTTGGAAGAAAAGTTATGACCAACCTAGATAGCATATTCAAAAGCAGAGACATTACTTTGCCAACAAAGTTCCATCTAGTCAAGGCTATTGTTTTTCCTGTGGTGATGCATGGATGTGAGAGCTGGACTGTGAAGAAAGCTGAGCACTGAAGAATTGATGCTTTTGAACTGTGGTGTTAGAGAATACTCCTGAGAGTCCCTTGGACTGCAAGGATATCCAACCAATCCATTCTAAAGGAGATCAGCCCTGGGTGTTCTTTGGAAGGAATGATGCCAAAGTTGAAACTCCAGTACTTTGGCCACCTCATGCGAAGAGTTGATTCATTGTCGAAGACTCTGATGCTGGTAGGCATTGAGGGCAGGAGGAGAAGGGGACGACAGAGGATGAGATGGCTGGATGTCATCATGGACTCGATGGACGTGAGTCTGAGTGAACTCCGGGAGTTGGTGATGGACAAGGAGGCCTGGTGTGCTGCAATTCATGGGGTTGCAAAGAGTCGGACACGGTTGAGCGACTGAACTGAACTGAACTGATACTTTGTGCCTGCATGCTAAGTTGCCTCACTTATGTCTGACTCTATGGCCCTATGGACTACAGCCCACCAGGCTTCTCTGTCCACGCACGGGATTCTCCAGGCAAGAAGACTGCAGTGATATTTGTGCCCTTCTCCAGGGGATCTTCCTGACCCAGGAATTGAACCTAAGTCTCTTATATCTCCTGCATTGGCAGAAGGGTTTTTTTACTACTAGCATCATCTGGGAATCCCATATTACAGTTTACTGTAGACTATTAAGTGTTCAGTAGCATTATGTCTAAAAAATTACTGTACATACCCTAATTGAAAGATGTTTTTTTGCTAAAAATTTCTGACCTATTTTTGATAGTGCAGGGTTACCACAAACCTTCAATTTGTAAATTAAAAAAAAAATGTTATCTGTGAAACACAATAAAATAAAATGTGCCTCTACTTTTTACTGCTGTAGAGCTGGGGAATAGTGGAATGACTTTCCACAAACAGAATAGAGTACTATCCATTAGCAGTTTAAAGACTACAATGCAACCAATATTTAGGCCACACTAACCATGGGCCAGGTACTCTGCTACAGGTGCATCGGTGAAAAAAGGCACAAAATTTCTATTCATGGAGCCACGGAAATCAGTTAAAGAAATCAGAATATAATAATCATTGAAAAGGCATACATTATGTAATCTTTTAGAAGGTGATAGATACTTTGCAAAAAATTGATAAAGAGTTATGTTGAAGAAAAGGGCTTCAGAGTACAGGGATTTGCAATATGGGGGGCTGGCACTTTAAATATAGAGCCTGGGGCAGGACTCGCTGAGACTGGTTTGCCAGGCAAGACTTGCATGGAGGTGGGAGGTGGCCACTGGGATATCTAGAGAGTAGCATTGCTTTCAGGCCTAAGAGAGGAACCTCTCTGATGTGGCAGAGGAATAGCACGAGGGCTAGTGTGGTTAGAATGGGAGAGTGAGGAGATGTCAGAAACTGCAACTTATGTCTGACTTTGACTTTATTCTGAGTGACATGTGGAAGCTTTAGAAGGTTTTGAGTAGAGGAATGACATAATCCAAATTGTATTTTTAAAAGATCTACTCTGGCTGCTCTATCAAGACTAAATTGCACATGGACAGAGAAGCAGGGAGACCTGTTAGGAAACTGAGTAATCTAAGAGAAAACTGATGGTGTCTTGGACCAAGATACATCCAGAGTATTCCGGTTCTTGAAGAGATACTGAGTAAGCACAGAACACCTGCATATTGTAACAGTCTGGATTACAACTTCTGTTTAATTTGACTGATACTTCATGGAGAGAAAAATGTAGCATTTTATCCTGAACAATTATAAGACTTCATTATAATGTACCTAGTTATTCATAACAGCTGATCATGGCTTTACTAATAACATTCTATACAATTATATAGGGCTTTCTTCTATCATTTTTTATACAAATTTCTATTCTTCCATTATTCTGAGAAATAAGGAACAGGCATTATCAACACTTTTTTATAAGTAGAGAAGTGGATGATTACCATAATTAAGTGCCTTGCTCAACTTAAGGGATTTTCAAGAATTCTAAATGTCAAGCAGCACTGAAAAGGCATCCATTTCATCTTGTTGTTTTCTCTAATGTAGCTTTTTTCTTTTCAACATGTCATTTGTATGAAGTCATGCAGTTGTTATCCATTTTCTTACACTCACTCCTTTTAACACCTTCAAGTTCAACTCTTTTGAATGCTTTTCTAAGAACAATCCTCTTGCTTGGCAAATGTGCAGCCCTTCTCTCTTCTTTGCCCTCTGATGGAATTTAGAAGATTTAATGGAGAACTTTTTTCTCTCTCTTTTTGTCCTAAACCCTCTCTCCCTTTGCTTTCCATCTTGGTTCCAACTATCTAATCTGAGGTGCTACAGAGCTATCTAGATTTTCAATTGAAAACCAGTGGACTACATTCATCTAATTTTAACCACAACATCTGCAACAGCCAAGTTCAGCTCACTTCCATGCATACAACTCCCTGGAGAAGGAAATCACAACCCACTCCAATATTCTTGTCTGGAGAATCCCATGGACAGAGGAGCCTGGGGGGCTATGGTCCATAGGGTCACAAACAGACGGACACAACCAAAGCTACTTAGTGCTAACCTTGGGTGATGGGAACCTGAATGCTTCACTACTACCTTAGGAATATTAACAATGATTTTGTAAGTGCTCTTAAAATTCACTTTTCCCATTCCTGGGGTCTGACTTGTGACATTAATTGTCTCTCA
>SJYW01009041.1:735211-783095 GCA_006410735.1 Raphicerus campestris
GGTGGCCACTGGGATATCTAGAGAGTAGCATTGCTTTCAGGCCTAAGAGAGGAACCTCTCTGATGTGGCAGAGGAATAGCACGAGGGCTAGTGTGGTTAGAATGGGAGAGTGAGGAGATGTCAGAAACTGCAACTTATGTCTGACTTTGACTTTATTCTGAGTGACATGTGGAAGCTTTAGAAGGTTTTGAGTAGAGGAATGACATAATCCAAATTGTATTTTTAAAAGATCTACTCTGGCTGCTCTATCAAGACTAAATTGCACATGGACAGAGAAGCAGGGAGACCTGTTAGGGAACTGAGTAATCTAAGAGAAAACTGATGGTGTCTTGGACCAAGATACATCCAGAGTATTCCGGTTCTTGAAGAGATACTGAGTAAGCACAGAACACCTGCATATTGTAACAGTCTGGATTACAACTTCTGTTTAATTTGACTGATACTTCATGGAGAGAAAAATGTAGCATTTTATCCTGAACAATTATAAGACTTCATTATAATGTACCTAGTTATTCATAACAGCTGATCATGGCTTTACTAATAACATTCTATACAATTATATAGGGCTTTCTTCTATCATTTTTTATACAAATTTCTATTCTTCCATTATTCTGAGAAATAAGGAACAGGCATTATCAACACTTTTTTATAAGTAGAGAAGTGGATGATTACCATAATTAAGTGCCTTGCTCAACTTAAGGGATTTTCAAGAATTCTAAATGTCAAGCAGCACTGAAAAGGCATCCATTTCATCTTGTTTTCTCTAATGTAGCTTTTTTCTTTTCAACATGTCATTTGTATGAAGTCATGCAGTTGTTATCCATTTTCTTACACTCACTCCTTTTAACACCTTCAAGTTCAACTCTTTTGAATGCTTTTCTAAGAACAATCCTCTTGCTTGGCAAATGTGCAGCCCTTCTCTCTTCTTTGCCCTCTGATGGAATTTAGAAGATTTAATGGAGAACTTTTTTCTTTCTCTTTTTGTCCTAAACCCTCTCTCCCTTTGCTTTCCATCTTGGTTCCAACTATCTAATCTGAGGTGCTACAGAGCTATCTAGATTTTCAATTGAAAACCAGTGGACTACATTCATCTAATTTTAACCACAACATCTGCAACAGCCAAGTTCAGCTCACTTCCATGCATACAACTCCCTGGAGAAGGAAATCACAACCCACTCCAATATTCTTGTCTGGAGAATCCCATGGACAGAGGAGCCTGGGGGGCTATGGTCCATAGGGTCACAAACAGACGGACACAACCAAAGCTACTTAGTGCTAACCTTGGGTGATGGGAACCTGAATGCTTCACTACTACCTTAGGAATATTAACAATGATTTTGTAAGTGCTCTTAAAATTCACTTTTCCCATTCCTGGGGTCTGACTTGTGACATTAATTGTCTCTCAGTGGTTTGTGATCTCAAATGTTGGATTATATTTGATTCTAGCTGGTCATTCAATCACTTTGACTTTCAAACTACTCTGAGTCAAACATTCTCCTTTATTTTCATTTCCATTAAACTGGACCTGGTACTCATTAGCTCATACTTGATTTATTTTGACAATATCACTGATGATTTCCTGACTTGAAGACAATGTGTAATACTGCCCTTCATACTGCATCCAGAAACCCTGTGGTGACATTTCCCCCTACAGCAGCAAACTTAAATAGCTCTGGTTCTCAATTGCATAGCTAATTTGATATCAATTTACTTCTCAAAAATTGTTTTACCAATCCCATGGACTTGACCAGAGAAAGGCAGTAGGGAACTAAAATTTGTTGCTGCTGTTGTTCAGGTGCTCAGTAGTGTCCAACTTTCTTCAACTCCATGGACTGCAGCACCCCAAGCTTCCCGGTCCTTCACCATCTCCAGGAGTCTGCTCAAACTAATATCATTGAATCGATGATGCTATCCAAACATACCATCCTCTGTTGCCTCTTTATCCTCATGCCCTCAATTTTTTTCAACATCAGGGTCTTTTCCAATGAGGTGGCTCTTTGCATCAGGTGGCCAAAATATTGGAGCTTCAGTATTGGTTTTACCAATGAGTATTCAGTGTTGATATCCTTTAGGACTGTCTGGTTTGATCTTCTTGGAGTTCAAGGGACTCTCAAGAGTCTTCTCCAGCACCACAGTTCAAAAGCATCAATTCTTCAGTGCTTAGCCTTCCTTATGGTCCAACTCTCTCATCTGTACATGACTACTGGAAAAACCATAGCTCTGACTATATGGACCTCAGTCAGCCAAGTGATGTCTCTCTGCTTTTTAATATACTGTCTAGGTTTGTCATAGCTTTCCTTTTAAGGAACAAGCTGCAGTTAAATTTTAATTAAATGGCTGTTCAATTTTAATGTTTTGGCTGCAGTCACCTTCAGCAGTGATTTTGGAACCTAAGAAAATAAAATATTTGTGAAATGTCACCTGCCTGCTGGTCATATAAGACAAGGAAAAAGATCATAAGAAAGGGACTTTAAAAGGAATGTATAGTACATGGTATAGTCACTTCACAGAGAAGTTGTTGAAGTTGATATGGTGATGTGTCATGCATTAGAGAAAACAGAAATAGCTTTTCTGAAAAGTGAAATCAGATGGCAAATGCTAGCACAATTAGTTCATTTTGTTCTGCTTCTGGCAATGTGGAAGGATGAGTTGGAAACATACATAAACAGTAAAGGAACATTCTCTCCTGTTAGGCAGTAGGATCTTCAAAGTTGTAAACTGAAACAGGATTCACAAGCTTATAACCTTGGTCTGAGCTAATGCTGAAAATGCAGACTCATAAGGGGACTCTCATCAGTTCTAAGATCAGTGTGTTAGTTAGGTTTAGAAGAATTATTGGGCTTCCCTAGTAGCTCAAATGGTAAAGCATCCACTTGCAAGGAAGGAGACCAGGTTCAATCCCTGGATCAGGAAGATCCTCTGGAAAGGGAAATGGCAACCCACTCCAGTATTCTTGCCTAGAGAATTTCATGGACAGAGGAGCCTGGTGGGCTATGGTCCATGGGGTTGCAAAGAGTCAGACATGGCTGAGCAACTAACACAGGCACACACTGAGGAATGATTAGAAGTTCAACATGGAAGCAGGTACATTTCAAGGAGCTAATGAGTTTAATGTGGACAAGAATCAGGTTTTTGATACTCACTCTAGAAAAAAAGAAAAATATCTCAGTAGGGTTTAGAAAAAATATATCTGAGATATCCTAGATCTTTTCACAATTATCACTCCATATTTGGCATATGCTGCCTATTATTTTCTTTAAAATTTATTTCCTAATAAAATTTTGTAACAAATATGTGTTGTGTATGGGTATATATGTGTATGTGTGTGTGAAGGAGAGAAAAGCAGAAACACATAAAAATGGGAGGGAGACGTTGAAAAAAATTCTACTTCCCACAAAAATGTTTTCTAGGGAGATTGAAGATAAGTGTACATATGATAAATCTGTGACAGCATAACTTATGTCAAAGATGATGAAACATTCAATTCAGTTTAGTCTCTCAGTAGCTACCCCATGGACTGCAGCACGCCAGGCTCCCCTGTTCACCACCAACTCCCAGGGTTTGCTCAAACTCATGTCCATTGAGTCAGGGATGCCATCCAACTTTCTCATCCTCTGTCATCCCCTTCTCCTCAATCTTTTCCAGCATCAAGGGCTTTTTTCCAGTGAGTCAGTTCTTCACATCAGGTGGCCAAAGTATTGAAATTTCAGTTTTAGCATCAGTCCTTCCAGTGAATATTCAGAACTAATTCCCTTTGGGACCGACTGTCTCTTTGTAGTCCAAGGGATTCTCAGGAGTCTCTTGAAATATTAATTAAGTGATCTCAAGTGACCTGGCCTGCAGTGGCAAGGTCAAACCTTTGAAGCAAGGTTTTAGTTCACAGCCAGAGACTGAGGTAGGGCCACAGCAGTGGTCAACAACAGGGGCCCTGACCCTTTGGCCTTGTAGAAAGAATTCCCACAGAGAGTAATGAAACAGGTAAAGTTTATTAGAGGGCAAAGAGTACAGGACATGTGTATAGACACACAGATGAACTCAGAAGAGACAGTCATGGCCTCGTGGTAATTTAAATCAGTTATACAGGGGCATTCTTCAGGTTTCCTTTGTGTAATCATTTTGATTGACCTGACTCTGAGTCTGTATTTGGGATTTCTCAGGATCCTTCCATGTGTGTGGGCACATATTTCAGCCTAAATGGGTTTTACCAAAGAGGCCTACGGGTAGGCTTGACATTACTCTCCTTTTGAACACCAAGGAGCTTTCTACTTGGGAAGTCAAGCTTTCTTTGACTTCAAGAATGAGAAATATGTGGTCTTTTTTTTTTTTTTTAATCTGGGAAGCACCAAGCCTCTTCCCTTGATTGTCCTGCTGTAAATGGAGCCACTCACCAGTGTACAATGCAGTTAGGTGTCTATTGTGTACTGTGAAGAAACATCACCTATTTTCTCACTTTATTACTATGAGGTAAAGTGAAAGTGAAAGTCACTCAGTCGTGCCTAACTCTTTGTGACCCCATGGACTATACAGTCCCTGGAACTCTCCAGGCCAGAATATTGGAGTGGGTAGCCTTTCCCTTCTCCAGGGGTTCTAGCCAACCCAGGGACTGAACCCAGGTTTCCTGCATTGCAGGCAAATTCTTTACCAGCTGAGCCACCAGGGAAGCCCAAGAATACTGGAATGGGTAGTCTATCCCTTCTCCAGTGGATCTTCCCCACGCAGGAACTGAACTGCACAAATCAACATAGAAGAATATCCTGCATTGCAGATGGATTCTTTACCAGCTGAGAGACTAAGAAGAGCACTAGTCCTGACAGCCAACAGGCAAGAGAATTTCAGAATTCTGTTGTTCGTTAAAGAGATTCAGTTCAGTTCAGTCGCTCAGTCGTGTCCGACTCTGCGACCCCATGAATTGCAGCACGCCAGGGCTCCCTGTCCATCACCAACTCCTGGAGTTCACTCAGATTCGCATCCATCGAGTCCGTGATGCCATCCAGCCATCTCATCCTCGGTCGTCCCCTTCTCCTCATGGCCCCAATCCCTCCCAGCATCACAGTCTTTTCCAATGAGTCAACTCTGCGCATGAGGTAGCCAGAGTACTGGAGTTTCAGCTTTAGCATCATTCCTTCCAAAGAAATCCCAGGGTTGATCTCATTCAGAATGGACTGGTTGGATCTCCTTGCAGTCCAAGGACTCTCAAGAGTCTTCTCCAACATCACCCTTCAAACACATCAGTTCTTCGGGATTAGGAATATTTAAAATTTAAAAAAAAAAGTGGTAAACAGACCAGCTAAATGTGCATACCTTAGGAAAGAGAAAAGGTGATACTTTTCTATAAAGCTTCCTGGGTGAAAGAAGTGTAAGTTAATGTTGAGAACCATTGTACTGGGTGGAAATATGGACTTAAGTATATTCTAACAATTTGTGCTTACTATTTTTATAACTATCAATTCCATGTATGGTAGCCACATTTTTGGGAATAGATTGGAGGCACCTTAAGAGCAGAGACTAATTTCTGTTTATTTTTTATGNAACTATCAATTCCATGTATGGTAGCCACATTTTTGGGAATAGATTGGAGGCACCTTAAGAGCAGAGACTAATTTCTGTTTATTTTTTATGTCTGTTATATCCATGGTATCTAGCACATGCCTGGTGTATAATAGATTCTTATTAGAAATACTTATTTTATGAATACTCATCATTAAATGCATGATTGCATAATTCCATATCACGTTTTCTGGTCCCACTGGTATTAGTTCAGACATCTACTGGAAGACTATTTTTCTCTGTCCATGACTAGTTCCCTGTCTATTAACACAGGCTGAGTTAAATTTCTATAGTAACACTGATAAAACTATTCTCCAGAGTATCCCTTGTGGGGTTACCCTTCAAAGCAATCAGTTCCAGGTTTATTTGTCTCCTCGGGCTGCCATAACAAAATATACCAAACTGGATGGTTTAGCACAACAAAAGTGTGTGCTCTTACAGATCTGGAGGCTAGAAGATTGAAATTAAGATGTCAGCCATACTCCCTCTGAAGGCTCTAGCAGAGAATACTTCCTTGCCTCCTCCAGGTTCTGTTGCCTCCAGGCATTCCTCGGCTATGGTAGCCTTACTCCAGCTTCTGCCTCCATCTTTACTCTGTAAACTTCTGGGTTCTCTGCTACTTGTAAGGAGACAAATTATAGGATTTAGGCTCACCTTAAATTCAGCAATCATTTAATCTTGAGATTGTTTACTAACTCAATGTACAAACACCTTATTTCAAAAAAAGATTAAAATCTGAAGTTCTATGTGCACATGAATTTTGGGAGAATGCCATTCAACTCACTAGGATAGTCAAAGAACTAACTAGAAATTGTCTCTGTTGAAGGGTTAATGTGTCAGCACCATGCGTTCTCAGTTGCTCAGTCGTGTCTGACTCTTTGTGACTCCATGTACTGTAGCCCATCAGGCTCCTCTGTCCATGGGATTTTCCAAGTAAGAATACTGGAATGGGTTGCCATTTCCAGCTTCAAGTACCATGACAAATATGCAATAGACAGCTTTGTAAAACCAGAGAACTTCTATTTTGAGTCATGAACTAAATGTGCTGCATTTTGACAGCCAATAAAAACACAGAAAAGCATACCTAATAGCTTTTGTTGTATTATTTCTGCAATTCTTTATTTTGCTTCAGGGAAAAAATTAGAATTTTTGTTAGAAATTATCATTGGATATTGTATATGCAGATGCAAGTGTAGTTTCTGTATATAAGAACTTCATCAGGCAGGTTTAGTTTCATCCTTAAGACTTATAATTCAACTTCAGCTGTAAAATATCTTTTTTACTTTGCAAGGAAAGCATATTCTTATTTCAGGGAAGAGGGAAGTGTCTTTAAAACACACTCTGTGCTGTGCTTAGTCACTCAGTTGTGTCTGACTCTTTGCGACCCCATGGACTGTAACCCGCCAGGCTACTCTGTCCATGGAATTCTCCAGGCAAGAATACTGGAATGGGTTTCTATGCTCTGCTCCAGCTAATCTTCCCAACTCAGGGACTGAACCCAGGTCTCTTGCATTTCAGGTGGATTCTTTTAATTTCTGAGCCATAACGGAAGCCCAAGAATACTGGACTGAGTAGCCTATCACTATGCCAGGGGAACTTTCCAACTCAGGAATTGAACTGGGGTCTCCTGCATCACAGGAGGATTCTTTATCAGCTGAGCAACCAGGGAAGTCCAAAACAAACTCTGGAACTCACAATTCCGGAACTTTCAGGTTTGTCAATCATGTTCATTATAATAGTAAAAATGTGTGCTTCATCATTAAGGATTTTAGAACATAGTGAAATGTCTTGTATTGGGCTACTTCAAGATGGAAGAAAGAGCCTGGAATCAGAAACAGAGACACCAATGGTTTAATGGGTAGAGGGATCTTACTTGTCTGAAACAAGATTCTAGAATGCCACCCCACCATGTGTAGAGATAGAAGGCTTTGCTCCTAGGGAGTAGGGCAGGTTACCGGTTAGTGAGGGAATTACATTAAGTCGGCTCATTGATTATTAGGGAANAAGTCCAAAACAAACTCTGGAACTCACAATTCCGGAACTTTCAGGTTTGTCAATTATGCTCATTATAATAGTAAAAATGTGTGCTTCATCATTAAGGATTTTAGAACATAGTGAAATGTCTTGTACTGGGCTACTTCAAGATGGAAGAAAGAGCCTGGAATCAGAAACAGAGACACCAATGATTTAATGGGTAGAGGGATCTTACTTGTCTGAAACAAGATTCTAGAATGCCACCCCACCATGTGTAGAGATAAAAGGCTTTGCTCCTAGGGAGTAGGGCAGGTTACCGGTTAGTGAGGGAATTACATTAAGTCGGCTCATTGATTATTAGGGAAATAATAATGAGAGGGACACACTCCGCACTGCCCCTTTGATAAGCTATCATAGTAGAGATATTCAGATTTAAAGCTAGAATGATAATTATCTGGGGTCTGGGGCAGGTATAGAGGAAGGTCAGTCAGGTGAACAGGGTATAGTTGAAGTTAGGGGGTGTACAGAGAACAAGAGATCAACCGTCTTGGGTAGCTTCACCATACAAGTGGAAAGTAAAATTATGAATAGTGTACAAAGACTCACTGTCTTTTATCTTGTAAACACATCTGCAAATTAGGTATAGCTATTCATTTAAGAAACAGATTCTACTTAATTGATTGAACAAAGTTTGTGCCATAATTCAAAACTGGAGACTTCTTAGGTCAATAAATTTGTTTTTATTTATTTAATTTGTTCTAGAGTATCTGTAAACAAAAAGAGGATAATGACTCTTAAATGGTATAGTCATTTCACAACTGATCTATGAAAATGTTGGTAAAATCGAATTGTATTATTATCCAGTGTAAATATGGGTTTTGGGGTTGTTGAATATTGTGTGAGTGGCTTTTACGATACAGGCATAATTTTTGTGTGTGTGCTTCACAAATATATTTTTTATTCTTTTTTTTTTTACAAACTGAAAGTCAACCCTGTCTTGAGCAAGTCTATTGGTGCCATTTTTTTCCAACAGCATTTGCTCACGTTGTGTCTCTGTATCACATTTTGGTAACTGTCACAATATCTGAAATCGTCAGCTAACAGAAAGATTATGATTTGCTGAAGGCTCAGATGATGGTTTGCATTTTTTAGCAATAAATATTTTAAAATTAAGGTATGTACTGTTTTTATAGATGTAATGCTATTGCATACTTAAAAACCTACGTATAGTATAAGCATAACTTTTCTATGCATTGGAAAACCAACAAGTCTGTCTGACTTGCTTAATTGTAATATTTGCTTCATGGAGTAGTCTGAAACTAGACCCCACAATACAGCTGAGGTATGCCTGTATCATCAACATCAAATCATGCATCATCATCATCATTATAACAGTAGAATATTAATATTAAAATACACTTATGAAAAATAATAGTATACTAATATTAAGCATATTTAAAGTTATTTTTTTGATGTGTAGATTCAGCATATAACATTTATGTTCAAACTTCAGTTAAGTATACTACTTTTGTACATATATATACGGGAAGACTCCCTGGAGAAGGACATGCCAACCCAGTCCAGTATTCTCTGGAGAATCACCATGGACAGAAGAGTCTGTTCATGGGATCACAAAGAATAGGACATGACTGAGAGACTAAGCAAAGCACAGCAAATACTAAATATATATCTTGCAAATATATGATTTTAGGTTAAGTTTGCTCTTAATGTTTAATAAGTAGAAAAAATTACTGATAGATTATAAAGCAAAGGCAATATCTTTAATGTGTGCCTAGAAGCATTCTGATTAGGAAGAACAAGGAATTTTGTTTCTAACTCTTATAGCCTAAAGCTTGTTATAAACATGTAGGCAGTATTTATTTAGAGAAACTAACAAAATCAAATGGTGACTATGGAAAATCAAGCACATTGTGAAAATTGTACAGCTTGCAATTTGTAAAGTAGGATATACTTGCTTTGTAGCTCAAAATAATTCATAAATGCTGAATAATAGCTTGATTAATAATCAGACAGAAGAGATAAGTAGCACATATAACTTAAAATGCTACAATTTTTGAAAAGCAAATAATAAACGTAGGGAAGGCAGAGAATCATATCAGAAAAAATAAAGGTGCAAATAGTAGAAATAAAAGATAAAATTGAATTTTAAATTAAAAAATGTAGAATGAAACAAATCACAAGATATTTGGTTATTGCCAATTTCAAGTCAACAAGAAAATCAATCCTTAGAATCTCATAAAGTTTATTTAATCATAGAAGAAGCAATTAATTAAGGACTTCTTTTTCTTCCTTTAAAAGTTCAATCTTTTTTCTCCTTTTATGGGCTTATTTCCTTTTTTGTCTGTCTCTCCATTTCACATATATTCCTATTTCAGTCTGTCTTTAGGATTGAACTTAGAATCTATTTTCCTAGTTCCATTTTTTCCCCCAAATACTTTTCATCTTCTTTTGTAATCCTAATTTTATATAAATTCCCCAAAGTAAAAATTGCCCAATAAGATTATGAAAGAATCTAATAGAAGGAATGTCCACTGGCCTCTTACAAAAGTCAAGCAGAATCAACATGAGTGCATGATACATACTCGCATTCATTTAATATAGGTTACAGGTTGTTTCAAAATGGCACATGGAAAAATTCTAATTGGAGCATCTATACATGGGTCCATTTTTATTTCTGTTTATAAGGTTTGAAAGCTCAAAAAGTTTAAATGTTATTTAAATTTAATTATGGGTTTCCCTGGTGGCTCAGTGGTAAAGAATCCGTCTACCAGTGTAGGAGATGCTGATTTAATCTTTGGTCTGGGAAGATCTCCAGGAGAAGGAAATGGCAACCTGCTGCAGTAATCTTGTAGGAAGAGCCCTTTGGACAGAGGAGCCTGGCAAGCTACAGTCCGTGGGGTTGCAAAGAGGCAGACACTACTTATCGACTGAACAACACATTTAATTTAATTAGGTTTAAATGTCATTTGAATTAGTCCAAGACATTTAAAAGTCATATTTATCTGTATACACATGGGAATATACACATATGTAAATGCACTATATATATTTTCAACAAATGCCTGGTAATTAATAGTTTCTCCTTCTCCATGGGATGGATAGTTTGCATCAAGCCAGAATTCCAACCAAAGAAAACTAGAACACCCAGATAAAACAGAGAAATTGTCTCTTTGAAGGTATCAGAGATCTGCAGTGACAACACTATCTAGAGAGGCTAAAACTCCAGAGAGGAAAGACCTTCAGAGAGCTGAGCAGACATCTGCAGCCACTTTTACTCTGGAGGGCTTCGCTATTTCTAATTCCGCACAGATGTCTAAGAATTGGACCTTTGTGTTGGCAGAAGATTATTGGCAGTGGACAGAGAGCTTTTGGTGGGAAGGTATGCTCAAGCATCTTGAGCCTGTTCCAGTCTGGGATTTTATAGGAATGGAACCTAAAAATCTAAGCCACATTATAAAATCAGGCAGAATTCTCTAAATTGTGAGAAAAGTTTAGTCAGGTATTGATTGGGGTTGGGAGGGTTTCTTAACACTAAATTGGTAGTTTAAATATTCTAGGCGATCGAGTGCACATCAAGTGTAGACATCTTCCCTGGGGTCTTGTGTGTGTGGACTGAGTGCAGCCATATTTGGTTTAAGATGATCAGCCTCTGCTCTCTCCACCTGGCAACATAATAAGTCACTTCAGTCTGTCCAGCTCCTGGTGACCCCATGGACCATAGCCCACCAGGCTCCTCTGTCCATGTTATTTCCCAGGCAAGAATACTGGAGTGAGTTGCCACTTCCTTCTCCAGGGGATCTTCCAGACCAAGGGATCAAGCCCCTGTCTCTTATGTCTCCTGCATTGGCAGGCAAGTTCTTTATGACTAGCACCACCTGGGAAGCCCAGAATTACCTGGCAGAGGGAAAACTTAATCATTACTCACAGAAGTTAACACCATCTGGAGACTTTAAAAAACACAGTTTCTATCATTAAAACAAAATTACTAAGCACACCAAACCGTATGACCAAAATGAAAAGAACATTGGCATCTGGTGAAATTCCCCATTTTTTCCCCTTTATTTTCTGTAATATATTTATCAAAGCTATTTTAAAGTCCTTGTCAACTAATTCCAATGTGTGGATCACTGAAGATCTGAGTTTACTGTTTTTCTTTTCAACTTTTGAATATTATGAATATTTTGAGCTCTGTTGAATATTTTGTATACATCTTTCATTTAATGTATGTTAAACAGATACCAAAGGGTGGAATTTCTGGATCAGGCTGCATCTGTATATTCTGCTTTGTAAGATACTACCAAGTAGTTTTTAAGTGATTGCAACAATTTATGCCAGTTGTCTCACATGCTTAACAATACTTGCTATTTTCTGACTTTCTCTTCCTATTCATTGTGGTGGGTGGATAGTGGTAGCATCTTGTGGTTTTTACTTACATTTCTGTGATGAAAATAATGTTGACAGGTTTTCATATGCTTATTGGTCATTTCAAAACCCTCTTTTATGAAGTGTCCAAGGATTTTGTCAATTTTTCTTTAAGCCCATCTGCTTTTTTCTAATCAATTCTTTTTCATAGAAACAACACAAAATACCTTTTTTACTGTAGAATTGGTACAGTATGTAATAATAGTATGCTATCAAGCAATAAAATTAAATGAATAAAGACTACACAAATCAACATAAAAAGATAGCTCAAAAATAATGTGAAGCAAAGTAAGCCAGATACAAAAGAGTGCATAATTTAGGTTCTATTTACATTAAGTTAAAATAAAGGTAAAATTGATCTAAAGTGTTCAACCGCAGGATAAGGATTTTATGATTGGAATGGAGCATAAGGAACAATTTGGAAACATTAATAATATTCTGTTTCTAGATTTGGTGTTAATTATGCAGTTATGTTAACTTTATGAAGACTTACACAATTGTGTGCTTATAATTTATGCTCATTTCTTTTGTTATACTATATCATAAAAAATAAAAATAATAACATATAAAATCCTGAAAAATTTTAATAAACACAAGAGACTTTATTCTACCAGAGACTTGTTGACCTTTATAATAGTCATAGTCAGACTTTACACTGTGTTTATTTCTATTGATGAAACTAACACTATAAAATCTATTGCTGTATTTTTGTAATTGTTTAATTTTTTTGCACAAATTATTTTTGAAAAATTGTATCTTCATAATAATTGTACACAGAATACTGTATTTTCAGCTCTTTCACTAATATTCAATGTGTTAAAAATAAAAAAAATAGTCAGTGGCAAGGCGCTTTATATTACAACCAGTGATAAGATAAAACAGATTGTTCTAGAAAAGTAGAGACCTAGAAAAATTGTTTAAAAACCTGATGACTTGTTGGCTTTCTAGGTGTAGCACTGAAATACTATAAATCTAAAATGAAAGCTACTCAGATTATTAGAATTGTGTTCCCAAGGAAAAGTGAAAATGAAACAAAGGACTCTACTTATGTGATTTGTTCAAAAGCCTTGGTATGACTATCTTGTTGATAAAAATGTAATCTAGTCTGTAAGTGAAAGTGAAGTCGCTCAGTCATGTCCGACTCTTTGTGACCCCATGGACTGTAGCCTACCAGGTTCCTCTGTCCATGGGATTTTCCAGGCAATAGTACTGAAGTGGATTGCCATTTCCTTCTCCAATGCATGCATGCATGCTATGTCGCTTCAGTCATGTCCGATTCTGTGTGACCCCATGGACAGCAGCCCACCAGGCTCCTCTGTCCCTGGGGTTCTCCAGCCAAGAATACTGGAGTGGGTTACCATGTCCTTCTCCAATGCATGCATGCATGGTATGTTGCTTTAGTCATGTCCGATTCTGTGCAACCCCATGGACAGCAGCCCACCAGGCTCCTCTGTCCACAGGATTCTCTAGGCAAGATATGACCATACAGGTGCCATAAATATGATGTTCTCAAAAGTTTTTCTTTATAACTTAAGTCAGCATACCAGATTTTAGCCAAACATAACCTCTAAATATACAGGGAATAACCTCACTCTTTGAAGTCATATCTGTTGAAAAAATTATATTTAAAGGAGAGCATATAGAAATAGAGAGATTGTGAAAGCATGTGTTCTGTAACTGACCGAAGGATAGATTTCTGATACCGTTGTTAAAGTTATGACTGCTGCATTCAGAATTAAAGAACACATATAAAGCCCTAAAATATCCGATCTGTTGGTCTCTCACTGTTCTTTCAATTTTCATCACAGGTGCTCTTGTTTTAATCTGTTCATTAAATATGGACAACATGAATTTTGCCTGTTAGTTTTAGTTTCCGTTTTCTCATTATTTATCCTATTGCTTTAGAACTGTCCATTTAGGTATTAAGGTAGGTTGCAACTTGATGTGAATTTCTCCAACAGTCCAGTGATCAGGAGACTGATGCTCCCCAGTGGGAAAACTCCATTACTTGCAGTTTTTTTTTTTCTTTGCCTCCTTTGGTTTTTGGTGAAGCTGCTGTCCTGGAGAAAGTTCTTCATTTGCAGCCGCTTCTACGAATCACTTTACATCTCAGTTGGGCTTACATTTTGGTGTTGCTGACCAGTGAATGAGAAAGAAGGTAGTTGTGTAGTTGGGGTTGGTTGGGGTTGTGTTTTTCCTTCTAGCTCAGCCAATCAAATATTTTGATCCACAGCAACAAAAGGGGTTTTGTGTTCCACTTGAATCCGATTTCCAATACTCACTTCTGTGATTTTTTCACNGAGAACATTGGCATCTGGTGAAATTCCCCATTTTTTCCCCTTTATTTTCTGTAATATATTTATCAAAGCTATTTTAAAGTCCTTGTCAACTAATTCCAATGTGTGGATCACTGAAGATCTGAGTTTACTGTTTTTCTTTTCAACTTTTGAATATTATGAATATTTTGAGCTCTGTTGAATATTTTGTATACATCTTTCATTTAATGTATGTTAAACAGATACCAAAGGGTGGAATTTCTGGATCAGGCTGCATCTGTATATTCTGCTTTGTAAGATACTACCAAGTAGTTTTTAAGTGATTGCAACAATTTATGCCAGTTGTCTCACATGCTTAACAATACTTGCTATTTTCTGACTTTCTCTTCCTATTCATTGTGGTGGGTGGATAGTGGTAGCATCTTGTGATTTTTACTTACATTTCTGTGATGAAAATAATGTTGACAGGTTTTCATATGCTTATTGGTCATTTCAAAACCCTCTTTTATGAAGTGTCCAAGGATTTTGTCAATTTTTCTTTAAGCCCATCTGCTTTTTTCTAATCAATTCTGTTTCATAGAAACAACACAAAATACCTTTTTTACTGTAGAATTGGTACAGTATGTAATAATAGTATGCTATCAAGCAATAAAATTAAATGAATAAAGACTACACAAATCAACATAAAAAGATAGCTCAAAAATAATGTGAAGCAAAGTAAGCCAGATACAAAAGAGTGCATAATTTAGGTTCTATTTACATTAAGTTAAAATAAAGGTAAAATTGATCTAAAGTGTTCAACCGCAGGATAAGGATTTTATGATTGGAATGGAGCATAAGGAACAATTTGGAAACATTAATAATATTCTGTTTCTAGATTTGGTGTTAATTATGCAGTTATGTTAACTTTATGAAGACTTACACAATTGTGTGCTTATAATTTATGCTCATTTCTTTTGTTATACTATATCATAAAAAATAAAAATAATAACATATAAAATCCTGAAAAATTTTAATAAACACAAGAGACTTTATTCTACCAGAGACTTGTTGACCTTTATAATAGTCATAGTCAGACTTTACACTGTGTTTATTTCTATTGATGAAACTAACACTATAAAATCTATTGCTGTATTTTTGTAATTGTTTAATTTTTTTGCACAAATTATTTTTGAAAAATTGTATCTTCATAATAATTGTACACAGAATACTGTATTTTCAGCTCTTTCACTAATATTCAATGTGTTAAAAATAAAAAAAATAGTCAGTGGCAAGGAGCTTTATATTACAACCAGTGATAAGATAAAACAGATTGTTCTAGAAAAGTAGAGACTTAGAAAAATTGTTTAAAAACCTGATGACTTGTTGGCTTTCTAGGTGTAGCACTGAAATACTATAAATCTAAAATGAAAGCTACTCAGATTATTAGAATTGTGTTCCCAAGGAAAAGTGAAAATGAAACAAAGGACTCTACTTATGTGATTTGTTCAAAAGCCTTGGTATGACTATCTTGTTGATAAAAATGTAATCTAGTCTGTAAGTGAAAGTGAAGTCGCTCAGTCATGTCCGACTCTTTGTGACCCCATGGACTGTAGCCTACCAGGTTCCTCTGTCCATGGGATTTTCCAGGCAATAGTACTGAAGTGGATTGCCATTTCCTTCTCCAATGCATGCATGCATGCTATGTCGCTTCAGTCATGTCCGATTCTGTGTGACCCCATGGACAGCAGCCCACCAGGCTCCTCTGTCCCTGGGGTTCTCCAGCCAAGAATACTGGAGTGGGTTACCATGTCCTTCTCCAATGCATGCATGCATGGTATGTTGCTTTAGTCATGTCCGATTCTGTGCAACCCCATGGACAGCAGCCCACCAGGCTCCTCTGTCCACAGGATTCTCTAGGCAAGATATGACCATACAGGTGCCATAAATATGATGTTCTCAAAAGTTTTTCTTTATAACTTAAGTCAGCATACCAGATTTTAGCCAAACATAACCTCTAAATATACAGGGAATAACCTCACTCTTTGAAGTCATATCTGTTGAAAAAATTATATTTAAAGGAGAGCATATAGAAATAGAGAGATTGTGAAAGCATGTGTTCTGTAACTGACCGAAGGATAGATTTCTGATACCGTTGTTAAAGTTATGACTGCTGCATTCAGAATTAAAGAACACATATAAAGCCCTAAAATATCCGATCTGTTGGTCTCTCACTGTTCTTTCAATTTTCATCACAGGTGCTCTTGTTTTAATCTGTTCATTAAATATGGACAACATGAATTTTGCCTGTTAGTTTTAGTTTCCGTTTTCTCATTATTTATCCTATTGCTTTAGAACTGTCCATTTAGGTATTAAGGTAGGTTGCAACTTGATGTGAATTTCTCCAACAGTCCAGTGATCAGGAGACTGATGCTCCCCAGTGGGAAAACTCCATTACTTGCAGTTTTTTTTTTTCTTTGCCCCCTTTGGTTTTTGGTGAAGCTGCTGTCCTGGAGAAAGTTCTTCATTTGCAGCCGCTTCTACGAATCACTTTACATCTCAGTTGGGCTTACATTTTGGTGTTGCTGACCAGTGAATGAGAAAGAAGGTAGTTGTGTAGTTGGGGTTGGTTGGGGTTGTGTTTTTCCTTCTAGCTCAGCCAATCAAATATTTTGATCCACAGCAACAAAAGGGGTTTTGTGTTCCACTTGAATCCGATTTCCAATACTCACTTCTGTGATTTTTTCACCAGGAGAAGTGCTTGGTGGCCCTTATATGCTTGCCTCCTTCAGTCTGCTAGGATCAGTGTTTGGTGATGTAATTTGTTATGCTGACACTTTCCCCTGTTTTCCCAACTAAAGGAAAGTTCCATTTGCTATTTTCAGTGAACTTAGGGTCAGGGTACACTATCTAAATGCCTTGAGATAAATAAGTTTAAAAAGCTAAATATACAACACAATAATACAACATTGAATTGCGATAAAACACTGACTTTGAAACAGAGGATCTCAGTTCAAGTTCTGGCCCTGTCACTTCCTAATTATAAAGTTGGACAAGGTATATCAGTCTCTGTAAAATACAATAATAATAGTATTCATTTCTTAGGTTTGTTGCGGAGACTAAAAGTTAATTGATGTACAGCAATCAAAAGAGTGCCTGGACAGTATTACATACAACATTAAGATTAGTCGTTGTTATTATTATTACAAACATTCTTAACTAATTCTTCTAATATATGACTTGCTACTTTGGAATTTCAAATTTTATTGTTGCTTGTATTCAGTCACTAAGTCATCTCTGACTCTTAGTGACCCCATGGACTGCAGCATGCCAGGCTTCCCTGCCCTTCGCTGTCTCCTGGAGTTTGCTCAGACTCATGTGGATTGAGTCTGTGATGCTATCTGATCATATTATCCTCTGCTGACCCCTTCTCCTCCTGTGCTCAATCTTTCCCAGCATCAAAGTCTTTTCTAATGAGGTTGGTGTAAAGTAATTGGGACTTTGGACCTTGAATTTTAAATAATTGTAGCTAGGCTCTTGTACATCTTTGTTAATCAATCAACATATTTTTGCCAATGGGAAATAAGTTTGTTTATTTTTGTAGTGTAAAAATCTGTGCTTCAGGATTCAATGAACTCTTGGAAAGCATTTTCAGCCACCTACTGGTTGTAGAGCTTCCCTGGTGGCTCAGAGGTTAAAGCATGTGCCTCCAATGCAGGAGACCCGAGTTTGATCCCTGGGTCAGGAAGATTCCCTGGAGAAGGAAATGGCAATCCACTCCAGTATTCTTGCCTGGAGAATCCCATGGACGGAGAAGCCTAGTAGGTTACAGTCCATAGGGTCGCAAAGAGTCGGACACAACTAAGTGACTTCACCTTGTAGAAGCATTTTTCCTGCAAAAAAAAAATTGTCGAGACACTTGAAGAAGTGGTATTCAGTTGGCAAGAGGTCAGATGTATATGGTGAATGAGGCAAAGCTTCATAGCTCAATTTGTTCAACTTTTGAAGCATTGGTTGTGCAACATGTTGTGGTCTGGCATTGTTGTGGAGAAGAACTGGGCCCTTTCTGTTGACCAATGCTAGCTGTAGTCACTGCAGTTTTGGGTGCATCTCATTGATCTGCTGCTAAGTGTACTTCTCAGATGTAATGATTTTGCCAAGATTCAGAAAGCTGTAGTGGATCAAACCAGCAGCAGACCCTCAAACCATGACCATGACCATTTTGGGGGGTAAGTTTGGCTTTGGAAAGTGCTTTGGAGCTTCTTCTCAATCTAGCCACTGAGCTGGTCATTGCCAGTTGTCATATACACCCTACTTTTCATTATACATCACAATCCAATCTAGAAATGATTCATTATTGTTGTGTAGAATGAGAGAAGACAACATTCCAAACAATGATAGTTTTGATTTTTGATCAGCTCATGAAGCATCCACTTAGTGAGCTTTTTCACCTTTCCAGTTTGCTTCAAATGCTGAATGACCATAGAATGGTTAGCATTGAATTTTTGGGCAACTTCTCATGTAGTTCTAAGAGTATCAGCTTTGATGAGGCTCTCAATTTGTCAATTTCCAATGGCCAGCCACTACACTCATTTTCAAGACTCTTGTCTCCTTTGCAAAACTTCTTGAATCACCACTGCTAACTGCAACATTAGTTAGCAGTTCCTGGGCCAAATGTGTTGTTGATGTTTCAGGTTGTCTCCACTGCTTTATGATCCATTTTGAACTTGAATAAGAAAATCACTCAAATTTGCTTTTTGTCTAACATCATTTCCATAGTCTCTAATGAATATAAGATAAACAGCAAGTAATGTCATTAACAAAACATATAAAGTGAGAAATGCTCATTAAAATTATGTATAACATAACCATAGTTATTTAGAATGTATTCCAATATCAAATGACAAATTTCAACAATGCAAAAGCCAAAATTATGTTTATACCAACCTAATATTAACACATGGTTTTATTGATAATCTATATGATTCAATCCTGAGTAACATAACTTGTTTATAATAAAATTATAATGCAGGTAAAGGAAATAAATACATTTGATTTTAGTAGGTAATCATTATTTTCAATAATCATTCAATTGTTGAGTACTTACTTCATTCCAGAAGAGTTACAAAAATGTAAGATATAACCTTGGTCTTTAGGGTCCTTGAAATCTAATAGTGTTTACATTCCAGAAAAGAGAGGGAGCAGTGCTGTGTCCTTTGCTTAGTCACTCAGTTTTATCCAACTCTTTGTGACCCCATGGACTGTAGCCCACCAGACTCTTCTGCCATGGGGATTCTCTAGGCCAGAATACTGGGGTGGGTTGCCATGTCCCCCTCCAGGGCATCTTCCCAAACCAGGGATAGAACCCAGGCCTCTTGCATTGCAGGAGGATTCTTTACAGTCTGAGCCACCAGGGAAGTCCATCTAGTCAAAGCTGTGGTTTTCTCCAGTAGTCATGTATGGATGTGAAAGTTGGACCATAAAGAAGCCTGAGTGCTGAAAAATTGTTGCTTTTGAACTGTGGAGTTGGAGAAGACTTTTGAGAGTCCCTTGGACTGCAAGGAGATCAAATCAATCAATCCTAAAGGAAATCAACCCTGAATATTCATTGGAAGGACTGATGCTGAAGCTGAAGCTGAAGCTCTGATACTTTGGCCACCTGATGCAAATAGCTGACTCATTGGAAAAGACCCTGATGCTGAGAAAGATTGAAGGTGGGAGGAGAAGGGGATGACAGAGGATGAGATGGTTGGATGGCATCACCAACTCAGTGGACCTGAGTTTGAACAAGCTCCAGGAGATGGTGAAAGACAGAACAGCCTGCAGACTATGGGGTCACAAAGAGTTGGATAAGACTTAGCAACTGAACAACAACAAACAGAGAGAGAGAGTGACAGAGACAGAGAGATAGAAAGGGAGAGAGAATGAATATGAAATAGAGTTCCTGAAACTGTTACATGTAGTTAAAGAACTGTGGCTCTGGTATATAATTCCATTAAATTAAATTCATTTATGTATTTATCTACTTATTTAGTACCTTGATCCTTTCTTCATTACTTTAGAGATTTAAATAATATTAACTAAGTTTCCCAACATGTTTTTACAATAGATAGATATTATTTTCCAGAAAAATATAAGTATGCCATATACATCTAAGGATAGGATTTTTCTTGACTTTAAGTAAAATATCTAGATTCCCTGGGATATGGAAGGAAAACATTTGTTCCAAACAGTGCATTTCCAAAATAATATATGTAGAGAATATGGTATTTAAATTGTCAAAGAAAATCTGCACCAGATAAAGTTAAACAGACAAAGAAGACTTTTTATGTAAGACTATTACAATAGGGGTTAAAAGTACTGCAGTACGGGGAGAAGGACCGAACTCAACTCCACTCAATCAACAGGAAGGAGAGTTTTAAGCAATGGATGAACTATTGGAAAGGTACTTGGGGAGGTTGGTCAATGTGATTAAGTCATTTGTGTTTCCTAATAAGCACTTAAGGGTCTTCTCTGGTGGCTCAGACAGTAAAATAATCTACCAGTGCAGAAGATCTGGGCTCAATCCCTGGGTCGGGAAGATACCCTGGAGGAGAGAATGGCAACCCACTCCAGTATTCTTGCCTGGAGAATTCCATGGACAGAGGAACCTAGTGGGCCAAAGTCCATGGACTCGCAAACAGTCAGACACAACTGGGCAAGTAACATACACACAACAAGCACTTATGGATGTTAGGCTCCTCCCCTTCCACAAAGATGGGGAGATACGGATGCTGTCTTTCTTGATGATTACATTCAAAAAGATAATACTCAGATCCATNTTAGTGAGCTTTTTCACCTTTCCAGTTTGCTTCAAATGCTGAATGACCATAGAATGGTTAGCATTGAATTTTGGGGCAACTTCTCATGTAGTTCTAAGAGTATCAGCTTTGATGAGGCTCTCAATTTGTCAATTTCCAATGGCCAGCCACTACACTCATTTTCAAGACTCTTGTCTCCTTTGCAAAACTTCTTGAATCACCACTGCTAACTGCAACATTAGTTAGCAGTTCCTGGGCCAAATGTGTTGTTGATGTTTCAGGTTGTCTCCACTGCTTTATGATCCATTTTGAACTTGAATAAGAAAATCACTCAAATTTGCTTTTTGTCTAACATCATTTCCATAGTCTCTAATGAATATAAGATAAACAGCAAGTAATGTCATTAACAAAACATATAAAGTGAGAAATGCTCATTAAAATTATGTATAACATAACCATAGTTATTTAGAATGTATTCCAATATCAAATGACAAATTTCAACAATGCAAAAGCCAAAATTATGTTTATACCAACCTAATATTAACACATGGTTTTATTGATAATCTATATGATTCAATCCTGAGTAACATAACTTGTTTATAATAAAATTATAATGCAGGTAAAGGAAATAAATACATTTGATTTTAGTAGGTAATCATTATTTTCAATAATCATTCAATTGTTGAGTACTTACTTCATTCCAGAAGAGTTACAAAAATGTAAGATATAACCTTGGTCTTTAGGGTCCTTGAAATCTAATAGTGTTTACATTCCAGAAAAGAGAGGGAGCAGTGCTGTGTCCTTTGCTTAGTCACTCAGTTTTATCCAACTCTTTGTGACCCCATGGACTGTAGCCCACCAGACTCTTCTGCCATGGGGATTCTCTAGGCCAGAATACTGGGGTGGGTTGCCATGTCCCCCTCCAGGGCATCTTCCCAAACCAGGGATAGAACCCAGGCCTCTTGCATTGCAGGAAGATTCTTTACAGTCTGAGCCACCAGGGAAGTCCATCTAGTCAAAGCTGTGGTTTTCTCCAGTAGTCATGTATGGATGTGAAAGTTGGACCATAAAGAAGCCTGAGTGCTGAAAAATTGTTGCTTTTGAACTGTGGAGTTGGAGAAGACTTTTGAGAGTCCCTTGGACTGCAAGGAGATCAAATCAATCAATCCTAAAGGAAATCAACCCTGAATATTCATTGGAAGGACTGATGCTGAAGCTGAAGCTGAAGCTCTGATACTTTGGCCACCTGATGCAAATAGCTGACTCATTGGAAAAGACCCTGATGCTGGGAAAGATTGAAGGTGGGAGGAGAAGGGGATGACAGAGGATGAGATGGTTGGATGGCATCACCAACTCAGTGGACCTGAGTTTGAACAAGCTCCAGGAGATGGTGAAAGACAGAACAGCCTGCAGACTATGGGGTCACAAAGAGTTGGATAAGACTTAGCAACTGAACAACAACAAACAGAGAGAGAGAGTGACAGAGACAGAGAGATAGAAAGGGAGAGAGAATGAATATGAAATAGAGTTCCTGAAACTGTTACATGTAGTTAAAGAACTGTGGCTCTGGTATATAATTCCATTAAATTTAATTCATTTATGTATTTATCTACTTATTTAGTACCTTGATCCTTTCTTCATTACTTTAGAGATTTAAATAATATTAACTAAGTTTCCCAACATGTTTTTACAATAGATAGATATTATTTTCCAGAAAAATATAAGTATGCCATATACATCTAAGGATAGGATTTTTCTTGACTTTAAGTAAAATATCTAGATTCCCTGGGATATGGAAGGAAAACATTTGTTCCAAACAGTGCATTTCCAAAATAATATATGTAGAGAATATGGTATTTAAATTGTCAAAGAAAATCTGCACCAGATAAAGTTAAACAGACAAAGAAGACTTTTTATGTAAGACTATTACAATAGGGGTTAAAAGTACTGCAGTACGGGGAGAAGGACCGAACTCAACTCCACTCAATCAACAGGAAGGAGAGTTTTAAGCAATGGATGAACTATTGGAAAGGTACTTGGGGAGGTTGGTCAATGTGATTAAGTCATTTGTGTTTCCTAATAAGCACTTAAGGGTCTTCTCTGGTGGCTCAGACAGTAAAATAATCTACCAGTGCAGAAGATCTGGGCTCAATCCCTGGGTCGGGAAGATACCCTGGAGGAGAGAATGGCAACCCACTCCAGTATTCTTGCCTGGAGAATTCCATGGACAGAGGAACCTAGTGGGCCAAAGTCCATGGACTCGCAAACAGTCAGACACAACTGGGCAAGTAACATACACACAACAAGCACTTATGGATGTTAGGCTCCTCCCCTTCCACAAAGATGGGGAGATACGGATGCTGTCTTTCTTGATGATTACATTCAAAAAGATAATACTCAGATCCACGAAAAAGACATTTTTGATGTATAAAACTGGCTAGAGGCTAGGAGAAGATCTATCTATCAAAGGGGGAGAGAAAGACTTTATAATTGAAAGTTGTCTAAACTAAGTGCTCTAGGAAAGGGGATGGCAGGGACCTATAGTCAGAAAGAATCTGATTAAGGGCTAATTAAACTGAGGGGAAGAGTAAGGATGTCTTGGTCAACGTCTTCCTTCAAAATACATATTTGCAGCTAAGTTTTAGACTAGAAAATAAAATGGAAGTGAAAAATGAAAAAAAAAATTTCAAAAATAAAGATTTCCACAGTAAATACCTGGCCAAACAGGTGAAATGAAAGTTCCAATATATGACTATGTTGCTAATTCAGTCTTGCTGTTTAATATCTATCAAGATTCACAAACAATCATAATGAGATGTCACAGAGGACCAAGATAGATAAGCATTTAACATAAAGACACTTACTCCTTGGAAGAAAAGTTATGACCAACCTAGATAGCATATTCAAAAGCAGAGACATTACTTTGCCAACAAAAGTCCATCTAGTTAAGGCTATGGTTTTTGCAGTGGTCATGTATGGATGTGAGAGTTGGACTGTGAAGAAAGCTGAGCACCGAAGAATTGATGCTTTTGAACTGTGGTGTTGGAGGAGACTCTTGAGAGTCCCTTGTACTGCAAGGATATCTAACCAGTCCATTCTGAAGGAGATCAGCCCTGAGTGTTCTTTGGAAGGAATGATGCTAAAGCTGAAACTCCAGTACTTTGGCCACCTCATGTGAAGAGTTGACTCATTGGAAAAGACTCTGATGCTGGGAGGGATTGGGGGCAGGAGAAGAAGGAGACGACAGAGGATAAGACGGATGGATGGCATCACTGACTCGATGGAGGTGAGTCTGAGTGAACTCCAGGAGTTGGTGATGGACAGGGAGGCCTGGCGTGCTGCGACTCATGGGGTCACAAAGAGTTGGACACGACTGAGCGACTGAACTGAACTGAACTGAACTGAACTGAATGTCTAATGGTTATAATGAAAACTGCATACACATCACTGTTTTGGGATCTTGAACTTAAACCCATTGCTATATTAATGTATAACATAATGAATCAAAGGCTGCCTCTATTTGCCAGATTAAATTTCATTCAATACAAACAGATTTTCTCTCATTTAGACAAATTGTACCTCTAAACAAAAGGTTCAGTTCCCTGCTTTATAGATGATACATATTCTGCCAACTATTTTTCTAAGTAAGCATATTAGATAAATAAGAAAAACAACTGAAATGACAGTTAAATTACTCCTCTGCACCGGAGGTTTCCTGCAGACCACATTTTCATTTCTAGTTTTGTCAGTCAGAATATACTTTGAATTCTGTTCCACAGAGGAAACATATTTTTAATGCCAGTGACATTGACATTTCAAATTTTAAATGATTACTGCTGAATTACTGAGACTTGCAATTAAATTATAAAATGGGATCAGAGAACTATGTAAAAACTGTACTCATTAACTTCCTAAATAGCTCCAAAACACTTAAAAATACAATTCTCTTTAATTTTTGAACAATTGCTGGTAATTATTTAGTGAAGGTGAAGGATAGAAAGGACAAGATTCTCTCACAAGGGAGAAAATGAGATCTTGATGTAGATTATATGTTGTTTTTCAATTTAAACAAGAAAAACTGCCATCTCAATATGTGAACAATTATATAATCATAGTCATCACATTACTATCTCTGTCACCATCATCATAATCACCATCAGTATCACATCACCATCACCATATATGAGCCTTGGAGGAGAAAACAAAAACTAAAAACATTTCCCTTTTTAGCTCCAAATACTCCTCCAACTATTAAATTGTTTTTCTGCTTCTCTTGATCAGTTTACGAGCTTCCTGTCTCTGCTTCTTCTCTGTCCATCAGCCTCTGCTGAAGAAAATCTCCACATAAACTGCTCTTGTTAAAAGTATGAAACATATATTTGTGTACTGCTGAAACCAGGGTTTGTTATTTTCCCAGCAATTTGACATCATCATCTTTAAGGATTATCACCTGTGATATTGCCACTTGTCCTAATCTCTGTTGTTGCTGTTGTTGTCCAACTCTTTGTGATCCTATGGACTGCAGAACGCCTTTGTAAATGAGACCAAATCTACCCAGTTGGCCAAGCAGCAAGACGGAGATTATGCTTGGCCCTAGGTTCTTTATTTGGAGAAGGCGATGGCACCCCACTCCAGTATTCTTGCCTGGAAAATCTCATGGAGGGAGAAGCCTGGTGGGCTGCAGTCCATGGGGTTGCAAAGAGTTGGACACGACTGAGAGACTTCAGTTTCACTTTTCACTTTTATGCATTGGAGAAGGCAATGGCAACTCACTCCAGTGTTCTTGCCTGGGGAATCCCAGGGACAGGGGAGCCTGGTGGGCTGCCATCTCTGGGGTCACATAAAGTCGGACACAACTGAAGCGACTTAGCAGCAGCAGCAGCAGCAGCAGCAGGTTCTCCATTCCTGTATGCACAATCTCTAAGACAGATGTCATATATATCATTTATGGCAGTTTTATCTCCAACTGCCACTAATCTTGCTTGCTGCTGCTGCTGCTAAGTCACTTCAGTCATGTCCGACTCTGTGCGACCCCACAGACGGGAGCCCACCAGGCTCCCCTGTCCCTGGGATTCTCCAGGCAAGAACACTGAAGTGCGTCGCTATTTCCTTCAATGCATGAAAGTGAAAAGTGAAAGTGAAGTCGCTCAAGTAGTGCCCGACTCTTAGCAACCTCATGGACTGCAGCCTACCAGGCCCCTCCATCCACAGGGTTTTCCAGGCAAGAGTACTGGAGTGGGGTGCCATTGCCCTCTCCTCTAATCTTGCTTAAGTCACCCAATATCATCTTTGTTACAGCACTTTTGCCCTAACTTGTCATGCTTTATCTCTTGTACCCTTTCCATCCATTTTCTACAGAGTATGCAAAATTACTGCAAAAAAAGAGGATCAAACTACTCCACTACTCCAGTTAAAATTTTCCAATGACTTACTGTCCAGTGTATTTTCATTTAAAATTAAACCTCATTTGACTGGTCCCTTCTTTTAGTACGTCTGCATGCTGCTGTGTGCTGTTACTTCACTGACTCTGTGCGACCCCATGGGCTGTTGCCCACCAGGCTCCTCTGTCCATGGGATTCTCAAGGCAAGAATACTGGAGTGGATTGCCATGACCTGCTCCAGGGGATCTTCCTGACCCAGGGATCAAATCCCGCATTGGCACATGGGTTCCTTACCACTAGTGCCACCTCCTACTTATCTACGAAACCTAAACTGTCATAATTTTTCTTCTTGCATTTTTTTTTACTTGTAGATTAAAAAAACTTTTTACTTTATATTGGAATATAGATGATTAACAATGTGACTGTCTCAGGTGGACTGCAAACGGACTCAGTCATAAATAGGCATCTGTGTGCTTGCTAAGTCCTTCAGTTCTGTCCTACTCTTTGCGACTCTATGGACTGTAGTGCCTGCCAGGCTCTTCTGTCCATGGGATTCTCCAGGTAAGAATACTGGAGTGGGTTGCCATGTACTCCTCCAGGGGATCTTCCCGACCCAATGATCAAACCCACATCTTTTATGCCTCCTGCATTGGCAGAGTTTCCCTGGTGGTTCAAATGGTAAAGAATCTGCCTGGAATGCGGGAGCCCTGGGTTCGATCCCTTGTTTGGGAAAATCCCCTGGAGAAGGAAAGGGCAACCCACTCCAGTATTCTTACCTAGAGAATCCCATGGACAGAGGAGCCTGATGGAATACAGTTCATGGGGTTGCAAAGAGTCTGACAGGACTGAGCAACTAACACTAATACTTGTTACCACTGGTGCTGCCTGGGAAGCCCCAGCCATACCTATACATGTATCCTTNTCCAGTATTCTTACCCAGAGAATCCCATGCACAGAGGAGCCTGATGGAATACAGTTCATGGGGTTGCAAAGAGTCTGACAGGACTGAGCAACTAACACTAATACTTGTTGCCACTGGTGCTGCCTGGGAAGCCCCAGCCATACCTATACATGTATCCTTTCTCCCTGAAACTCCCCTTCTATCTATCCAGACTGCTACATATCATTGAGCAGAGTTCCCTGTGCTATACAGTAGGACCTTGTAGGTTATCTATTTTAAATATAGCAGTGGGTACATGTTGATTTAGTTCTAGCTGGTCTGGCCTCTTTCCATTTTCTTAAACATAGCCACTGCTTTCCTGTCTTAAGGCCATCACACATCAGGATGTACCTTTCTGGTAAATTCTTTTCCCAAATTTTTCCATGGCTGTTTTCTGTCCTTGTGTGTGCATATGTCCAAACTCATTAAATTGCATACATTAAATATGTACAGTACATTACATATCATTTATATGTTAATAAAGCTCTTAAAAGACTTTGCCTTAAAGTTCAAAGTGAAGTGAAAGTTGCTCAGTCATGTCCAACTCTTTGTGACCTCATGTACTCCACAGTCCATGGAATTCTCTAGGCCAGAATACTGGAGTGGGTAGCATTCCCTTCTCCAGGGAATCTTTCCAACCCAAGGATTGAACCCAGGTCTCCCACATTGCGGGTGAATTCNGCTCTTTGTGACGTCATGTACTCCACAGTCCATGGAATTCTCTAGGCCAGAATACTGGAATGGGTAGCATTCCCTTCTCCAGGGAATCTTCCCAACCCAAGGACTGAACCCAGGTCTCCCACATTGCGGGTGAATTCTCACCAGTTGAGCTATCAGGCACCAGTCTTAAAGTTATCTGTCTAGAAATATTTTGTCTCATTTCTCAGTGTTAATTTTACTTCAATTTTTCTCTGTTTACCTATTTATTTTGCACNACTCTTTGTGACCTCATGTACTCCACAGTCCATGGAATTCTCTAGGCCAGAATACTGGAGTGGGTAGCATTCCCTTCTCCAGGGAATCTTTCCAACCCAAGGATTGAACCCAGGTCTCCCACATTGCGGGTGAATTCTTACCATTTGAGCTATCAGGCACCAGTCTAAAAGTTATCTGTCTAGAAATACTTTGTCTCATTTCTCAGTGTTAATTTTACTTCAATTTTTCTCTGTTTACCTATTTATTTTGCACATATCCTATCATCTTTGTAATTGAAGGTCTGCTTGCTTACTTTTTTATTGTAATCATGGTGAAATCAACTATCAGTTATGAGTATTTCCTTTGGGACACATTTTTATTTAGATTTGTGAGTCAAAATATTTTTTTAAATTCTATTCCATAAGTGAGAAGGGCAACCCAATTATGACAAGGTGACTTCAGCACAGATTTCAAAGGCAAAGAATCATGTATGTACTATTTCATCATAGTGTATAGCTTTCCAGTGTATAGCACAATATTTGGCACTTAAGGCCAAATATTATGTTATAATTTATATATATAAGTGTATTTTGAATCAATTAATGAAGTTAAGATAAAGACTTACTCTTTCTCCATACAGCAACTTTTATAAATTCTCATCACTTTATTAACCATACTATAGGAAATAACTATAGTATAGGAGATTTTAAAAATATTTTTCTTCTGTCCACACAGTTAAATATTTTAAATCGAAGACTGCATTTCATTATGTCACATATAATAAAAACCTAAANTGCTGTGGTTCATGGGGTCACAAAGAGTTGGACAAGACTGAGTGACTGAACTGAACTGAACTGATAGCAACTGGCATAATATCATTATCAGTGTGTTTGTCAGACTCTCCCAAAGCCTTAACATTATTAACTTGAATTTTTATGAAAATTTTGTAGAAGTATAACAAAAACACAAAGTATAAAAAAGGTAAAATGTAGAGTGATCGTCACTCAGTCTTGTTTGACTCCTTGCCTCCCCATGGACTGTAGCTTGCCAGGCTCTTCTGTCCGTGGGATTCTCCAGGCAAGAATGGTGGAATGGGTTGCCATTTCCTTCTCCAGGGTATCTTCCTGACCCAGGGAAGTTCCCCCCACTCCAGAAAGAAAACCCATGAAAATGCCCAACTTACTAGTAGACATACCCATGAATGTTCTGAAAGTGGAGAAACCTATGAAACCACATAGCCTAAGAAACAGAAAATTTTCATTACACTGAATGGTCATAAAATAAATTTGGGGGAGGAGGTTGTGTTCATGGCTTTATAACTAGAAGAGTGTGATGTCATTAACAAGCGTTGTTTTCCTGATTAGTAGAAAATAAGATACATTGAATTTTAGATTCATATACCAGTCACTAGTAATTTTATTAAAATATATTCATTTAAAAGAAGCTAGGTTAACTGATGATCATTAGGATAACACGAGAGAGTGAACAAATTATTCTCATCTCCCCTTAGACCAAATAGGAAAAGAATATTTCTTGGGTAAATTCAAACAAAGGCAAATGCAAACACAAGTAAAAACAACAAAAATTATTCATAAAACAAAAGTCAAAGCAATTATTCATAATTAGTGCATATATTCATCTAGGGTTGAAATAAGCTTTCACATAGCTATAAATGAGGGAAAAAAATTAATACACTTCTTAACACTTCCTTTCAACCACATATTAGTCATTGAAATGGATTCTAGAGTATGCAAGTTAAANTAAAGGCAAATGCAAACACAAGTAAAAACAACAAAAATTATGCATAAAACAAAAGTCAAAGCAATTATTCATAATTAGTGCATATATTCATCTAGGGTTGAGATAAGCTTTCACATAGCTATAAATGAGGAAAAAAAATTAATACACTTCTTAACACTTCCTTTCAACCACATATTAGTCATTGAAATGGATTCTAGAGTATGCAAGTTAAACAAACTGAACATAATATTAATATATTAGGGCTTCCCTGTTGTCTCAGGAGATCCAGGTTCGATCCCTGGGTGGGGAAGATCCCCTGGAGAAGGAAATGGCTGCCCACTCCAGTATTTTTGCCTGGAGACATGAACAGAAGGGCCTAGTGGGCTACTGTCCACGGGATCCCAAAAAATTGGATACAATTGAGAGAATTTCACTTTCGGCTCTCTAAAATCCAGCTACAAAACACATTATTTAATTCTTCCTATGTGTAATTTAACTCCAGATCTACTGGAGCATAAGATTTGCCATCTCTTCTATTTTGACTGCCCCTGGTCTCTGGTGGTTCAGATGGTACAGTGTCTGCCTGCAATGTGGGAGGCCTGGGTTCAATCCCTCGGTTGGGAAGATCCCCTGGAGAAGGAAATGGCAACCCAGTCCAGTACCCTTGCCTGGAAAATCCCATGGATAGAAGAGCTTGGTAGGCTACAGTCCATGGGGTCGCATGTCGGACTCTTTTAGATCCCATGAACTGTAGCCCACCAGGCTCCTCTGTTCATGGAATTCTCCAGGCCACAATACTGGAGTAGGTAGCTTATCTCTTCTCCAGCAGATCATCCCAACCCAGNCCTGCAATGTGGGAGGCCTGGGTTCAATCCCTGGGTTGGGAAGATCCCCTGGAGAAGGAAATGGCAACCCAGTCCAGTACCCTTGCCTGGAAAATCCCATGGATGGAAGAGCTTGGTAGGCTACAGTCCATGGGGTCGCATGTCGGACTCTTTTAGATCCCATGAACTGTAGCCCACCAGACTCCTCTGTTCATGGAATTCTCCAGGCCACAATACTGGAGTAGGTAGCTTATCTCTTCTCCAGCAGATCATCCCAACCCAGGAATCGAACCAGGGTCTCCTGCATTGCCAGCAGATTCTTTACCAGTTGAACTAACAGGGAAGCCCCATGAGTCTCTAAACTTTACATTAATTAGAGGTTATAGAAGTCTTTTATCAGAGAGACTTCTGGTCAAAGATCTAGTTATAAAGGGAAGAGTACAGATGTTAAAGCTGAGTTTTCAGCAAAGTTACACAGTTTTCTCTTAGAGTGTGTGCTTCAGATCAGCAAAAAAAAAGCAACAATGTTTTAGAAGATACTGCTATTCACACTATATACAAGAAGGAGAAAGCATCAGTGCTGCATTAAAACAAACAAGCAAAAACGTGGTGTGGTGGATGGAATGGGGGTTAAAGCCTTCCAGGCTACCACTGGTGCTAACAGTACTGCATTCAGTGCAGAGGAATCCACCATCCCGCAAGGACTGCTTCTTCTCAAGTTCCTCTGTCAAGCAGGATGTCCTAGTTCAGCGCTGCCACCTGATGAGCCTTAAGTAAAATTATAATTTAGAGAACAAATTTATCTGAGACACCATTTTAATATGTTTTAGATGTGTGATCTAAATACAACCAGTGCAAAATTTATTTAGGATATAAATGAGAATACTGTGCTGATGGATCATTTTGTATGANTCAGTGCAGAGGAATCCACCATCCCGCAAGGACTGCTTCCTCTCAAGTTCCTCTGTCAAGCAGGATGTCCCAGTTCAGCGCTGCCACCTGATGAGCCTTAATTAAAATTATAATTTAGAGAACAAATTTATCTGAGACACCATTTTAATATGTTTTAGATATGTGATGTAAATACAACCAGTGCAAAATTTATTTAGGATATAAATGAGAATACTGTGCTGATGGATCATTTTGTATGAAGTATATTAGGATTTATTTCCATGAGAAATAGATAATTTCTATTAAGATAATTTTTTGCAGATGGAAGCTTTAACAGTCTTTAATATTTCCAAAAGTGAACTCCATAAGCCACTTCTAAAAATAATTGTCTCACAGTTTCCATCTGTTACATTGCTCTGTTAAATTGTAAGACCCATACTTTTGTATCATAAATAAGGTATGGTAAGTTCATATTCTGATAGAACTGTACTGGATTCCAAACACTTAAGCCATCAGTTTTCATATACTCATAATGATATAACTTCCTTAGATGAAATCAACAATTCTTAATTTTGAATGACCAGTAAATTCATCCATTAAAATTATAANGGTATGGTAAGTTCATATTCTGATATAAATGTACTGGATTCCAAACACTTAAGCCATCAATTTTCATATACTCATAATCATATAACTTCCTTAGATGAAATCAACAATTCTTAATTTTGAATGACCAGTAAATTCATCCATTAAAATTATAACAATAATACATTTTTTTCTGTCACAGTATATTCTTTAAAGGAAATGTTATGTCTACAGAAATAAGTCTATTTAAGGGACTTCCCAGGTGGCTCAGTGGGTAAAGAATCTGCCTGTAACTCAGGAGACTTGGGTTTGGTCACTAGGCTGGGAAGCGCCTGGAGGAGGGCATGGCAACCCACTCCAGTATTCTTGCCTGGGAAATCCCATTTACAGAGGAGCCTGGCAGGCTACAGTGCATAGGGTCTTACAGAGTCAGACACGACTGAAGTGACTTCACACATATGCAGACATGTGTACATGTGATGTTGCATAGTAAACTATTTCTTGTAAGAGATTATTTTTTAATCTTTTATCAGATTGAAGAAACCATTATACTTCACGAAAGTCTCTTTTCTTATAGAATTCAAGAAAACTGTTGAACAGTTGCCAAATATAGAGTTGCTTTCATTATCAAGGCCTACTTAAGCATCTGCTAAATGTCCACAACAGAAGCTTAAAATAATTTCACTGAAGTTTGTCCATATGATTAATGAATTATGTGATTAAAATGTATGCAAGTGGAAATGGCTTATGATTAGAAATACTGCAAAAATGGAATAAAAGCTTTTTCTTTATTATATGAATTTGTATTTATTGCTATTAGTTATAGTATGACTTTTAAAATTTGTTTATATTCTGCTATCTTATAAAGATCTCAGTGTACTTACTGTCTTTTGGAATACAGACAAACCAATTAGCCAGTCATTTGTCAGTAATGGACTGTTAACCAAATGTAGGAGTTAATCAGTTTAACTCAAACAAATATTTAGTCATGATTTATCAATTATTATTATCAATTATTATAAATCAGTTTAAACTTGTGAAGAAGAATGACATCAATCTTTATAATATAATCTAGCGATTATACAATGTTTTATTTATTGGCATGTATCAAATTGTATGGCATTCCTGGTGGCTCAGTGGTAAAGAATCCACCTCAGTGCAGGAGATGTGGGTTTGATTCCTGATCAGGAAGATCCCCTGGAAAAGAAAATGGCAGTCCATTCCACTGTTCTTGCCTTGGAAATCCCAAACTCAACACTCACAAAGATATTAATCCATTAAAAAGTCCAAAGTATTGCCATTTTATAAATACTAGTCATTAATGTTTTGGTATGAGAGAACCTAAAAAGTCTGTGTATAAAGGAAATAAATATGAAAACAATTTGTTACAAGGTAACACAGTCAATGGAATAAGTGAAACTGTTAACATCATTTAGTTTTCTACATGATAATTGCACTGGATAAGCAAGAGCTAAAACATAAGTCTATTGTACCTATTCATTCACTATATATAAGATAATTTAAAAGATACTTTTTATATTTCAAGATGTATATCTATATAGATAGCCATGAGTCTATCTATAAATGAAAGCATACAAGTTAGAATTATATTTTGCTTCATGTAAAAGAAAAACCTGACAAAAATGGCTTAACCAAGTCTATGAGTCAAGAGTTTATTTGTTTTATGCATCAAGATGTTTTCAGTCAGCAGTTCAGGTTGATAGAAACATTGAGAGGTCACCTAGGACCTAGACTCCTTTGCTTTCTAGTCATTTACAGCTTTTATACTCATTGTGCAAAGCAACAGCAATGGTAGATGCTGTAACAAGCTCTAATATTAGTTTCTTTAATTTGGTGAGATTTCATTTCTTATTCACCCAAAGTCCCATGAACTACGTTAATATTTAGCAAAACTTGGTTAGATTCTCAGTATCAGCTTTGAGTTCCTTAACAGAAAGAACTGTGCCTCATTTATCTCTATAGATCCTTATTTAGCATGGTGTTTAAAAATATTCATCTTCTCAGGAATGGCTGTTGGACTAAATTAATGTCTCCAGTAATTGTGACATATCTCTTCTAAGTGGTAATATCACTGATTGCCCACAGACAGCAAGAAGCATACTCCTACATGAAACCATTTTGTGACCTATTTATACTTCTGGAATCTTTGACCTACCTCTTGTATCTTTAATAGAAATAGATTTAGCAAAATGACAAAGAGAAGGAGAGAGAAACTAATTTATTTATTTTTTGGTCTTGATAAATTCAGATTAATTCCTGTTAGCTGTTGAATTAAATCTCACAAAATTCAAGCATAAATAATGGGTGAGATGTAAAAGTATAAATATAAAATGAGAAATTATTATAATAAAACAAATACTAATAAATATTCTTCAAGAGATTAATTTAATGACACACACATGTGTGTGTGTGTGTGTGTGTGTGTGCGCGCACATGTATGTGAATAATTATACAGTTCCTCTTGCAGTTGATATGGAATAACAGCTGGGGTTACTAGTGGAGATGCCTGGATTTATTTCTCTACATTTAAAGTAGAAACTACATGGAACCATAGAAATTACTCATTTGCTCTGATAAATTATTAGATATTAATATGGCAGGATAACTTAAAGTACATAAATATTGTAGCCTTTCTGTTCTAAGTTTTAAAATTATATAACTGATTTTTTTAAATTCATGCATGTTCATATAGGGATTGATAAATAACAAATTCTTATCCTTTTCCAGTGTTCTCAACTAGCTCCAGCTTTACTTTCTGAGACAATTAAGCAATGTTAATAAATATTCTTTTTCTCTGTGGAAATTAAAATTCTGACGCATTTCCATTAAATATTTAGATGAATAACAGTAGCAGAGTTCTATGTACATCACTTGTGAGTTATTAGAAATAAAGTAGAGGACTATTTCTCAAATTTTTATTTGTATGAAGAAATAATTGTCATATGATTTCACTTGGACCATAAATGTGTAGTGTACATATTTGAATATGAGAACGAATACGTTTAATATATTTTTCTAAGCTGGCTTTTCACCACTAAAGCTACACTTTGTGTCCTTCATTTAATGTTAGAAAAAAATTCTCATATTTAGTAGTTTATTAATTTAAACAGAAATCTAATGCATACCTTCATGAAAATGTTTATTTTCAGGGGAATCATTTGGTGTGACATATTACATTAGTACATTTAAAAATGATCACAAACTTGGATGTTACTTCAGGGCTTGCATACTTATTAGTAATCTTACTATTTATATATATTATGCCATATAGTTCTCTAGAACAGATAACATGACTCAATATTTTTTTCATTTGCAACACCTAAAAATAAACAGAAAAACAAGAATTCAAGACTTTCAGATACAAATCTGTAATCATTTGGATTGGAAACAAAATTATTCTATATCAAGGCAAACATAAGCTATACATGAATGTAGTACAAAAGAAACCTCATTCTTAGAGTGAATAAATACATTTTAAAACATAACAATTCAAAACTTTAGTTAATCTAAATTGGAAATTAATGAAACTCAAAACTTTTCACCATTATGTTATTGGTTATATTTTGAAATGAATGAGTTATTCTTACAAACTTTAATCCAATAAACAATTATAAAATAAATATAAATGATATGTATGACTACATTAGTGTACATTACATATACATATATGTATCATGCTTGATCAGTCACTCAGTCTTGTCCAAGTCTTTGCAACCCTATGGACTGTAGCCCACCAGGCTCCTCTGTTCATGGGATTTTCCAGGCAGGAATACTGGAGTGGGTTGCCATTNAATAATATGTATGACTACATTAGTGTACATTACATATACATATATGTATCATGCTTGATCAGTCACTCAGTCTTGTCCAACTCTTTGCAACCCTATGGACTGTAGCCCACCAGGCTCCTCTGTTCATGGGATTTTCCAGGCAGGAATACTGGAGTGGGTTGCCATTTCTTCTTCCAGGGGATCTCCTGAACCCAGGGATCAAACCCAGGGATCTTCTGCATCTCCTGAGTCTCTTGCATTGGTAGGCAGAATTTTTATCACTGAACCACCTGGGAAGCCCACATATATGTATATACATTCATAGAGTCATATTAATATACATTTATGAATGAATAAATGGAATGGTCAGCTGTAACTTAATTAAAAATATTGAACCATATTTGTCTTCTAAACTCTCTTTATCCAACTGCAGGACATCTTTCCACCAGCTTGAGAATTAGATTAATAGTTCTCTTTACAATCAGAACATTTATTTTCATTTAATGTTCACAATTTTGCTAAGTATATTCACTTTTGATTGGTCTTCCCTGGTGGCTCAGATGGTAAAGAATCTGCCTGCAATGCGGGAGACCTGTGTTCTATCCCCGGGTTGGGAAGACACCCTGATGGCAACCCACTCCAGTATTCTTGCCTGGAGAATCCCCATGGACAAAGGAGCTTGGCAGGTTACCCACACACATTTCTGATTAGCCCATTTTCTCATTGAGAATATTCATTTCCACTATTTAGTCATTCTGCCTTTTTAGGAAGTAGGGATATTTTTTTGTTAGCCATTCCTTACTGACACCCATTGATTGTAAAGTTCCCAAATGAACTATTAGAAGTTTTTTTCCTTTTTTTTTTAATTGGAGGAAAATTGTTTATTTCTGTCATACAACAATGCAACTCAAGTCATAATTATACATATATCACCTTCTTCTATCCCCCAGTTCCACTCTTCTAGGTCATCATAGTGTGCTAAACAAGTAGAAATCAACTATAGAAGGTCAAAATTGCCTAACGGATACTAATAATGAAGAGCCTGGCCTTTAGAGTCTGTAGACTTGAGTCTGAGTCTGAATGTGACAACTGTGTTTGATACAGGCTTATGGACAAAGAAATTTACTGCTGTCAATCTCAGCTTCCTCATTTTTGAAGGGGAGGGTGTAAGTATAGTAGTTAATATTATTCTGTGTCAGTTATCTCTGCATTATGCTACTAAAACCTTACAATAGCCTAAGGGTTTTGTACTATTAGTTTCCACGATTTATAGGAAATTCCAGAGATGGAAGAGGAAATATATAGTTTGACCTTAGAATTATTCAGGTTGCAAAGGAAAGACAACTAAAACAATTCTAAATAGTCCGATTCTAGAGCCCAAACGTGTAACTGATACATTACATTTTTGTAAGACTCTTATGAAGATTAAACTAGAATATACAGGTAAATTGCAGAACTGTTAGTTGTGGCATGTGAACCCTTAGCTGCAGTATATGGGATCTAGTTCCCTGACCAGGGATAGAGCTCAGTCTTGCCGCATTGGGAGTGTAGAATCCTAGTCACCGGACCACGAGGGAAGTTCCAGATGCCCCTTTTTGATACGATAGGTTGTTCACTTGAAATTAACTTTGTGATAATAACAAGACTCTTTAAAATCAGAGTCAAACTATTGGGAGAAACTCCCTACCGTAAATCCTTATTATAAAAATAAATCTAATTATTTACTAAAATACTATAGACATAAATCCATACTTTATATATTTTTATTTATTACTTATGTTCTTCTGTTCCAAAAATTTTTATTTTAAATTTAATATAAATATAGAACATATATCTTTAAAAATAAAAGAGCTTGAGTATATAAAAAAATTGGTCTTGTGAATCAGGACATGTTATTTTATTTTTTAAACTTTAAAGTGCTTGCAAGCAGTAAATAAAATGAAAAAGTAAACAAGCAACAATAGCAATAAAAAAAAAAATGTGTGCTGTGTGTTTGGTCACTTCAGACTCTTTATGACTCTGTGGACCATAGCCCACCTCACTCCTCTCTCCGTGGACTTCTCCAGGCAAGAATACTGGAGTAGGTTGCCATTNGAATGAAAAAGTAAGCAAGCAACAATAGCAATAAAAAAAAAATGTGTGCTGTGTGTTTGGTCACTTCAGACTCTTTATGACTCTGTGGACCATAGCCCACCTCACTCCTCTCTCCGTGGACTTCTCCAGGCAAGAATACTGGAGTAGGTTGCCATTTCCAGGGAATCTTCCCAGTCCAGCTTGGAATCCACATCTCTTAAGTCTCCTGCATTGACAGGTGGGTTCTTATCACTAGCACTACTTGGGAAGCTGCCTTTACCAAACGTCTTTGCAATTTAGTTTAACATCCATTGCTCTGGATGAAAATACTCTGAATTCTAAGGCTTCCCAGATGACTCAGCCATCAAGAATCCATCTGCAGAACAGGAGACTCAGAGATGTGGGTTCTATCTCTGGGAGGGGAAGATCCCCTGGAGAGGAAATAGCAACCCACTCCAGGAATCTTGCCTGGAAAATCCCATGGACAGAGGGGGCCTGGAGGGCTTTAGTCCATGGGGTTGCAAAAGGAGTCAGACATGCAGGTGACCCAGGGTTCAATTCCTGGGTCGGGAAGATCTCCTGGAGAAGGAAATGACAAGCCACTCCAGTCTTCTTGCCTGAAGAATCCCACAGACAGAGGAGCCTGACAGGTTACAGTCCAGGGGGTCGTAAGAGTTGGACATGACTTAGTGACTAAACCACCACCCCCATANTTGACTGAGTGACTAAACAACAATGACAACAAGCTCTGAAAACTACAGACCCACGAATTACAGCTCTGTGTGTCCCACTGCTATCAGCTCAGGGGGGCCAAACGGCCAGCAGCTCTGCCTTCGCCACACGTGAAGCTGTCTCCTCAGATTTATCTTTTGTTTTTCTTAATTTGGTGTTTATTTGACTTTAAAAAAATTTTACAGAGATATAATTGACACACAGCTTCGTATCAGTTAAAGGTGTACCACATAATGACATCTCCCTCATAGCTCAGTCAGTAGAGAATCTGTCTGCAATGCAGGTGACCCAGGGTTCAATTCCTGGGTTGGGAAGATCTCCTGGAGAAGGAAATGACAAGCCACTCCAGTCTTCTTGCCTGAAGAATCCCACAGACAGAGGAGCCTGGCAGGTTACAGTCCAGGGGGTCGTAAGAGTTGGACATGACTTAGTGACTAAACCACCATCCCCATACACATACTGCAAATGATCACCCCAGTAAGTTTAATTAAACTTAGGTGCAGCCCAAGGACTTCCCTATAATTCAAATGTCCAAATGGTAAAGAATCTGCCTGCAATGCAGGAGACCTGGTTTCGGTGCCAGGATCAGGAAGATCCTCTGGATAAGGAATGGCAACCCACTCTAGTGTTCTTGCCTGGAGAATTCCATGGACAGAGGAGCCTGGTGGGCTACAGTCCATGGGGTTGCAAAGAGTCAGATATAACTGAGCAAGTAACACTACTTCTTCTAGATGAAACCCAAACAAAGCAGCTGGAAAGTGTCCTGAGTGCCTGATCAGAAACGTGTCCAGCAGTCTTTACCTTCTGGAGAACTACTATTTTCATGCACACATGTTTGAAAGTCGCTCAGTCATGTCTGACTCTTTGTGACCCCATGGACTGTAGCCTGCTAGGTACCTTTGTCCATGGAATTCTCCAACAAGAATACTGGAGTGGGTTGCCATTCACTTCCCCAGGGGATCTTTTCAGCCCAGAAATTGAACCCAGATCTCCCAATTTGCAGGCAGATTCTTTACCCTCTGAGCCACCAGGGAAGTTTACCAGGTGTATAATTTGCACAGTAGTTTGCTTCATAGCAAGCATGGTGAGAATATAGACTCAACACTTATTTCCATTAAAAAAAAAAAAAAGCTAATATTTTCATTGTCATCTTTGTCAGGAATTTGAACTTAACAAGTGACAGGAGGCCACACAACTTCACAAGACCTAACAGTGACCTGGGTTCCAGGAGATCAATATTCTCCACCCTCTAGCATTATGTCCACAAGCATAAAAGGGANGTTCTTATCACTAGCACTACTTGGGAAGCTGCCTTTACCAAACGTCTTTGCAATTTAGTTTAACATCCATTGCTCTGGATGAAAATACTCCGAATTCTAAGGCTTCCCAGATGACTCAGCCATCAAGAATCCATCTGCAGAACAGGAGACTCAGAGATGTGGGTTCTATCTCTGGGAGGGGAAGATCCCCTGGAGAGGAAATAGCAACCCACTCCAGGAATCTTGCCTGGAAAATCCCATGGACAGAGGGGGCCTGGAGGGCTTTAGTCCATGGGGTTGCAAAAGGAGTCAGACTTGACTGAGTGACTAAACAACAATGACAACAAGCTCTGAAAACTACAGACCCACGAATTACAGCTCTGTGTGTCCCACTGCTATCAGCTCAGGGGGGCCAAACGGCCAGCAGCTCTGCCTTCGCCACACGTGAAGCTGTCTCCTCAGATTTATCTTTTGTTTTTCTTAATTTGGTGTTTATTTGACTTTAAAAAAATTTTACAGAGATATAATTGACACACAGCTTCGTATCAGTTAAAGGTGTACCACATAATGACATCTCCCTCATAGCTCAGTCAGTAGAGAATCTGTCTGCAATGCAGGTGACCCAGGGTTCAATTCCTGGGTTGGGAAGATCTCCTGGAGAAGGAAATGACAAGCCACTCCAGTCTTCTTGCCTGAAGAATCCCACAGACAGAGGAGCCTGGCAGGTTACAGTCCAGGGGGTCGTAAGAGTTGGACATGACTTAGTGACTAAACCACCATCCCCATACACATACTGCAAATGATCACCCCAGTAAGTTTAATTAAACTTAGGTGCAGCCCAAGGACTTCCCTATAATTCAAATGTCCAAATGGTAAAGAATCTGCCTGCAATGCAGGAGACCTGGTTTCGGTGCCAGGATCAGGAAGATCCTCTGGAGAAGGAATGGCAACCCACTCTAGTGTTCTTGCCTGGAGAATTCCATGGACAGAGGAGCCTGGTGGGCTACAGTCCATGGGGTTGCAAAGAGTCAGATATAACTGAGCAAGTAACACTACTTCTTCTAGATGAAACCCAAACAAAGCAGCTGGAAAGTGTCCTGAGTGCCTGATCAGAAACGTGTCCAGCAGTCTTTACCTTCTGGAGAACTACTATTTTCATGCACACATGTTTGAAAGTCGCTCAGTCATGTCTGACTCTTTGTGACCCCATGGACTGTAGCCTGCTAGGTACCTTTGTCCATGGAATTCTCCAACAAGAATACTGGAATGGGTTGCCATTCACTTCCCCAGGGGATCTTTCCAGCCCAGAAACTGAACCCAGATCTCCCAATTTGCAGGCAGATTCTTTACCCTCTGAGCCACCAGGGAAGTTTACCAGGTGTATAATTTGCACAGTAGTTTGCTTCATAGCAAGCATGGTGAGAATATAGACTCAACACTTATTTCCATTAAAAAAAAAAGAAGCTAATATTTTCATTGTCATCTTTGTCAGGAATTTGAACTTAACAAGTGACAGGAGGCCACACAACTTCACAAGACCTAACAGTGACCTGGGTTCCAGGAGATCAATATTCTCCACCCTCTAGCATTATGTCCACAAGCATAAAAGGGAGCTCTGGGCTCGAATCCTTTGGCAAAACCACTACCCCATCCTTGAAACCATGAGAACTAGCTCCATAGAAGTCATTCATTCTTATATCATCACCTTTTCACCCCAAGTGCTTGAGATTCATAGATCATCTTTCACAGGTGGGCTCAAATGAAATATCCTCTGCTCAAAAGATTTCAAGTTTTGCCCCAGATGCCACATACTTCCTATCTTTCCCCCACTTTGCTTTTGTCCCTCTTTATTATTCAATTACATCTTGTATAAACTATATTTTAGATATTTTTTCTGTCACTTGTCTTCCTGATCTGGATTATAAGCTCCAAGAGAGAAAGGAATTTTGTTTATTTTGTGTTCTTCCCTGTCCCCAATACACTGACCAATGCCTTCTAGTGCTTATTTGATAATAAATTTGTTGAATAGATGAATAAATGATTACATGGGATGTTCTCAAAGAGGATTGCTATGCTTATTGGTTTTCTTCAGTGTCCCGAATCTACTATTATGACCAAGTAAATGCTGTCTCATTCCATCAGACATGCTCATTATTTATAAACACTCCATTATCTTCTTGTTTCCAAAGAATGATGAAGAAGTTACTCTAACGAGGAAGTGGAAGACTGTCCCTGTCTTCAGTTCCTCTTTCATCTCATATATAACTAGTAAATTTCTAAAAATTTTCTGAAAAGGATACTTCTCCTAAAAAGATTTGCAGTCCTTTATAGTCATAGCTCTTTCATCACTGGCATGTTATTCTTTTGATACAGTTATTTAAAAAGTCTAGATTTTCTCTTCCTTCTCCTCCCCCACTATCTCTAGGTCTTTATTCTCTAGGCTGAGGCCGTATGTATGTTTAATTTTACATAAAAATATAAACTAAGGTCTATTGTATTTACACTAGGAACTATGCAGATAAATTTAGATTAATTCTAAAACACTAGTAGGAGTGAGGTACATTGAAGGTTTTTAGACTATTTATCTGAATTTATCTGCATGGTTTCTCTGTATTTTCTCTTTATGTACATGTTCTTTCAAATGCTGTGCTAATTCAATTGCACAACTAAATAAATAATTTCAAAGTGATGCCAAGTAGTGACCTTTCTCTCTTTTCTAGATGCAAGGGAGAGAAGGTACACCGCAGACTACATATTAATTATCAAGGCAAACTGACGATGCCAAGTGCTTGCTCACAAGCAAAAGTTATCTGCCATCCTATCTTCTTTTTTGTGTTCGTCTGTCTTTTCTTATCTGTGTTCTTTTTTTCTCTCACCATTTGGTGGCATGTTCATTTTTCAATCACTTTACCTTGGCATCACTAACCAACCTTACTCTTTTTTCACCCACATTCAGGCTGTTCAGTCCACAGCATTTCAAAATTCTGTTATTTCTTCCTGTTCCTGTCCTTAAAAGCTGTCACTTCCTCTCTGTTTCTGAAGCCAAAAACCTCATCCTAACATCTTTATCTGCAGCACCATGTTCTCCTATCAAATTCAAAATTTATTCTGTGGTTAAACCCCATAAGCATCCTCTTCAGAAAAATTGGCATATAATGTTCTTGTTTTCCATTTGAGGTGATTATATATTTTACATCAAGTTGCTAGCAGAGAACTTCTTCTTCTTCTTCTTCTTNTTCTACTATGCTGTTTGATTAGTTCTTTGCATTAAAGTCCACACTTCCCCAGGTCCTCCTTGCTCTGTCTCTAAGTTTCCAGCTGAAAAGTTTTTCAGTCATGTTGTAGGCATCATTTTCTTCCATATGTATGGGTTATTTCTGTTCTAATAATTTTAGTTTTTTCTTTAAACTAGAGCTTTAAAACACTTCTCACTTTTTCTTAACCACTAAGAAAGAAAACTGATATTTAACAATGTAAACAGTTTGGAGCCACAGAGATCTAAAGCATATGTGGTGCTATAAATTACCTAAGATTTTTTTTCTAATAGATATAAAAATACAAATTGTAGACAACTATCAAAAAAAAAAACCAAAAAAAAACAGATGTCAACAAGAAACATAGCTGAGAAATTTACAAGAGTAGGAATACTTATTTGCTTTATTTCCGTGAAGGCAAATTATTTGCCTGAATTATTATGATGGAAAGAATTGACCTGGGAAGAAAGAAAGTATTAAGAACAACTGGCAATCAGTATTGAGAAAAAAAAAAAAAACTCATCAGACTTAAATGCCATGAAAGGTGACTGAATAGAGTAAGGTGACTTTTACAAAATATTCAGATTATTTAGCTAAATATAACTCTGAAATCATCTTTTACTCCCTCTCACCTCCATCATTGCTTGTACCATCACCACTGAGCTCCCCAAACCATAAATTCACTTTATGATTTTTTTTTCAAATCTGTTTATTATTATGTTTTAGGCTGGGAAGGAAGTAAATCACTGGGAGGCTTTATAAAAGTTACATGATAGTCATATTTATTCAACTGTTTAAATAGAAATGAGGGGTAACTCAGAGAAATTAGGTGAAATTTGCTTCTATCACCATTCTATCTGTCCTTTTATTCTTTCTCTTATTTATTAGTAATTTTTTTACCTTCAGTAATTAACAATCTGAACTTAAGCTGCCTTTCAGCTGAGTATAATTCCCTATTGTGCTTCAAGTAGGGCTGTTGGAACCAAAAGTGCCTCACCTTCTAAAATTTTCTTTCTGAGATTCTGTGTAGCTAAATTTGATCACTTCTTGAGCGGATATTAAGAAAATGAGGGTAGATTAGAATGTACATTTTTAGTGCTTGTTTTGTGCTAGATGTTTAAGTAGTGATAACCTCATTTTCAGTCAGTTCAGTTCAGCCACTCAGTCGTATCCGACTCTTTGCGACTCCATGAATAGCAGCACCCCCGGCCTCCCTGTCCATCACCAACTCCCGGAGTTCACTCAGACTCAACGTCCATCACGTCAGTGATGCCATCCAGCCATCTCATCCTCTGTCGTCCCCTTTTCCTCCTGCCCCCAATCCCTCCCAGCATCAAAGTCTTTTCCAATGAGTCAATTCTTCACATGAGGTGGCCAAAGTACTGGAGTTTCAGCTTTAGCATCATTCCTTCCAAAGAATACTCAGGGCTGATCTACTTTAGAATGGGCTAGTTGGATCTCTTTGTAGTCCAAGGGACTCTCAAGAGTCTTCTCCAACACCACAGTTCAAAAGCATCAATTATGTCATAAATCTTATTGAATGTTCAGTTTTTTCATACTTGCAAAGTCATCTATTACACTCAGTATACATAATTTACTTTAGTTTTATTAAATATTTCACCCATCCATCTGGCAAGTGTTCACCAAAAAAAAAAAAAGATAAAGAGAAAAATAGTATGAGTACTTGTATTAATGGCTGTTATCAGGTCTTTTGGTCTTGATAAAGATTCATAAGTACTCAAACCAAATAAATTCAGTAACTATTTAATACCTAAATTATAGAAGACACTGTATAGTGAAGAATTTCTTAAAATAGGAGATTTGTTTTTCAAAAGAGTTTAAATCTGCAAGAGAGGAAAATACAAACACATAAAAATACAGAGCCTGAAGGTGTAAAGAAACAAAACTCCTCCCCAGTCATCACTGATGTTTATCTAATTAAGAAACTTTAGCTGAAACTCTCAGGAGAAATGGAGAGTACTGGTTTTTTCCAAAAGATAATGCCTCCAAGTATCCTTGGAACATTAAAATATCATTTAAACAACTAGGAGGGAGGGTTATTGATTACATCATGGCATAGACATTGGAAAGAAAAAGAGGAACTATCTATGTTACTGATACTTGCATATGGAATGAGGTATGCAAAGGAATGGTAAAAAACACAAATTTTAACAATTTTCTAAAAACATTTCAGACAACATCTAGGTTTCAGTTGAAAGAAATAGGGAACTAAAAAGAGTACTGTTGACATCTTGACAACTAAGCAACAGCTGAACAAACTGAAAATTAAGTATTTCCTAAAAATAATAGAGAACTGAAGTGAGACCACAATTGAGTAATCAGAAACCTGGGCCAGAGAAGGCCAAGGACTTGCTTACCTGGGGCTGAGCCCTCAGGACTCCCTAAACTAATGTGAAGATACAGCTTAAAAATGTTAGATAGTTAAAGGCTGGCTGGCATAAAAATGCAAAGCCACTTTAAGCCAAAGAGTGAGGAGTAGCATTCTCTCATCAGGGGCTCACAAATAAGATGAGAGTGAAACACAGAAAGCTTTCTTTGTGGCACTGACTAGAGGAGGGCAAGGGGAGCCACAGCCAAAACTCCACACCATCAAGTCTTTTACCCTCTCAGGGAACCAGAACCTTCATCCACAAAGATAAGACAGCAAAGACTCTGCCTTCAGAGCAGTGGTGGGAAACCATGGCAGTTCGTGGAAATGAACTATTCCAGGGAATTGCTGTTTGCACTCAATCGCGTCTGACTGTCTGCAACTTTATGGACAGTAGCCTGCCAGTCTCCTGCTGTCCATGAGATACTCCAGGCAAGAACATTGGAGTGGGTTGCCATGCCCTCCTCCAAGGGATCTTCCTGAGCCAGGGCTCAAAACTCTATCTTTTGCATCTCTTGCACCAGCAGGCTCTGGGAGAGGGACAGATAAACTAATTATGAGTAGGGAGACTTGGTGGTCATCTCTAGATATTAGGTTACAATGAGAAGCTGAAATTAGAGTAATATAAAATGTTACCTACGATAGTAAGCAGGATTATTTAGATAGGCATAAATTTGAATATTTATAATAGGTAAAAATAGAACAGAATGGACAGAGACATGCAAGCAGGCAAATCAGGCTTATGATTTAGCTATTATCTGTTAGAATTTTAATAATGTTGTAGCAGAGGGCACTTGGTGAGAAAGAGTGATAGATGGGGACCCTGCGAGCAACAACAGTGAAAATTCTGGCACTCTGGGATAGATTGGATCAGATTATGTTTGAATAATGGCCAATGAACATTCTGGGAAATGCAACAGCTGAACAAGTTGGAGCTGATATTTAGCTCCCAGTTATGAGACTGGAACAAGTAATGAGATTGAATCTTAATTACCTCCAGATCCATTGAGAAATATATGGTAGTAGAGGATCTCATGATGCAGATAGAATCTAGCTGCATCATTCAGCTCTAGAGACAGTGGTGCTACAAAAATAAATACTCAGCCTACTAGGCGAGACTTCCTTGTGGGAAATCATACAGTCTCTCAAACACAGTTTTCAAATTACAAAAGAGGTCTGGGCACTATGAAAACACAAATAAATAAATAAGTCAAAGGAAAGATGCATTGCATAGGTAGGAAGACAGTCATTTTCTTCTCCATTAAACTATTTTGGATACAAATGCTTCACAAGAAGTAAAATTCAGAGAAGGATGAGTGTTATTGCATGACACTTTTAATTTCCTGGCAAAGTCATAATGAAGTTCCACAAATTGAGTGATTTAAGACAGCAAAAACTTAGTTTCTCAGTGTTTTAGAGATTAGAAATTTGAAATCAAAATATTGGGAGAGTTATATTCCCTCTGAAGCTTCTCAGGGAGGACATTTGCTTTCCTCTCTTAACTTCTGGTTATGCTACTCCAAGATGGTGGAGTAGAAAGATGTGCACTCATCTTCTCCTGTGAGAACTCCAAAATTACAACTCGCTGCTGAACAACCATCGACAGGAGAATGTTGGATCCCACAAAAAAAAAGATACCCCATATCCAAGGGCAAAGGAGAAGCCCCAGAAAGATGGTGAAAGTGAAGTTGGTCAGTCATGTCCGACTCTTTGCAACCCCATGGACTGTAGCCCTCCAGGCTCCTCTGTGCATGGGATTCTCCAGACAAGAATGCTGGAGTGGGTTGACATTCCCTTCTCCAGGGGATCTTCCTGACCCTGGGATCAAACCTAGATTTCCTGCATTGCAGGCAGATGCTTTAACCTCTTAGCCACCAGGGAAGCCCTAAAGAAAAGATGGTAAGAGGAGTGAATAGGATTTAGAATCAAATCCCACACCCGCCAGAGACACTTGGAGCGTTCAAACAAATCTTGTGCACACCAGGACCCAGAGACCCTATAGAGACTGAGCCAGAACTATGTTTGAGTGTCTCCTATGGAGGAATGCGTCAGCAGGGGCAAGGGCTCTGGCTTCAGTAGACCTGGGTATGG
>SJYW01009041.1:785059-815584 GCA_006410735.1 Raphicerus campestris
CCCCATGGACTGTAGCCCTCCAGGCTCCTCTGTGCATGGGATTCTCCAGACAAGAATGCTGGAGTGGGTTGACATTCCCTTCTCCAGGGGATCTTCCTGACCCTGGGATCAAACCTAGATTTCCTGCATTGCAGGCAGATGCTTTAACCTCTTAGCCACCAGGGAAGCCCTAAAGAAAAGATGGTAAGAGGAGTGAATAGGATTTAGAATCAAATCCCACACCCGCCAGAGACACTTGGAGCGTTCAAACAAATCTTGTGCACACCAGGACCCAGAGACCCTATAGAGACTGAGCCAGAACTATGTTTGAGTGTCTCCTATGGAGGAATGCGTCAGCAGGGGCAAGGGCTCTGGCTTCAGTAGACCTGGGTATGGTATAAACCCTCTTGGAGGAGGTTGCCATTAACCCCACCATAAAGCCACCAGAACTTACACAGGACTGGAGAAACAGACTCTTGGAGGACACAAACAAAATCTTGTGTGCACCAGGACCCAGGGGAAAGGAGCAATGATCCCACAAGAGACGAACCCAGACTTACCTGTAAGTGTCCAGGAGTCTCCAGAGGAGGCATGGATCAGTGCTGGCCTGCTGCAGGGTTGAGCACCATTATCTTCATTACCTCCACCATAGTTTGGCCTCAGGTCAAACAACAGGGAGGGAACACAGCCCCACCCATCAATAGAAAATCAGATTAAAGATTTACTGAGGATGGCCCCACCCATCAGAACCAGACCCAGTTTCCCTCTCAGTCAATCTCTTCCATCAGGAAGCTTCCATAAGTCTCTTATCCTTCTCCATCAGAGGGCAGACAGAGTGAAAAATACAATCAGAGAAAACTAACCAATCTGATTACATGGACCACAGCCTTGTCTAACTCAATGAAACAATGAACCATGCCAGATAGGGCCCACCTAAGATGGACAGGTCTTGGTGGGAAAGTGAAAAAAAGTGAAAGTGAAGTCACTCAGTCATGTCTGACTCTTTTCAGCCCCATGGACTGTAGACTTCCATGCCCTTCTGTCTGAGGGATTTTCTAGGCAAGAGTATAGGAGTGGGTTGCCATTTTTTTCTCCGGAGGATCTTTCCAACCCAGGGATTGAACCCAGGTCTCCCTCATTGTAGATAGATGCTTTACTGTCTTAGCCACCAGGGAAGTCATTGTGTGGAGTTCTGACGAAACGTGGTCTACTGGAGAAGGGAATGGCACACCACTTTAGTATTCTTACCTTGAGAACCCCATAAACAGTATGAAAAGGCACAAAGACAGGATACTAAAAGATGAACTCCCCAGGTCGGTAGGTGTCCAATATGCTCCTGGAGATCAGTGGAGAAATAACTCCAGAAAGAATGAAGAGATGGAGCGAAAACAAAAACAACACCCAGTTGTGGATGTGACTGGTGATGGAAGTACAGTCCAATGCTGTAAAGAAAAATATTGCATAGGAACTGCGAATGGCAGGTTCATGAATCAAGGCAAATTGGAAGTGATCAAACAGGAGATGACAAGAGTGAACACTGAAATTTTAGGAGTAGATGACAAGACCTTTTAGAACTAACACCCAAAAAAGATACCCTTCTCATTATAGTCGACTGGAATGCGAAAGTAGGAAGTCAAGAAACACCTGGAATAATAGGCAAATTTGGCCTTGGAGTATGGAATGAAGCAGGGCAAAGGCTAATAGAGTTTTGCCAAGAGAACGCACTGGTCATAACAAACACTCTCTTCCAATAACACAAGAGAAGACTCTACTCTTGGACATCACCAAATGGTCAGCACCAAAATCAGACTGATTATATTCTTTGTAGCCGAAGATAGAGAAGCTCTATACAGTCAGCAAAAACAAGACTGGGAGCTGACTGTGACTCAAATCAAGAACTCCTTATTGCCAAACTCAGACTTAAATTGAAGAAAGTAGGGAAAACCAATAGATCATTCAGGTATGACCTAAATCAAATCCCTTATGATTATATAGTGGAAGTGAGAAATAGATTTAAGGAACTAGAACTGATAGAGTGCCTGATGAACTATGGATGGAGGCTCGAGACATTGTACAGGAGACAGGGGTCAAGACCATCCCCATGGAAAAGAAATGCAAAAAAGCCAAATGGCCATCTGAGGAGGCCTTACAAATAGCTGTGAAAAGAAGAGAAGTGAAAAGCAAAGGAGAAAAGGAAAGATATAAGCATCTGAATGCAGAGTTCCAAAGAATAGCAAGAGGAGATAAGAAAGCCTTCCTCAGTGATCGATGAGAAGAAATAGAAGAAAACAACAGAATGGGAAAGACTAGAGATCTCTTCAAGAAAAGTAGAGATACCAAGGAAGCATTTCATGCAAAGATGGGCACAATAAAGGACAGAAATGATATGGACCTAAAGAAGCAGAAGATATTAAGAAGAGGTGGCAAAAGTACATAGAAGAACTAAACAAAAACTATCTTCATGACCCAGATAACCATGGATTGTGGGATTATTCACCTAGAGCCAGACATCCTGGAATGCAAAATCAAGTGGGCCTTAGGAAGCATCATTATGAACAAAGCTAGTGGAGGTGATGGAATTCCAGTTGAGCTGTTTCAAATCCTGAAAGATGATGCTGTGAAAGTACTGCACTCATTAAGCCAACACATCTGGAAAACTCAGCAGTGGCCACAGGACTGGAAAAGTTCAGCTTTCATTCCAATCCCCAAGAAATGCAAAGCCATAGAATGTTCAAACTACTGCCCAGTTGCACTCATCTCACACACTATTAAAGTAATGCTCAAAATTCTCCAAGCCAGGCTTCAACAATACATGAAAAGTGAACTTCCAGATGTACAAGCTGAATTTAGAAAAGGAAGAGGAAACAGAGATCAAATTGCCAACAACAGAGTTCCAGAAAAACACCTACTTCTGCTTTATTGACTACGTCAAAGCCTTTAACTGTGTGGATCACAACAAACTGTGGAAACTTCTTAAAGTGATGGGAATACCAGACCATCTGACCTGCCTCCTGAGAAATTTGTATGCAGGTCAAGAAGCAGCAATTAGAACTGGACATGGAACAGACTGGTTCCAAACTGGGAAACGAGTATGTCAAGGGTGTATACTGTCACCCTGCTTATTTAACTTATATGCAGAATACATCAGGCAAAATGTCAGGCTAATGAAGCTGGGATCAAGATTGCCAAGAGAAAATCAATAACCTCAGACATGCAGATGACACCACCCTTATGGCAGAAACTGAAGAAGAACTAAAGAGCTTCTTGATGAAAGTGAAAGAGGAGAGTGAGTAAGTTGGCTTAAAACTCAACATTCAGAAAACTAAGATTATGGCATCCAATCCCATCACTTCATGGCAAATAGATGGGGAAACAATGGAAATAGTGAGAGACTATTTTTTTAGGCTCCAAAATTACTTCAGATTGTGACTGCAGTCATGAAATTAAAAGATGCTTCCTCCGTGGAAGAAAAGCTATGACCAAACTAGACAGCATATTAAAAAGTAGAGACATTACTTTACCAACAAAGGTCTGTTTATTCAAAGCTATTATTTTTCCCATAGTTATGTATGGATGTGAGATTTGGACTATAAGGAAAGCTGAGCTCTAAAGAATTGATGCTTTTGAAGTGTGGTGTTGGAGAAGACTCTTGAGAATCCCTTGGACTGCAAGGAGATCTAATCAGTCTATCCTAAAGGAAATCAGTCCTGAATATTCATTGGAAGGAGTGATGCTGAAGCTGAAACTCCAATACTCTGGCCACCTGATGTGAAGAACCAACTTTTGGAAAAGACCCTGATGCTGGGAAAGATTGAAGGTGGGAGGAGAAGGGGATGACAGAGAATGAGATGGTTGGATGGCATCAACAACTCAATGGACATGAGTTTGAGTAGGCCCTGGGAGTTGGTGATGGACAGGGAAGCCTGGCGTGCTGCAGTCCATGGGGTCACAAGAAATCGTATAAAACTGAGCATCTGAACTGAACTGAACTCTAACTTCTAGTGTGTGCATGTGTGCCAAGCCACTTCAGTTGTGTCTGACTCTGAGACACTATGGACTATAACTCATGGGGCTCCTTTCCTCCTTGCATTGGATTCTCCAGGCAAGATTACTGGAGTGGGTTGCCATTTCTTATCTAGGGGATCTTCCCAACCCAGGAATCTAACCCACATCTCTTAAGTCTCCTGCACTGGCGGGCAGGTTCTTTACCACTAGTGGTACCTCAGAAGCCCCTAACTCTTAGTAGCGCTAGGTGTTTCTTGGTCATGTTAATATCACTGTCGTCTCTGCCTCTGTTTTCACATGGCAGTCTTCCTTCTGCATCTGTGTTTATCTTTGTCTTCATGAGGCATTCTCTCTGTGATGTGTCCAAATTTCCATTTTTGAATAAGGACACCAATAATATTGGAATTAAGCCCAAGAAAATGACTTTAACTTGATTAAATATGCAAAACTCTATTTCCACTTAAGATCACATTCACAGATTTCAAGTTAGGATTTTGGCATATCGTTTATGAAAGGGGCACCATTCAAACTATAACAGCTACAAACTCTAAACTAAATTAAAAATGTTCATATTACTGAGAGAGAGAATAATAATAAAAGGTAAAGTTATACTAGTTAACTTTTCTTTAGTTTTTTATGTGTTTTAAATACTGTCTTGACCAGTCTGGAAGAGTATGAATTTAATTACTTCTTCTAGAAACCCTTCAAAGTAAGTACTATTTTTTGACCCGAGACCACAGAGTTGGCAAATGGTTGAACCCATATCATCACCTAGGCTGTGTTATGTTCTTAGAGACAGTAAATTATTTAGTTATATGAAATTATAGAAAATAATTCATGAGTAGACCTTTGGCATTAGTATTATCAGAAATAATTAGAAACTAAGAATGGACAGAGTAGCATACATGTGCAACTCTTGTTTAGAGTGTAGAGTCAAAAAAAATGTTTTTGTATTTGGGCAAACCACTCAGACATCTGTGGCAGAACACTCAGGGACACTGAGGAGAAAGAATAGACTCATTCCTCTCACAATGTTGAAAGAGAATTCATGAACTTGGGAAACTAGTTTTTCAGAGATCTCAAGCTTATGGGATTAGCTTAAAGAGTATTTGGGAGATTTTGCTTATTATTACCCATATCTTAATACCAGCATGATGGTGTCAGGGAAATCACTGTTATAAATTACTATATTATGTGTTCAAAAGAAATGGAAGGAAAATAAAGGGGGAAAAAAACTGGGAAAGAACACAGAGAAATAGAATTCAGAAGAATATACTGTTCTTACAAAACAAAACACTCTCGTAGCTTATGATCCAGCAATCACACTCCTTGATATTTACCTGAGGTAGTTATCTTATACCTAAACAATAGCCTGCACATGGATGTTTATAGTAGTTTTATTTATACTTATCAAAACTTGGAAATATCCGAGATGTCTTTCAGTGGATGAACTGATAATGAAATGATGATACATCCAAACAATGAAATATTACTTAGTGCTAAAAATACAACCTTCAAGTCATGAAAAAACATGGAGGAAACTTAAGTGCATATTGCTAAGTGGAAGTAACCAATGTGTAAAGCAAATATACTATACCATTCCAACCACATGACATTGTAGAAAAGGCAGAACTTCAGACATGGCAAGGAGATCAGTAGTTGCAGGGGCTGGGGGGGGATGTGGAAGCAGAGATGAATAGAATGAGAACAGAGCAGTTTTTAGGACAAGGAAACAATGCTGTATGATATAGTAATAGTGACTACATGTCAATATACATTTGTCCAAACTCACGGAATGTAGAACACCAAGAGAAAACTCTAATACAAACTATGGACTTTGGATTGTGATGATACCTCAAGTATGGTTCATCAGATGCAGTAAACATACCACTCTTGTGAGGAATGTTAACAACTGAGGAGGCTATTCATGCTTGTGGGCATTGTGTATGGAATATCTCTGTAATTTCCCATCGATTTTNCCAAACTCACGGAATGCATAACACCAAGAGAAAACTCTAATACAAACTATGGACTTTGGATTGTGATGATACCTCAAGTATGGTTCATCAGATGCATAAACATACCACTCTTGTGAGGAATGTTAATAACTGAGGAGGCTATTCATGCTTGCGGGCATTGTGTATGGAATATCTCTGTAATTTCCCATCGATTTTGCCATTAAGCTAAAACTTCTATAAAAAAAGTCTTTAAAGTGTCANCTAATACAAACTATGGACTTTGGATTGTGATGATACCTCAAGTATGGTTCATCAGATGCAGTAAACATACCACTCTTGTGAGGAATGTTAACAACTGAGGAGGCTATTCATGCTTGTGGGCATTGTGTATGGAATATCTCTGTAATTTCCCATCGATTTTGCCATTAAGCTAAAACTTCTATAAAAAAAAGTCTTTAAAGTGTCACAAAAATGTTAATAGGTTTTCAGGATAGTATCATGTCATAGAAAAAATCAAGTTAAAGAGAAAGTACACAAAAATGTGTAAAAAGAATAAAAGAATGAAGTCAGAAGATTTATTAAAAATTTGTTAAGCTTTAAAAGATATTTTATATCAAAGTCAGAGATACGGATGCAAAATTGAAAAAATTATGCATTGTATGGATATAGAAGCTCCAAAGAATGTTGACGGTGAAGAGAAAGAGAATGAGCTTCGTGACATGATACTTAGGAGGAAAGCTTGCATGTGTGTGTGTGTGTTCTAATACCAATGATAAGTGTTAAGTAATTACTGCTATGTGTATGTGTATTCAGTTCCTCAGTCATGTATGACTGTTTGCAGCCCTATGCACTGCAGCCCGCCAGGCTCCTCTGTCCATGGAACTTTTGAGGCAAGAATACTGGAGCAGGTTGCCAGTTCCTCCTCCCGGGAATCTTCCCAGCCCAAGGATCAAGCCTCAGTCTCTTGGTCTCCTGCATTGGAGTGGTCTTCTCAGCAGTACCATCTGGGAAACCCACTGCTATGAATAAAGCCCTGTAATTATTTTTCTCCCTTGCCAACTTAAGTGTATTCGAAAAGATTCAGTGATTAAATAGGAGAGATTGAAAGCTTATTAAATAGGGTCCATTTCCATTATATATTGAAGATGTGCTTGATCCTTACTGCTTAGTAGTTACTTGTAATCACAAAAACTTTAGATATATGGATGTCAAGGCATCAACTAGAGGATAACTCTTAATTTCTTGAGTAAGTAATCTATATTTTTAAAACATATTTGTTTTCCTGGATAATCTGATGAACAGTCTGAGTAAAAGTTATTTGGTTTGAAATTCAAAATGTGCATTAAACAAATAAGCAAAGAAAATCATATAGTTTTATTAAATTTAGTTATAGGCTGAGTTTAAAACAACCATGAACTTAAAAACTAACTGCTTCTTTTCATAATTAATTTAGTTTTCAAAGCAATTACTTATATGACACAAAATTAATTATTTAATGTTATATGTAGATTTATTTATGCTTAGCATTATAAACTACAGTTAAGTACCAAAGGCCAAGATGCAATCCAGCTTCTTTACAGCCATGCCTAACTTAATTTATAATAAAACTTGGGAGAAGACCAGACATGATTTAATTTCCCATGACCCAACTCTGCACCCCCAATTCATGTGCTGTCCACTGTCCTGGGAGAAATGTAATTCACTTCGGTTATTCAGATAATCTATCTTTGGTTGGAAGTTTACAAAGTAATATGACATCATATGGCCAAGGGTCTTTTGTATTAGTAATTCATCAAATATCATATTTCCACCAGAGCTTTTTCTTGTTTTCATTCTTAGAACCTACACTTACTTTTCAGAATATTCTCTTATTTTCTAATTCAACTGAAATAACATTTCAAGCACAGCATCAAGAGTTGTGTTGTTTGTTACACATTACACTGTATTCTTCCAGGAATTCGATTTTATTTTTGAACATAAAGGAAAGAGAAAGCAATTTTATCTGTTTTTTTTTCCCTCCCACATGTATATTTTACCCAAGAAATGAATTTCAATATATTTCTGTGAAAACACAGGTTTTAATTATTTTCTCAGGGACTGACAATGCCAATGTCCCAGATGATAAATTAAATATGTAATGCTCGATTATATGTCACACTTCATTATATGCAACTGGATAATATCCATGTGAAAGTTATTCCCTAGAAACAGACCATTAATCTACCACTTAGTACACTGCTGATTTCAGACACAAAATGGTACTTCAGCCTCTAGACATAGTTAACAAAACATCAAAAATTGTGTAATTGGCTGTCTTGAAATATTTTAATAATGCCAAATTCTTTATAGTTTGCAAAGCAATTGTAAAAGTGTTATCATTTTGTACCCATAATAAACCCTAGAGATAACTGTTGCTGTCTCCATTTCACAAATAAAGATATTACAGCTCTAAAAGATTTTCTGCTACTAAAATATCCTTGGTTATTAAGTGACAGGGCTGGATATTTTACATCCAGACATTCTGACAGTAAATCTTGTGATGGTTCCTGTAAGGCAGTGTCCTCTAGTTTCATGTATATGAGGGCATTTAAATCCTATTCTGAGAGAAGAAAAGATTCTCAGTATAAAACATTAAACCAGCAGCTTTTAGTGTATCATTTGGAAAATGCCAAGAAAAAAATACCTTGAGGTGTTTGAAACTCACATTTGAAAATGTGATAGTGATTGAATGAAAATAAAATACATGTGGTCAAATAAGGTATAAATTGTATTTTTAATTTTTTTGTCTAGGGTTTCTGAAAAAATATGATTGCTGGTTAGCAGAACAAGTATTTCTCCAGCAGTACAGCAGACGTTTTCTTTCCAGTAACATGTGAGAGTGGGTGGCGAGTATTTCAGATCAGAACACTGAGTTCTTGTGAACAAAGAATGTATAACGTCTGGATTTACTTTTCTCCCCCTTCTTTTAGATTAGCCATCATGCAGCCTTTTAGAATTAAACTTCAGCCCTTCTTCAAAAATAAAGAAACACAGTACTAGATGAACTTTGGCTATAGATAACCTCAATACATATTCGTTTCTTTGTAATTTTTTTTTCTTTGGAGAATAATTCCAAAATGCTTAATCAGACAAGTACTACCTTATGGATTCTCCTTTCTGAGGATAAGATAAAACTAAATTGTAGTCTTTTTGTTGTTAGTTTAGTAGCTCAGTCCTGTTCGACTCTTTTGTGACCCCATGGACTGTAGCCCATCAGGCTTTTCAGTCCCCGGGATTTCCCCGGCAAGAATACTGGAGTGGGTTGCCATTTCCTTCTCCAGGGCATCTTCCCAACCCAGGGCTTGAATCCACATCTCCTGTGTTGGCAGGTGGATTCTTTACCACTGAGCCACCTGAGTCTTGATTATCATTAAGTACATTTTTCAAACTTAAAATAATTTCTTCTCTTGGATTGTTGATAGTGGAAAGCACATGTGAGGCTAAAGAAAGGGTGTCTATAAAATCATGAACAGTTTTTCATGTTCACAGAAGACTAGATTCAATAATAAGCAAAAAAAAAAAAGGTAATTTTTGTATGAGTAACTACACAGTAAAACAAGAATTCATTTTGACAGCACATGAATTTTAAATCAGTAAAAATGTGCCTTTAAAAAACAATAGCAACAAAAGTACATGGCGTTCATATTCCAGAGAAGTGATGGTAATATTTCAACTAAAAGGGAAAAAATGTCAGTCACTCAGTTGTGTCTGACTCTTTGCAACTCCTGGACTGTAGCCCACCAGGCTACTTTGTCTATGAAATTTTCCAGGCAAGGAATACTGGGGTGGGTTGCCATGCCTGTCTCCAGGGGATCTTCCCTCCCAGGGATATAGCAACTCAAGTTTATAGAATTCAGAGCCATCTTGTCAGAAAAACGGAGGAGTCTGGTTTCATACTTGCTTACTAGGTATTAGGTGTGTAAATATGCGCAAGTTACTCCCATTTCTTATGTGTCATTTTCCTCTTCTGAAAATCAGGAAAAATAAATTGTAGAGTTAATTTTAGGATTAAGTGATACTACTAAGAGGTTTTTAGAATGGCTATTTCTGATAACTGAGCCTCCAAACTGAGACGATAGGTGCTAAGGGATGAACACTGTTTTTAAAAAAGGAAAGTTTTTTACAAAGGTGTTAGAAAAAATATACAATATTTGCCAAAAGATACTAAAAAACTAGACTTGCCATCCTTAGGTTACCACTCACTTCTACATTTATATGGAGAAGACTAAAGACTCAACAGATAGAGACATGGATGTTTGTGACTTTAAAAAGACTTTTCAGAGGCGTCTGTATTTTACCTTCTTTTGCCATCTATGAGGGTGGCGATTTTTCCTTTTTCAAGACTACCTGAGGGAGCCTCAAAGGATTTCATGGGACAGCAAGGGGCGGTTACAAGGAGACAAAACAGACATATCTGGCTCTAGCCAGATGCTTTCTTAGCTGATAAATCCAGACTCTTCTGAGTTGCTATAGAAGAGAGATGTGCTGAGAGGTGATTTGGGAGCATATGATCTGTCCCTCTGAAATGTTTAATCAGGGTAAACACAGACTCGTGTCTTTTTTTTTTTTTTAATGGAATATTCTCCAAAAATGAAACTTTGTCTTGGTTGGACCCACCTGTGAGTCAGAGCAGAGGGACTGTGTTGGGGGCTAGGGAAGCCACTATACTGGGTGTGTGTGCTCTAGAGAAGAAATCAGATAAGAGGTCATAATTTGATACTAATCATAGCTGGACTTAGTAAATATATACTTGAAAAATGAGTTGTCTAATACATGGAAACAACCAAGACTGATTTTGCATGTAAGTATACTACTCTAGGACTTCCCTGGCATCCAGTGGTTAAGAATCTGCCTTGTAATGCAGGAAACATAGGTTTGGGTGGGGAACTAAGATCCCATATGCTGTGGAACAACTGAGACTGCAGGCCACAGCTGCTGAGCCCATGTGCCACAGCTAGTAAACCTCATGCACTGCCAGCTAGAGAAGCCTGCACGCAGCAATGAGCACCCCGCACAGCCAATAAAACTAACCGAAGGTGCAAGAAAGCAAGGGCTGACAGAGATAAGTCAAAGTGAGTGGTGAGAAAGGAATAAGCTTCTCATACTTAGCTGAGCTTACATACTGAACTCAGCTTTGTAAAAATGTGAGTACGTCTTACCAATTTTATCTTTAAGAAATTATTCAGATCTTTTCATCTTCAACTGTTGATATCATCTCAGTCCAAATCAACCANACACAGCCAATAAATCAACTAACCGAAGGTGCAAGAAAGCAAGAGCTAACAGAGATAAGTTAAAGTGAGGGGTAAGAAAGGAATAAGCTTCTCATACACTACACACCACTGAACTCAGCTTTGTAAAACTGTGAGTACTGTCTTACCAATTTTATCTTTAAGAAATTATTCAGATCTTTTCATCTTCAACTGTTGATATCATCTCAGTCCAAATCAACCATTGGTCTCCCTTAAATATCTGCACCAGCTTCCTCTTTGTTCAGCCTATTCTCTCTCTGCCCTATTCAATCTTCAGAGAATATTCAGGTTCTCTGAATACTCAAGTACTCTCTGATTTACTCAGAACACAATTTAAGTCATGTTTAACTCCTTGCTTAAACATTTCAATGGGCTTGCATTTTTTTATTACAAAATCTGAGTTTCTTTGCCTCCACCTCCATGATCTCTCCTCTGCCCGTTTCTAGATGTTCTGGCTGAGTTACTTCCCTTTTCCTTACTCTGATCCTGGCTCTCTAATCTCCTGGTTTCATCTCCTGGCTCATGACATGCTTTTTCCTACACACAGTTCCCAGTGCCAGCAAAACCTTTCCCTTTCTTTCATCCCTTCAGATAGCCAAGTCATCTCCTTCCCTTTTCTTCTTCATAGACTTCCTTGACCTCCGTAGCTAAATAGTTTTCTATGCATCCCTCCATCTTAACTATTTTCTCCTTCATAGCACTGTTTGCAGCTCATTATAACATTTACTAAAATTCCACTTGCATGTTTTTTAGTGCTGATTTCTTCTTGCAAAAAAATAATGTGCTCCCACACGCCAAACAACGCCTATACATGATGCTCATGTGTGTGTCTGTGTGGTGGCTCAGTCATGTCCAACTCTTTGTGACCCCAAGGACTGTGGCCCACCAGGCTCCTCTGTCCATGGGATTTCCCAGACAAGAATAATGCAGTGGGTTCCCATTTCCTCCTCCAGGGGATCTTTCCAACCCAGCGATCAAACCCTTATCTCTTGCTTGGCAGATAGATTCTTTACCAGTAAGTCATCTGGGATATTTGTGAAAATAGATTACTGTGTTATTATTATTGTTGTTTTTATATTTATCATACAAAAGGCCTAAATGAGCTCTGAAGTTTTAATAGAAGCAAATATGGAAAACTATTTACTCACAGCCATTATGAATAAGCTTTTTTCCATACTTGGCATGACTTGGGACAGATTTAATTAACATAATCCTTGGCTTTTTCATTTGTTAAAAGGGAATATAACAATACTTGACCAAGAAATTTCTGAGTATTAAATAAAATATTTAAAGAGCCTAGGGTTTGAAGTCCATATGGTACTCTGAGATTACGCTTAAAATTCCTCCTTCTCCAAACACACAGAAATTGAAAACTGGAAATGAATGTAGATTATATACCTATGATACAAATTTATGACTAAAGAGCACTGGTTATGAGGAAAAGTACTGAAATGCAATCCAGGGTGTAATCTAAAGTCATGGAAGCACTGGTTGGTGGGACAGGAAGAGGGTAGGTAGCTTGGAGTTTACTGCTGCAAGAAGATGCTGCTGAGTCTCTTCAGTCATGTCCGACTCTGTGCAACCCCAGAGACGGCAGCCCACCAGGCTCCGCCGCCCCTGGGATTCTCCAGGCAAGAACACTGGAGTGGGTTGCCATTTCCTTCTCCAATGCATGAAAGTGAAAAGTGAAAGTGAAGTCGCTCAGTCATGTCTGACTCTTAGCGACCCCATGGACGGTAGCCCACCAGGCTCCTCCATCCATGGGATTTTCCAGGCAAGAGTGCTGGAGCGGGGTGCCATTGCTGCAAGAAGATAGACATCAAAAATCCCTCAACGATTGTGAAAGGGAATAAAACCACTCTCACTGTCAGAAAGTTGCTGCCGGAAAACTAGGTTTCTCATGTGTAGGAGGGAGGTTGAGTAAAGATGAGATGCAAAGTCTATGCCTGGTCCACAGCTTTCATCTGGGGTAATTGCAGGAAGCAGCAAAAGCAGGAGATTCACTACTGACTCTTGGTTCCATCAGTGATTAAATGTGCAAGTATCTCCCATGTCATTGTCTTTTCACAGCTGTGTTAGAGTCTAGATTGTAGATAGCACAAAGATGACTCTAATGCATGAACAGACAGGAAATAATTTCTTAGAAGACCCTAGCCTTCAAGTTGGATCCAAAAAAAAAAAAAAATGTGTCCAAAGTCCAAGTTGAAATCTAACAGTGGAAAACGCAATCAAGGTATGAAGCAGGGAGCACAAACCCAGTGCTCTGTGACAACCTAGACAGCTGGGATGGGGTGGGAGGTGGGAGGGAGGTTCAAGAGGGAGGGGACATATGTATACCTATTGCTGATTCATGCTGATGTATAGCAAAAACTAACACCACATTGTAAAGCAATTATCCTCCAATTAAAAACAAATTTTAAAATTTTAAGTGAAGACAATATCATTATTAAGAAATGAATTCATTTCTGGAAAAAGGAAATTAGAACAATATTAAGATGACTTCAATATGAACATGCTATGAAATTCAAAGTCCAACAGATATAAGAATTACTGAGAGATTTTGTTAATATGTAGAACTGGAGCTAGTAAATCTAGTTCAGGGCCTGGGATTATGCATTTCTTACAAGCTCCCTGGTGACACTGACTCTGATAATTAGAGAATCATACTTTCCATAGCAAATCCTCTGAATATACCAACAGATAAATGTAAGAAGAATCCAATTAGAAATTCTAGAAATCAAAATAAAAGACAGTGATAATGAGTAATTCAAAAAACGAGAAGCTCCAGACTAGACAAAGACAAAATTTGTACTGAAGAGATTCAATACAAGACAGAGGAGATTCAGCCCATGACAAGTGTTAGAAGAAAAAAGAAAAGAGACTTAACAGATATGCTTGCCTGCTAAGTCTCTTCAGCTGTGTCCAGATTTTTGTGAACCTATGGATTATAGACTGCCAGACTCCTCTGTCCATGGGATTCTCCAGGCAAGAATACTGGATCCCCTTCTCCAGGGGATCTTCCTGACCCAGCGATCGGACCCACGTCTCTTACGACTTCTGCATTGGCAGGTGGGTTCTTTACCACTAGCGCCACCTTGGAACCCCAACAGACATGAAGGACACTTTTACCTAGATTATCTGGGGAAGGCAATGGCATCCCACTCCAGTACTCTTGCCTGGAAAATCCCTCCAGGTGGAGGAGCCTGGTAGGCTGCAGTTCATGGGGTCACTAAGAGTCAGATACGACTGAGGGACTTCACTTTCACTTTTCACTTTCATGCATTGGAGAAGGAAATGGCAACCCACTCCAGTGTTCTTGCCTGGAGAATCCCAGGGGCGGCGGAGCCTGGTGGGCTGCCGTCTATGGGGTCGCATAGAGTCAGACACGACTTAAGTGACTTAACAGTACCAGCAGTACCTAGGTTATCATTGAGAAATGGCAGAGTGAGAAAGGCAAGGACAAAATCTTTTCCTCCTCTCATGAGGAGGAAAAAGGGATCACCTCTAAAACCAGCAGACTTAACCTCAGCAAGAGGTGCCAGAAGGAGATAAGTGAATGACTCCAAAGTGCTGAGGCAAAGGAAACATACTCTGACAATTGTGTGGTTAAATAAATTTCACTCACCTATGAAACTCTTGGAGAAGGCAATGGCATCCCACTCCAGTACTCTTGCCTGGAAAATCCCATGGATGGAGGAGCCTGGAAGGCTGCAGTCCATGGGCTCACTAAGAGTCGGACAAGACTGAGTGATTTCACTTTCACTTTTCACTTTCATGCATTGGAGAAGGAAATGGCAACCCACTCCAGGAATCCCAGGGATAGGGGAGCCTGGTGGACTGCCGTCTATGGGGTCGCACAGAGTTGGACACGACTGAAGCGACTTAGCAGCAGTAGCAGCAGCATGAAATCTTGGAGAAGGAAACAGCAACCCACTCCAGTATTCTTGCCTGGTAAATCCCAGGGACAGAGGAGCCTGGCGGGCTACAGTCCATGGGGTCACAGAGTCAGACATAACTGAAGTGACTAAGCATGCAAGCATGAAAATTAAAGACTTTTAAAGATATAAAATCTAAGGAAGATAGTAATGCCTATGGATCCATCCACAATGATATAATTACATAAGGACTTCAGGAAGAGAAGAAAAAGAAGACAGAATGAAGAAGTCAGAAAAAGGAAGACAGGAATCAAAGAAGTGGTGAAATTCAACAGTAAGTGAATCTATCTGTCTCTCCAACTGTTATGGTCAGTTCTATGTGTCAACTTGAACGGGCCACAGGATACTCACATATTTGTTATTGTTGTTTAGCTGCTAAGTCATGTTTGACCCTTCGTGATCCCATGGACTGTAGCTTGCCAGGCTTCTCTGTCCATGGGATTTCCTAGGCAAGAATACTGGAGTGAGTTGCCATTTCCTTCTCCAGGGGGATCTTCCTGACCCAGGGATCAAACCCTTGTCTCATGTCTCCTGCAGTGAAAGGTGGGTTCTTTACCACTGAGCCACCAAGGACATCCTACTCAGATATTTGGTTAAACATTATGCTAGGTGTGTCTGTGAGTGTATTTCTGGATGAGATTAATATTTGAATCTGTAGACTGAATAAAGCAGATTGCCTTCTGCAGGGTGGGTAGGCCGCATCCAATCTATTGAAGGCCAAAATAGAACAAAAAGGGAAGTAGAGAATTCATTCTCTCTGCCTATCTTTTTGCATGGATGTCAGTTCTTCAGGCTTAGGCCTTGGAGTCTGCCTGGAACTACAAGGTCAGTTCTCCTGGTTCTCATGCTTCTGAACTCAGACTGTAAGAGTACCATGTGCTCTGCTGGGGAGCCAGGTTGCTGACTGCAGATCTTAGAATTCTTGACTTCCACAATAGTATGAGTCAATTCTTTAAAATAAATCTACTTATATTTATATTATTGATTCTGTTTCTCCAGAGAACCCTAATCATTTGTCTATCCATTAGCTATCATCTAGCTAATGACTTACTGTTATATCAGCTTATTTATAAGAATGAAAACTGAACAAAATAAATGTCATAGTTTAAGGGAAGTGAGATGGAAAGTGCTATTCTGTGTTTAGTGAAATCTTTTCAGGTGTGGGTTTGATTTATGGTTAAACATAAACTTTAAACCATATTTAAAGGTTAAATATATGCTAATTAATATTAAAAACTTACACTTTAAATATGTCTATTAGGCTCAAAATTAGCAAAAGAAAAATTAAAGACATATTCATCATTTCAATAAGAAAAAGGAAAGGAGAAAATTAAAATGACATAATAAATAGAAATCCACAGAGAGCAGACATAAATCCAAATATTATCATTATCATGAANACATACAAGACATAAAATGAGTCAAACAGTGCTTGTTTCTAATGCAATGAAGTATTTTTCTTCAACAGTAAAGCATAGTTTTTTAAAAATGAAAAGCAAATAAGTTTTTTTTTTAATATATAATGATTTATTTCATATCCTGATAGAGACAATTGCAAATTATGGTCACAAACACTAATAATAAACTTTTGTACTTTATAAAATTGTGGGAAAAGTAATATTTTCTAAGATCAACTATAGAACTTATAGATATTTACCAAATAGATAAAGAGATGTTGAAAATGTGTCTGGTTTAACCTATGAAAATCTCTGAATTTTTTATACTAAAACACTCTGTTGGACTTTAATTCTCAGTGTTGTGGGGTTGATGTATCTCTAAACAATCACTGTTTAGTCTATAAGTCCTCTTTGTGACCCCTTGAAATGTAGTCTGCCAATATTCTCCATAGGTTTTCTAGGCAAGAATACTGGAATAGGTTGCTGTTTCCTTCTCCAGGGAATCTGCCCAAGTAGGGATCTAACCCACATCTCCTGTATTGGCAGGCAGATTCTCTACCAGTGAATCACCTGGGCAGCCCAAACAAACATTACTACAATTAAAATGTAATTAACAGATTTAAAAATTATTACCAGACTTGTAGAAAACAGTGTGTTGGAAACTTTTTTCCTATTTTAAAGCTTCATAATCTAGTAGCTTGATTAAGACAAACTTGCCAGTTTTACATATGTGATCAGGGTTAATTAAAAAAAGCTGATTTCCCCTCTAGATCTATTGATTCATAATACCTATTGTCATTAGAATATCCAAAATTTGTATAGAAAGATGTGCTGTGCTGTGCTTAAGTTGCTCAGTTGTGTCTGACTCCTTATGAACCCATTGACTGCTGCCTGCCAGGATCCTCTGTCCATGAGGATTCTCCAGATAAGAATACTGGAGTGGGTTGCCATGGCCTCTTCCAGGGGATCTTCCCAATCCAGGGACTGAACCCAAGTCTGCCACACTGCAGGCAGATTCTTTACTGACTGAGCCACCAAGCCCAAGAATACTGGAGTGGGTAACCTATTTCTTCTCCAGGGGATCTTCCCTACTCAGGAACCGAACCAGGGTCTCCNCTGAACCCAAGTCTGCCACACTGCAGGCAGATTCTTTACTGACTGAGCCACCAAGCCCAAGAATACTGGAGTGGGTAACCTATTTCTTCTCCAGGGGATCTTCCCTACTCAGGAACTGAACCAGGGTCTCCTACAATGCAGATGGATTCTTTACCAGCTAAGCTACCAGAGATGCCCCATGGAAAGATGGTACTTGATCTCACATTTTAGTTTGACCCAGAAGGACATGAAATGGTTAATTTGAAAATCCGAACTTTTTGTCACCAATTGATGGGTTTAAAATAAAATGAGTTCAGAGCACCTATGCTTAGTGATATAGCCTGAAAAGATTAATAAACAAAGAGAAAGAGAACTTTGACATTTCTTAATAATAAATTGCATCATATTCCCATAGCAGGAGCTATATATAGATAAAAATACATTTATCTCTTACTGTTACTTATATGGCAGTGCACTGAAGCCAGGTATTTGTGTTCTAATGTTTGTGTTTGTATGTGTATGGTTATTTGACCTAATTGTTTAATCTCCAAAAATGTCATAAAGCACCTGAGCTATCTTGCAGAGTAGTCTTTAAAAAGATAGGACTTGGAATGCCCTCACCCATCCTGAAAGTCTCTGTGCTTCTTTGAGAGCCAAGTCCTGGCTAGTGCTACTGTATCTCTATTGTATAATGGTTATTCTTAAACATATATTTCAGACTTTCTGAATCAGGGGACCAGGACTAGAATAAGAGAAAGCCATGTTGGATTAGGGATGGATTTCTCCTTAAAGGAGAACCATAATAAATAGCCATTTGTTTGAAAAAGGATGCAATCAGATGGGAGGGAGAGGACTCTTGTCAATATGGTGGGCTGAACTAATGGGGGTGGGTCCCCACATTGAAAAATATGTAAATTCTAGTTGCATATAATTAAGCTCAGAGAACTTCTCAGTGGCTCAGTGGTAGAGTCCTCCTGCCAATGCAGGAGGCCCAGGAGACCCGGGTTCAATCCCTGGATTGGAAAGATCCCCTGGAGAAGGAAATGGCAACCCACTCCAGTATTCTAGGATAGGAAATCCCAAGAACAGAGGAGCCTGCTGGGCTACAGTCCATAGGGTCACAAAGTGTCAGACACCACAAATTAAGCTCAAGAAATGTAAAGAAAATCAATTCTAACTTACAAGTTAATAGAGGATAAAGTAAAACTGCAACTAGGAAGTAAGGTTAACCATTCCAGGCGACATCAAAAGGTGATACACAAGTTAATTTCCAGTAAGAAAATGGCCATGCCATGGACCATCACATTCAGCTACTGGGAAATGAACCCAATCATTTTGCATTAAATCAACACTGAAGAAATACTGTCTAATCTTTGAAATGATCCTATAGGTTTTTATTGCAATGTCTTAAATATGAAGCAAGGAAGCAAGATGCCTATAAATCATCAATGAGAATTAAAAATTCCATGTCAAAAATTAATTTTTAAAGTGTTTTGAATTTAGATAACCCATATAATTACAAAGCATAAATAAAATTTTTATAGAAGGTCTTCATTCCAGGGCTATTAAACCAAAAAACAATTTTCACAATACCTATGAAATAATTGACAAAGAACTAAAGATAGTAGAGGACTATGAAAGAGCATGTCTATACTGTTCCAAGTGAGAAATGGACTAGAAACCGTGAGAACAAATGATATTATATAAAAATAGCAGGCAAACAAAATACTAGAAATCTTGTAAATGAAAATGTAGTCCTTGAATTAAACAAAAAAGCTAACAAATAAATGAAACCAATGATGAGACATCACCTAGGTGAGAATAAATAAACTGGAGGTAAAATATAGATATAGAAGAAAGAAAAACAAGCCTCAAAACTGGGGTTTCACAACACAATCATTGTTCAGGTTTTAGTGTTTTGCATTTTTCATGAACTACAATGCAATTTAGAACAGTACTATTATTTTTTTTCCTCTTACAACTGAATTTTCCTGCAGTGTTCTCTTCACTTCAGAAATTGTGCACATCAGTTTCTAACATACATAACATACATGCAGTGCTTAACATTGTATAAGTTATTGTGGACATTTATTGTGACATAAAATAAATTGAGTCCAGCACCTAGAAAATCCCATGGACGGAGGAGCCTAATAGGCTGCAGTCCATGGGGATGCTAAGAGACAGACACGACTGAGTGACTTCCCTTTCACTTTTCACTTTCATGCATTGGAGAAGGAAATGGCAACCCACTCCAGTGTTCTTGCCTGGAGAATCCCAGGGATGGGGAGCCTGCTGGGCTGCCATCTCTGGGATCGCACAGAGTCGGACATGACTGAAGCGACTTAGCAGCAGCAGCACTTTGAAATCTCCACTGATGTCTTTTTAGACATGTTGAGAAGGTTCTGAATATATTTATTCTGAATGGACTCGCTTACCATGGAGACAGATGTTGGGAAGATGTGAGACAGGAAAAGAGACACAGATGTATAGAACAGTATTTTGGACTCTGTGGGAGGAGGGAGGGTGGGATGATTTGGGAGAATGGCATTGAAACATCTATAATATCATATAAGAAACGAATCGCCAGTCCAGGTTCGATACAGGATACAGGATGCTTGGGGCTGGTGCACTGGGACGACACAGAGGGATGGTGTGGGGAGGGAGGTGGGAGAGGGGTTCAGGATTGGGAACACGTGTACACTCGTGGTGGATTCATGTTGATGTATGGCAAAACCAATACAATATAGTAAAGTAATTAGCCTCCAATTAAAATAAATAAATTTAAATTTAAAAAAAAGAAGTGCATGGAATTGAAAATAGTAGAAGCCTGAAGTGATATCAAATAAATCCTAGTATTCCACAGTAGGCTTTATGGAAAAGTGTTAGTCACTCAGTCATGTTTCACTCTTTTGCAACCCCATGGAACTGTAGCCCACCAGGCTTCTCTGTCCATGGAATTCGCCAGACAAGAGGATCAGAGTGGGTAGCCATTCCCTTCTCTAGAGCATCTTCCCAACTCAGGGACTAAACCCAGGTCTCCTGCATTTGCAGGCAGATTCTTTATCATCTGCGCCACCAGGGAAACTTTATGGGAAGATGATCTTAAAAGATGACTAAGGAAAAGAACTTTGGTTGAAGAATGAGTTCCATAAAAAGATGCAGAGCTGTATTGATGCTTAACAGATAAAATCTTCATATAATACTGAGTTCTTACAAGTATTTTATTCTTAGCATTTGACATAAGCGTTGAAGAATGTGTTGAATGTTGACAAAAAGAGAAAGCAAAGCAAACAAGATTTTATGCAAAATAAAGAAGGACATATCATGAGCAAAGGCAAGCTTGAACTAGAAATTTGTGCACATGTTCTTTAACCAATAAATAGATGAATGGACATTTAATGTGGAGATATAATCAGGTAGTTAGAAATAATAAGTAGAGCTTTAAAGGTAAATTTAGTAACTACAGAGGGGCTTTCTTGGTGGCTCAGCCGGTAAAGAATCTGCCTGCAGTGCAGGAGACCTGGGATTGATCCCAGGGTTGGGAAGATTCCCTAGAAAAAGGAAAGGCTACCCACTCCAGTATTCTGGCCTAGAGAATTCCATGGACTGTACAGTCCATAGAGTTGCAAAGAGTTGGACACAACTGAGTGACTTTCACTTTCACCTTTGCTCATGTACACCGGTGGTGGATTCATGTCAATGTATGGCAAAACCAATACAGTATTGCAAAGTAAAAAAATAAAAAAATAAAAAGTTAAAAAAAATAGTAAAGATGCATATCAAAGGAATAACTTCAATGAGCCCAGACACTTGAATCTTCCCACAGACAAGCACTAAAGTCATTGACTTGAGATGTCTGTTTTCTTGTGATTACTAGTAATCTTTTGATGTTCAACTATAAGTTTTTATTTTGATTTTTCAGCAAAATTCCTATGTATTGTGGCTTCTTCTTTACCACTTTGGGACAGTCTCTTATGGCTATCTGAGAGGTTGTTTTACAGGCTATCATCCTAAGTAAGGTCCATGAATAAAACCTAATCCACATTTTCAAAAAAAACAACAACATAGATTAAGAAAAGTAGGCAGTTAAGGAGATACAGAGCTTGCTAAAATGAAGTCAAGATATCATGAAAAAGAGATGAGTTAGAGAACTGAATCTTGCTTCCCTGGTAGCTCAGATTGTAAAGACTCTGCCTGCAATATGGGAGACCTGGATTCAATCCATGTGCTGGGAAGATCCCCTAAGAAGGGAATGGCAGCCCACTCCAGTACTCTTGCCTGGAGAATCCCCATGAACAGAGAAACTTGATGGGCTACAGTATATGGGGCTGCAAAGAGTTGGACACGACTGAGCGACTAGGCACAGCACAGCAAAAGAGAATACTCAAGCTGGGAGTATTGTTGTCCGATACTAAGCTATTGTAAGAAAGAAGAATGAAATAAGAGAAGACTGTTTGGGGGAAGGTATTTAAGTAAGGCATAACATGTAATCGAATTATTAGATGACCTTTATTGTGCATTTTAGCATGATAGTGGCATTTCAGCTTTTAAAGTACTGTGCTACTTATCCCAAAATATATTCCCCAAGTCATCCTGGCTGCACCTAGCTTCTGTGAAGCTACAAAATATAGTTATTTCACTTGAGGACTTTTTGATACTGCAGCCTAAACTTCAATTAAGATAAAGCAGAAATTATAACATAAACTTAAATTATGTGACATTGATTACTGCTCAGGTGGGATGGACCCATATAGTTAGAAAGTTAGTGACCCTTGTAATGTCATCACAATTGACAAAGTCATCTTTGAAAACTTGTAAAGCAGAACACATGGTTCTTGAGCCTGTATCTCTGGGGGAAATAGCTGTAAAAAGCCATAATATGAATTCTGATCCTTACTGCTTTTATGCAATTTATTAAAATAAAGTAGTAATTCCAAGCAATATTTTACTTACTTTCAAAACAAGATTTTACTTTCTTCCTGGGCACATTTTCTGGGCTGCACACCTATGAACTACTTTTCTCATCCTCACACTTGTAGCCAGGTACGGCTCTGCAGGTAAGCTCTCATCAGTGAAATATGAACAGAAGTAAAGTGTGCTTGTTTAAAAGGAGACTTCTTATGCTTGTCTTCCTTTCTTCCCTTTTGCAGGTTGAAATGTCCAGTGTGGTGGAAGAACATCAAACCATGCTGATGAAGCCAATAGCTATGGAAATGATGGAGCATGAAATAAGAAAACAAATCCCTGGGGGCGGGGGGAATCACAGAACAAAGCTGTTGCATGTACCTAGGCGCTTTGGGCTTTTTAAATGGCTCTGTGTATATGAAATAACTTTCAATCTAATTTAAGTTCTTGCTTAATTTAAGCCTTTGCCAACAAAGGTCCCTCTAGTCAAAGCTATGGTTTTTCAAGTAGTCATGTATGGATGTGACAGTTGGACTATAAAGAAACCTGAGCACCGAATAATTGATGCATTTGAACTGTGGTGTTGGAGAATACTCTTGAGAGTCCCTTGGACTGCTAGGAGATCCAACCAGTCTATTCTAAAGGAGATCAGTCTTGAATACTCATTGGAAGGACTGATGCTGAAGCTGAAGCTTCAGTACTTTGGTCACCTGATGCAAAGAACTGACTCCCTAGAAAAGACCCTGATGTTGGGAAAGATTGAAGGCGGGAGGAGAAGGGGATGACAAAAGATGAGATAGTTGGATGGCATCACTGACTTGATGGATATGCATTTGAGTAAGCTCAGAGAGTTGGTGATGGACGGGGAAGCCTGGTGTGCTGCAGTCCATGGGTCACAAAGAGTCGAACACAACTTAGTGACTGAACTGAACTGAACCGAAGCCCCTTGCATTTTATCCGCAGTGTACCCTGTATCTTAGTAAAAGCTTTAGAAGAATATGGGATGATTTCTACTTACTTAAAGTGGAAGGGTAAGTTGAGTTTTTATGATTAAAAAATTGACTCATTTATAGAGTGGATAAGGGACGGATGGATTGTTAGAAATAACTTAATATCTTGCCATAGTTTCTTACATGCTTAGGAAGTAAAATATTAATCAAAACTTTAAGAAGAGGAACATTTACAGTCATGAAACTTTATTATAGATATCTTCTCCAACTGTTAGAAAAATATGTATATAATATGTATATGTACAATGCTATATGGGCTTCCCAGGTGGCTCAGTGGGTATAGAATCCAATCGCAATGGAAGAGAGGCAGGAGACACAGGTTTAATCCCTGAGTCAGGAAGGTCCCCTAGAGGATGGCATTGGCAACCCACTCCAGTATTCTTGCTTGAAGAATTCCATGAACAGAAGACCCTGGAGAGCTACAATCCGTAAGTTTGCAGAGTTGGATAGGACTGAGCATGCACACACACACATTTATAGTATATACAGTAAAACACTAGACAGAAAAGTATTACATATTACTCTCTATGTATTCATAAGTATTTCATGTATATCCATATATTACTCTCCACACATTCACAGAGAGTACATGTTTTCTGAAATTAATAGAGGATTGAATTTCCACAATTCACAGAAGAACAGAACTTTCTAGGTGTTCTATAATTAGATAGAAAATAGTTACTTATAAGAAAACATCCAGAAATGTATCATTAACTCTCTGAATGTGTGAATGAATCTGACATTTCCCAGGAGCTAATGAGATACATGCTTGCTAACTTGTCAAGCATTCTTTTTTGGAAATCTTAAAAAGAACAGTCTTCTAAATCTGAGTCATTAAGGTGATACCAAGTCAAAATACACCAAAAAATGAGAATTAGATTTCTGTTCTCTAATAGCATTTCATGTGAAAAAGCAAGGTCTCTACTGAATTGGATAGATTTGACTTAGAATCCTGATCCGGTGGATGACTCGTTATCATCTTAACAAATTTGTTCTATTTCTTAGAGTCCTGTGTATGGTGAAAACAGAATACCCAAGACTTAGTCCCGGCTATTGCCAATGTTGTGACTGCTTTTGCTTCCCCTTCCTTTCTTTTGCATTCTCTCCGGCTTATTTTGTAACCATTCTTTTAGAATGCAAAATCCAGTGTCCTAATTACCAGCTCAGATTTTGAACACTTTATCTCCTAATGCTTGACAAAGTGTTTTAGTCCCACACAACTAATTATAGGCAGTGGAGAGCTGCTGGATTCAAATTCATCTTGGATCTATCCTTTTAAGTAAGTATTTTGATGCGCATGCAGATAATTCAACTGTTTGCACTTATAAAAATAAGCCTAAAAAACTTTCATTCATTATTTTTCCTTTTATGAAATATTCATTTATTTTTCCCATTTATCAATCATATTTTTCTTCATTTTTGTTTTTAAGATAGCATCTTTTCTCTAAAAATAATCTTTTATCAATTATGTTAATATTTTCTCCCAGATTATAATTTATTCTTTAAATTTTTAAGGATGCACTTAATAAATACTTATCCTTTAGTGCATTTGTATTTATACAAACTTTTCTTCTAAGATTAGCACTGTGTCTTGTTTAGGAAATTCTATTCTTTTCCCAAGATAACAAAATGCTTCCCTAAACATTATTCTGAAATTATTAAAACTTTATCTGCCACATGTAAACCTTTAATCTTTTGAGGTTTGAGTTTTGCCCTTGATATAAGGAAGGGTTTAATTGTACCTAATGATTCTCCTCTATGAGATAATAATAACTTTAGGTCTCTCAATTTGTTTAATTTGTGACTGTCACTTTACATATCATTTTAAATTAAATTTACAGGAATAAACACAATTGAATCATAAATTGTTCCAGAGCTAGTGGCTTTTTATTTGTTAAGTTTCCATTTAAGATTTTTATCTGTATTTCAGACTGGTCTCTATCATTTCCATGTCTTTTTAAGCTCATATTACAGGATTAAATATATTCTAGAAGTTCACAAATGATGAATATACAGCCCAGTGAATTTGCCCAAAGTAAACATACTCATGTATCTTGGATAAGGAAATAGAATACTATAAACATCCCAAAAGCTTTCCCTGTGACTCTTTGAAATCATCATCTTGTATTCAGAGTTCTGAATACATTTAATCACAAATTTAAATAAATTGTAATTAAAATTAAAGCATTGATATACATAACAATTTGTATAAACTTGAGAAATTATACTTTATGTAAAAAGCCAATCTTAGAAAATACATACTACATGATCTCATTTATTTAACATTCATGAAATAACATATTTATAGAGATGGAAAACAGATTACCATGTTAGTGGTTACCAGATTAGAGATTTGAAGGAGAGCATACAAGTCTACATAAAACAATGCATGTGCTAAAGTTGATTAAGTCTACACATGTACACTCACACACACACACATACAGATATGAGTGCATTTATAATGCAATCTGAATAATTCATGTTGGTTTTAGCAATGTCAGTTGCCTGGTTGTAATGCTATACTGTAGCTATGCAAGATGTTAATAGAGGGGAAGCTAAGTGAAGAGTGGAAAGTAAATGTCTACATTTCTTTGCAATATTCTGTGGATACATAATTATTTTAAAATAAAACAAAAGTATTTTAAAAAGCACAATTTTGAGTGCTTTATTTTATTTGTTTAAATAGCATACATAGATAAGAAAAACATTGTCTACAGTTTCCTAAATATGTCCTCGCGCTCAGTTGCTAATTGTGTCTGACTCTGTGTGCATGGACTGTGGCCCACAAGACTCTTCTGTCCATGGGATTTCCCAGGCAAGAATACTAAAGGGGGTTGCCATTTCCCCCTCCAGGGTATCTTCCCAATTCAGGGATCCAGCCTGTGTCTTCTGCAAGTCTCCTACATTGCAGGTGGATTCTTTAGCACTGAATCACCAGGGAAACCCCTTCCTAAATACATTTACTGTTAAAAATAGTCCCTGGCTAATGTGCATGTTAGAAAAAATGAAAAATGAGATTTCATCAAAGGTTGGTAAGGATGTGGAGGAAAGGGAGACTTTGTATACTGTTGGTGGGAATGGACACAGGTTCAGCCATTACAGAAAACATTATGGAGATTTCTTAAAAAATTAAAAATAGAGCCAACATATGATCCATCATTTATTTTATGATTACCTATCCAAAGGAAATTAAATCACTATCTTGGGACATCTGTACTCTTATGTTCACTGCAGCATAATTCACAATAGACAAGATATTGAATCAACCTAATTGTCCAAAGATGGATGAACAGATAAAGAAAATGTGGTATATATGTACAGTAGAATATTATTCAGCCTTAATAAAGAAGGGGATTCTGTCATTTGGGATAAAATGGATGAACGTGGAGGACACTATGCAAAGTGAAATAAGCCAGACACAAAAAGAAAAACTGCATGATACCATTTGCATGTGGAATGTAAAAGTTGACTCATGAAAGCAGAGAGTAAAGTGGTGATGCCCTGGGCTGGTGGGTGAGGGAAATGTGGAAATGGTGGTCAAAGATATGAAGACTCACTAACGCAGGATGAATAAGCTATGGAGCTATAATGTACAATATGGTGACAATATCGAAAATTGAAAATGTATTCTTGTCCCAACTAAAGAAGCATGTCTAATGCAAAACCCATTCAAGAAATAAGCCCCTTATAGTTTAAATGATGAGAAGAAAAAACTGACAAATAAATTTATAGTTAATCAGTCTTTTTATCCCCTTAGATTTTGATGATCTGAATGTAATTTAAAAATCACATAAAATATTAAGGCACTTGAAGAGAATGCCACAGAAGAATGATGAAATCTTGCTATTTAAAAAATCTCAGCTTATTATTTTTCATTATACTCATATGTTTTTCCCTTTAGCGTTCTATGATTTTTCTTTAACAGAATTGTTCCCATTAATTATATTTTTGTTATTTCTTACCTGATTCACATCATGACTAGAAAGCAAACAATGTATTTCAATGAAGAGATCAGTAAAAATATACATATTATTGAGTAAGAATATCAATTCAAAAATGAGCAAAGGAAAATAATGTTTAAAGTAAACATAAAGCCGAAGTTTTCATAAATTTGATATCATATTGTTATTTTAAAAATTACTGCTACATTATGAGATTGTGATGAGATGGTCTTCAGATGAGCCCAGAGGTTTTTTATACTTGAAACACAATTTTCTAGAAAAAGTTTTCATAAATTTGATATATTCTTATTTTTAAAATTACTGCTACATTATGAGATTGTGATGAGATGGTCTTCAGATGAGCACAGAGGTTTTTTATATTTGAAACACAATTTTCTATATGTGAGTTTGAATATACTCTACCATATCTGTACATTTTTTTGGAGGCATAGTTAAATAATATATTTAGAAAAATTTTAATAACTGTAAAAACATTTGTACTAGATATTGTGCTTCATGCAATACCTTTATAATACTAATCCTCAGAATAAGCTGAGATATAATTAGTACCATGCAAAATTAATCATGTCATCTATTTAATATTCAAAAACTATGAATAATAGTGCAATTAATTTTTTGGCATTAAAATTCATTTCAGAAATAAAATTTTAAATGTGCATTTGAAGCTCCCATTTTCCTAGACTGATAATATCCTTTCTGTCTAAATTTGCTTTAAAATATTCTTGTAACTTTTAAAAAATTTACTCTGTATGTTCTATTTGTAGCCTAACTGTGTTTTATACTTTTTACTTTATATAATCCTACTTAGGTATTTATCAGTCTGTTTTTGAAATTTTACATTGATTAAATTCAATACTGATTAAAACTTTGAAATACATAGCTTCAGTATTCCCAGTTTCATTGTGGATTACTGATCCATTATGTTGCTATCCATGTTATTGAATATTAGGTTGGTTTCTTAATTTTAATACATACTAATCCATTCTTAATTAGTGTAAGGATTTTCTCTTAGATGTGTGTACTCAGTTGTGTCCAACTCTTTGTGATCCCATGGACTGTAGCCCACCAGGCTCCTTTGTCCTTGGGATTCTCCATGCAAGAATACAGGAGACTTCTTGTTGCCATTTCCTCCTCCAGAGAATCTTCCAGACCCAGGGATCAAACTCATGTCTCTTCAATCTCCTGCTTGACAGGAGGATTCTTTACCACTGAGCCACCTGGAAAACCTTAGATTATACACAAAAGTGGAATTGAGTGTCTTTTCTTATTATTTGTGGACCCTCCTTATGTTTGTTTGATGAATAATACTCTAGTTTATGCCTTGAAAATATCTTCTTCTAGATTAAAACATTTTTTGAAATAAATAACATTAAAATATTGATGTAGTAAAATCTATCAATCCATGTTTTATTGCTTTTATGTCATATTTATCTTCATAATCTCCAAAACATAAAAATACTGCCTAGCTACTTTCCCTGTAGAAGTTTTTAAAAGTATAAATGTCTTCTGGGCTTTATCCCTCAGCCTGTATCAGTAGTATTTGTACTATCATTCAGTTTTAAGTGTTTTTCATTAATATGGATATATTATACATTTAAGATTTATTGCTCCTGTATTATTTTGAATTTCCATATTATTTTGAATTTCTGTATTAATTTATTATTTTCTTTTGTGTGTTACATAAAACACGTATTTGTTACCTGTTTATCTTAGCATTTTGGAAGTTATGCACTCTACTTCTACCTTTAAAGCAACTACTATTGAAATTATAATGCCTGTTTCATTAAAAAATTTGAAGTGAATAAATTTCTTCATTCTCTGTTAAAATAATAAATGATCTTGCAATACTGCATCTAAAATTTTCTCTCTTCTGTTTCTTACAAACATATATTATTGTCTGCTCTTCTGATTATATCTTATAGTTATCACCAGTGGGAGTATTTGGGTTTTGCAGTTTCAACATTTGTTTAGATTTACCCATACACTTGCAGATTTTCCTTGACTCCTGTCACACATCTTCCCTCTTCCTTGTGGGGTCATTTTCTTTTTTCTTTTTAATAACTTATCTATTATATTAGAAAGAATTAATGGATGGCACAATCACTATGTTTTAGTGGGTATTTAAAAAACAATTCTCTTATTGTCATTCTGGAGTGACAGTAAAGATAATTAGTTTTTCTTGCTTTCAATCTAGATTGAATTCTGTTCCTACAATGCTTTAAATTTACATAAAGTTAATTCAGCATCATAAACTTATAGACCTTTCACATCTAATATTAATATTGCTTGAAACCTAAATTTTTTAAAATATAGTTAAGAAAAAAAAAAAAAGAACTGTTCATTTTACAGTGGCTTACTTAATGGCTCCTAATGTTGTAGAGAACTGTTTGATAAACAAAGTGCAGAAAACTGAATACATGGTCTGCAAAGACTATTACAGTTCTATTTAAACACTTGTCAACAGCACTGCAGGGTATTAGTATTAAGAATGCAAATGAGAAGTATAGAACTGAAGGATGTATGAAGGATCCAGTGTGGTTCTTGACATTATAAACTTCAACAGTACCAGTTTCTATTTTTCCAGTTTGTTCTAGAAATTGAGCAGGTAATTGCCCCACTATAGAAATTGTTTTGAATGACCAATTACATTGGTTTTGGCTTCCCTGGTGGCTCAGAGGTTAAAGCATCTGCCTGCAACGAGAGAGACCTGGGTTCGATCCCTGGGTCCAATCCCTGGGTCGGGAAGATCCCCTGGAGAAGGAAATGGCAACCCATTCCAGTATTCTTGCCTGGAGAATCCCATGGATGGAGGGGCCTGGTGGACTACAGTCCCCGGGGTCGCAAAGAGTCGAACATGACTGAGCGACTTCACTCTCTCACTCAGAGTGTTCATAAGTTAAGAATAAAAACATGTGCTTTCAAAAATGTTTCTAAGGAAATATTAAAGGAGTTCTGAATCTTGGCATTATGAGGCCCCAGGTTACACAC
>SJYW01009041.1:816575-844057 GCA_006410735.1 Raphicerus campestris
CTCCAGAGAATCTTCCAGACCCAGGGATCAAACTCATGTCTCTTCAATCTCCTGCTTGACAGGAGGATTCTTTACCACTGGGCCACCTGGAAAACCTTAGATTATACACAAAAGTGGAATTGAGTGTCTTTTCTTATTATTTGTGGACCCTCCTTATGTTTGTTTGATGAATAATACTCTAGTTTATGCCTTGAAAATATCTTCTTCTAGATTAAAACATTTTTTGAAATAAATAACATTAAAATATTGATGTAGTAAAATCTATCAATCCATGTTTTATTGCTTTTATGTCATATTTATCTTCATAATCTCCAAAACATAAAAATACTGCCTAGCTACTTTCCCTGTAGAAGTTTTTAAAAGTATAAATGTCTTCTGGGCTTTATCCCTCAGCCTGTATCAGTAGTATTTGTACTATCATTCAGTTTTAAGTGTTTTTCATTAATATGGATATATTATACATTTAAGATTTATTCCTTCTGTATTATTTTGAATTTCCATATTATTTTGAATTTCTGTATTATTTTATTATTTTCTTTTGTGTGTTACATAAAACACGTATTTGTTACCTGTTTATCTTAGCATTTTGGAAGTTATGCACTCTACTTCTACCTTTAAAGCAACTACTATTGAAATTATAATGCCTGTTTCATTAAAAAATTTGAAGTGAATAAATTTCTTCATTCTCTGTTAAAATAATAAATGATCTTGCAATACTGCATCTAAAATTTTCTCTCTTCTGTTTCTTACAAACATATATTATTGTCTGCTCTTCTGATTATATCTTATAGTTATCACCAGTGGGAGTATTTGGGTTTTGCAGTTTCAACATTTGTTTAGATTTACCCATACACTTGCAGATTTTCCTTGACTCCTGTCACACATCTTCCCTCTTCCTTGTGGGGTCATTTTCTTTTTTCTTTTTAATAACTTATCTATTATATTAGAAAGAATTAATGGATGGCACAATCACTATGTTTTAGTGGGTATTTAAAAAACAATTCTCTTATTGTCATTCTGGAGTGACAGTAAAGATAATTAGTTTTTCTTGCTTTCAATCTAGATTGAATTCTGTTCCTACAATGCTTTAAATTTACATAAAGTTAATTCAGCATCATAAACTTATAGACCTTTCACATCTAATATTAATATTGCTTGAAACCTAAATTTTTTAAAATATAGTTAAGAAAAAAAAAAAAAGAACTGTTCATTTTACAGTGGCTTACTTAATGGCTCCTAATGTTGTAGAGAACTGTTTGATAAACAAAGTGCAGAAAACTGAATACATGGTCTGCAAAGACTATTACAGTTCTATTTAAACACTTGTCAACAGCACTGCAGGGTATTAGTATTAAGAATGCAAATGAGAAGTATAGAACTGAAGGATGTATGAAGGATCCAGTGTGGTTCTTGACATTATAAACTTCAACAGTACCAGTTTCTATTTTTCCAGTTTGTTCTAGAAATTGAGCAGGTAATTGCCCCACTATAGAAATTGTTTTGAATGACCAATTACATTGGTTTTGGCTTCCCTGGTGGCTCAGAGGTTAAAGCATCTGCCTGCAATGAGAGAGACCTGGGTTCGATCCCTGGGTCCAATCCCTGGGTCGGGAAGATCCCCTGGAGAAGGAAATGGCAACCCATTCCAGTATTCTTGCCTGGAGAATCCCATGGATGGAGGGGCCTGGTGGACTACAGTCCCCGGGGTTGCAAAGAGTCGAACATGACTGAGCGACTTCACTCTCTCACTAAGAGTGTTCATAAGTTAAGAATAAAAACATGTGCTTTCAAAAATGTTTCTAAGGAAATATTAAAGGAGTTCTGAATCTTGGCATTATGAGGCCCCAGGTTACACACCCAGTAGTCATGAACTTTATTTAAACATTTGGGGAGTCAAATGACATAACCTGATAGAGGCAAAATATTTATTTCTTTGTTTAATAGATGAGATTGCATGTTGAATTTAGTTCATTTGAAAAAAATCATATTTCAGATAATAGTTCTACTTCAATATTTTTNATCAGGTTATGTCATTTGAACATTTGGGGAGTCAAATGACATAACCTGATAGAGGCAAAATATTTATTTCTTTGTTTAATAGATGAGATTGCATGTTGAATTTAGTTCATTTGAAAAAAATCATATTTCAGATAATAGTTCTACTTCAATATTTTTCTTAATCAAATCTTTATAATTCATTTAAACAATGATAAAATACTGTTTGGGTAATCATAATAAATTCTCTTAAAGTAAGCTTAGCTTTTGATATATAAATATATATGTATATATCACTAGTAGATTTATTCCCAAACTTTACCTCCAAACATTATTGGCCACACCAGGAAGTAATTTAAAGACTTGAATTTCAACTTGACTTTAACTTGCTGAGGACCAACTCTCTCATTATTAACAGTAAAATGCCTACTTTTAAAATATAAATCACTTCAGTGAGCCTATATGGAGAGTAGGGCACATAATAGCTCAATACATTACATTTGTCCACATTCCCCTTTCTTAGTATTCACTAATTGACAAAGGCTTGATTTATTATTTTACCCGTGAGTCTACAGTCCTAGAATCCCAACAAATATCTAGGGTGTCTTGTGGCAGGTTGTTTTCTGCCTAGGATAATATTTGCGAGAAGAATTAGCTAATTGGTAAAAACTCAAAAGACTTTTGATAATTTAATCAAACCTTAAATGGTGACCATCTTTGAGATAAAAAATACTTACTGAACTCAAGTATCCTGCAACACAGAGAACATGCAGATGAGCGCTCTACATACTGTGTTACCAGAGTAACAAAATCTGGTAAAGGTCCAGGCAGACCCGATGACCAGGCTCTGGGGAAAGTGTGGGTGCCTCCAGGAGAGGCTTTCCAGATACAGTGCACTATAGAAAACCAGGATATTAGGTTTATAATTGCTTCTGTGGTTGATGTTGAGTAGAAATTGACAATGGCAATTCAGCAATACGGTTAGGTTATATAGCTTCTTCTATTACTCATTTGTTCCAATAAGTTAGCATATAATTTGGTGTGATAGCAAGCATATTTGCTACATAATATTTTATTGCATGATAGCTTCTTATGCAAAAAATCAATCAATCAATAAATTCCCAATCTTGCTTTTTTTCGGTCAAGAAATGGATATGTGTGAACAGGGACAGAGCTTTGAGCCTTCCATTTTCTCTCCTATTTCCCTAGGCTTGGACAAAGTAATGAGAACAATCTCACCCTAAGGTCCCATCTTCGAGTAAGGCTTAATGTTATTGAGAAAAACAGTCTTGTTAGAGAAGAGAAAAAAAAATCATACTTTGAATGGAAAGTGTGAATCAATAATGACAGCCAAAGTATCTAGAGAGACAGGATGAGCAAAGAATGTGAGAAGCTGACTAACAGAAAGGGCACTAAAAGAAGAATCTGGAGCCCTGGGTGGCAGTTTTATGCAATGTGAAATTGTGCTAGCCCTTAATTCAGTATCTAGGGAAAGATAACAAACCTCCTAAAGTGTGTTTTAAGGCTCATATATTCCAGGAATAGCATAGGAAGAGAGGCTGGGAGATAAAACTTTATGAGTCTAGCTTCACAGTATATAAGCTAAAGCTGGAGACAGTGTGGCTTTAGCTTCGCTATCATCTTCATCTTTCCTCCTCCCCCTCTATTTTCTTCCACTCTCCCCTCCCCTTTTTCTTCTTCTTTTAAAATATAATCACAGAAAAAATAGGCTATGAAAGGACCCTGTGCCAAACACACAGAGCTAAGAAGAACATAGTGACTTTGATACACTTGAAGTGTCAAATTTAAAGCGAGAGATTCTTCAGAAAGGAAAAAGTACATTAATCATCTTTCTTGGATAAACAATAGCTAAACATCGGATCACACTGAGAGAACCACATCCTATACTTGACAGTCTCATAAAGTGTTAAACACATCAAGAGGAGGATTTTGATCTGGTTTGAAAGAAGTATCCACATTCTTTAATGTTTACATTTTGAAAACGTTATGCTCCTTCAGGTAATTCAGTAAAATGCAAATGGAAATTCTTCCAGGAAAAGTAAATACAGCTTCTTTTATTAGGTGCCAATTTTTTTTGTTTAATGATAAGCAAAATGAAAGACATCTATCTTAAAACTGTTGGCACAGGAAAAAAAATCCTTTCTATTTTGAATTACAACTCATTCACCTATAACTAAGAGTCAATTGTTAGTAAATTATAATAAAATAGATATTCAAGAATAAATTAGGTAATTAATGTGTTCAAGCATATTATATAGAACAGACACTAATTCTAGAGCTGGAGATACCAGACGGAATAAGACAGAAGCTATTTCTTTCTTTCACTGGAGCTTCTAATTTGGCTGGAATGGAGACAGATAATAATCAACTAAACCAATAAGTGAATAAGACACCTCCAAGTTAATCTATGTTATGAGAAAATTAAAATTAACCGAGATAGAGGAATTGAGGACAAACTATGGGTTTGCAGGGGGAAAGGTATGGTTTTTTCTTCTCTGAGTCCTTTAGTTGCTCCAATACTGGATGGGTGTAGAATCATTTGGCAAACACTTAAGAGTGGAAAAATATATGTCAGTCTGAAAGTGAATGAAACGGTTAGAAAATACTTGGGAATTTGTCATTGCTAGGGAATAAGTTGAGAAACTATTATTTTTTAAATGATAACTTTAAAGCAAACTGGTCATGTAACTTCAAATGTTGAGATACAAGCAGGAAAAATGCAAGTGGATTGTTTTATTAATAATATCAGAATATTTTGTGGAGTTTGTAATTTTTCATTAAAATAGTGGATTTATTCTCAACAAGGTACTGAGAAATAGAAGAAACGTGGTGAAGTGTGGTAGTAAAAACAAAAATTGGCTGAATACAAGGATTTTATATCTTGCTGCTGCTGCTTCTAAGTTGCTTCAGTAGTGTCTGACTCTGTGTGACCCCATAGACAGTAGCCCACCAGGTTCCCCCGTCCCTGGGATTCTCCAGGCGAGAACACTGGAGTGGGTTGCCATTTCCATTTCCAATGCATGAAAGTAAAAAGTGAAAGTGAAATCCCTCAGTCATGTCCGACTCTTAGTGACCCCATGGACTGCAGCCCACCAGGCTCCTCCATCCATGGGATTTTCCAGGCAAGAGTACTGGAGTGGGGTGCCATTTTCTTCTCCCTTTTATATCTTGGGCAGGTTTAAATCAATTATTGATATATAATCCCTTATCTAAAACCTTTGGGACCAGATGTTCTTATAATTTAGCAGGCTTCAGAATTACACAAGTTAATATGCTAAGTAACACATAAGTTAACCTTGTGTAACATTTCCAAGTGAGATTGGAGAAGGACTCATTTGATCAAAGAAAATTATTTTCCTTCATCTAAATATATGCAGAGTCACATAAAGTGAGAGAACCAATGACTATAATGTGAGACAAAGAAAGTCAATCGGGTCAAGTTAACTACAAACTGAGTTTTAGCACAAAGTTATTAAAAAAAAGCATCATTTTCAGCATTTGAAATTTCAGCTAAGGGATTTTGAAACTGCATTACTTAAATTTATAAGAAATGTAGGCATGAGTTTCAAGTTGTGGAATACTTCAACTGGCTATTTCACAAATGGTGCTAATATGATAAATGGTGTGAAAGTATGGTCAATAAGATTGGGTGTTGAGCCTAGGCTTCATTGAGCTCAGTCATGTCTCTTTGCAGCTCCATGGACTGTCAGGCTTCTCTGTCCGTGGAATTCTCTAGGCAAGAATATTGGGGTGGTTTGCCATTTCCTCCTCCAGAGGATATTCATAACCCAGGGATCAAAACCTGTGCCTCCTTCATTGGCAGTGGTAGGCAGATTCTTAACCACTGAGCCACCTGGGAAGCCCAAGTAGAAAATAAGCAATGGCTTATTTGGTGAGAAAACTAAATTTAGAGGCCAGAATGTTGAGCAATTTGTATATATGGACACTGATGCCATGAGGAGTATAACTGTAGAGGAATTGTGTAAACTAAAATTCAAAAATCTCACAAACAGGAAAAGTGACTTAAACATTGGTTGATGATAGCAATTAGAAAAGAAAATTCTATGTTTGGTTAAATTTTTTTTTAATATGTGCTTCCCAGGTGGCTCAGTGTTAATGAATCTGCTTGGGAAGGCAAGAGACACAGGAGATGTGGGTTTAATCCTTGGGCCAGGAGGATTTCCAGGAGTAGGAAATGGCAACCCACTCCAGTATTCTTGACTGGAGAATTCTATAGACTCAGGAATCTGGTAGGCTACCGTCCATGGAGCGGCAAAGAGTCAGACGTCACTTAGCATGCACATGGCATAACTTTCTTTTGATATAACTCTTTTGCTCTTTTTTTTAAAGTTTATTCTTATATTGTCTTTTAGTCCTTGAGAAAATGACCCATTCTCACATCACAAATCAAAACGTGGAATAGAAAATAGACAGTAAATTATATGTTTGTTTAGTGAATCAAACAAGAATTGTCTTAAAATCCATTTCCCTCATTCTGAGCAAACAAACAAGTCATGAACTTCAGAAGGGAGAGGTCACTATTTGGTCTTAGAGCCTGGAGTGGCAACTTGCATGCTTTCCTATAGCAACAGTAGTTTCTCTTTCCTCCTTCTTAGAGAAGAAAACTAAGCAAAAAACAGATATTCTCCATTTAAAGCTTTGCAGTTCAGGTAGAGTGTATAATGCCTTTCAAGAAATTATACATTGAGATAAGATGAGATTTCAGATCATCAAATCACTACAAAAATCTGAGAATTACACACTGTCAAACTTCAATCATAATTTCAAAGATGTAAGTAGTCACGAGGCACCAAGTGAAGCAGCAATATGCCTAGATTACAGACTAGTTTCCTATTTTCATAACTCATCAGAAAATACTGAGATTCAGACATAATATTTGAGTTCTCTAAATGCCATGTGCCATCCCTGATTACATAAAATGTAGCTAGTATCATAATGCAATGTATCCACTTTATTTATCAATAACTTGTCTGACATTTTTCCAGGTAGCTATGCATCCTCAACATCAGTGGGATGTTGGTTGTTCTATAAGCAGTCCTAGTGAAATAAGGCATATTCTGCTGGCAAATACCATCAGCGACTTTAATAAATGTCATTAGCATGTTTTCAAAGGGATTTGACCAGAGTGGACTGTAAGATCACTGGTAAGTTTCTTCTCAATGTACTCTCTTACTTCCATTAATATGTCTTTGAGATGTATGTTTCAGTTATCTTTGTGCAATTTGCCTTAAAACAGTTTCTGTAATATTTCATTTAAAGAAAGCCTTTTAATATCCCAGTGACCATCTTGGTTTTGAAACATATACTGAGCATCATGAATTATTGCTACTAAGCACATTGATGGGCTTCTCTGGTGGCTCAGACGGTAAAGAGCCTGCCCACAATATGAGAGACCTGGGTTCGATCCCTGGGGCAGGAAGATACCTTGAGAAGGAAATGCCAACCCACTCCAGTATTCTTGCCTGGAGAATTTCATGGACAGAGGAGCCTAGTAGGCTACAGTCCATGGGGTCACAAAGAGTAGGACAGGACTGAGCAACTTTCACAACAAGCATGTTGATAGGAGCTATATTCCTTCTGAGATCTTTTAAAAGTAAACTTCAAGATCAGGTATCTTGCTTTTTATTGTTTTGTTATATATAGTTATTTGAACACGTGTAAGAATGTAATAGAGTATGTAATCTTTCTAAAGCCACTTAATTTTCTTTTTCTGGCCAGTAATTCTCCATGAAATTGAAGGTGTTAGCTGCTTAGCTGTGTTGGACTCTTAGCAATCCCCGGGACTGTGTCTGCCAGGCTCCTCTGTCCATGGGTTTCTCGAGGTAAAAATATTGGAGTGGGTTGCCATTTCCTTCTCCAGGGGATCTTCCTGATCCAGGGACTGAACCTGGGTCTCTTGCACTGCAGGTACATTCTTTACTATCTACACCACCAGCGAAGCCCCAATTCTCCATCAGTATTACATTAATTAGATGCTTCAGATGAGCTTCCAGAAATATACTCTTTTCCTATGAGTCACTGTGTATGTAGGTTTAATTTTCATTTAGTTCTAGCAATGAATTTATAGCCCTTTTCTTATAACACATACATTTAAAAGAAAGATAAAAATATTAATTTATATACAGTACATTAATTAAATTACATTATCCTTACTTTTTCTCAACATAAGTGATCTTTAGCCACTAACTACATGCCCAATCACTGGGTAGTTAGCTTCTACCCAGTGATTGGGTAGAAACCAGATGCCATTAACTAATAATTATAGAATATACTAGTTTGTGTACATAGCTGTATTCCAGATATCTACCTCAGGTATTTATAAACACTGACTTCCAAGTGGCACATTTATCACTATTCATCAACTCCTGTGGGGATTCTTTCCTCTGTCCAATTCCAGCCAATTGCTCGATACTATTATACCACTTTAAGTGATCATGTTACAACCAACTTCCATTAGTATGTGTTAGTTGTTCAGTCATGTCCAGTTCTTTGTGAACCCATGAACTGTAGCCTGCCAGGCTCCTCTGTCCATGGAATTCTCCAGGAAAGAATACTGGAGTGGGTTGCCATTTCCTTCTCCAAGTGTATGCTCCCAACCCTGGGATTGAACCTGGGTTTCCTGCACTGCAGGCAGATTCTTTACTGTCTGAGCCACCAGGGAAGCCAATTGCTCTATAAAAAGGTCAAATTCTCTTTTTAATCTGCATTGCCCAAGGCATCTGAGAATAAAGGTCAAGAAAACATAGGGATGTTCTGCCCTAAGACTTATACAGTGTTCCCCGTAAATGACCACTACTGTTCCCCACTTAGCAATTTTGACCTTTAAAGTCATTTTGTTCCCACACTGTTTAGAATGTCAATTGTCCTTCTGGGTGAGGGTTTCTAAGCACACTGCTGGTATTGTTGATGGGTCTGATGTTCTATTACAGTAAAATAATTAGTCCCTTTTCGCAACCAAAATAGTTGTGCATAACATTTGCCCCAAGTTTTAGAAGGCTAATTAACCTAAATCTTTGCATCTAGCCTAAGAGCTTTCATTAGAAATTGGAAGAACACATTTTTGACCTCTCGATAAATCTTAGTCAAATACCACTATTTTAATTGGAGCAAAATTCAGCCTCTGTTCAAGTGTTTCTGTCCTAAATCATAATCTTCTTAATTTCTCTAAATTAGGATAGGCAGAAAAACTTTTCTTGGTGTTTTAACATATAGGGTCATTGATTCCTCCATCTCACTGATGACATAGTCAACTTTCAAGTCATCAGTAGAAATCCTGTCAATTAATTTTTATTTATTCCATCTTGTTCTTCAAATGACATGAATCTTGTTTCTATCAATCAGCCCCATGCTAACAACTGAACTGTCAGGTCAGTTACTACTTTTTTTTTTTTTTTAAATTTCTATAACAAAACACAGAAGACTCTCAGACTGGGCAGTCCTTATCACAGCATGACAGCATTTGTCATGCACGCTAAGTTGCTTCAGTTGTGTCCAATTCTTTGTGGCCCAATGGACTGTAGCCTTCCAGGCCCTTCTGTCCATGGGATTCTTCAGGCAAGAGTACTAGAGTGGGTTGCTATTCCCTCCTCCAGGGGATCTTCCTGACCAAGGGATTGGATCATGTCTCTTACATCTCCTACATTGGTAGGTGGATTCTTTACCACTAGCACCACTAGTGTTAACCTTTCTTATTTTTTAATTCATGTCTTATCTTTAAATTCTTAGCACTATGTCATAAAAAATATCATGGGCCAGAGAAAATTNGATCATGTCTCTTACATCTCCTACATTGGTAGGTGGATTCTTTACCACTAGCACCACTAGTGTTAACCTTTCTTATTTTTTAATTCATGTCTTATCTTTAAATTCTTAGCACTATGTCATAAAAAATATCATGGGCCAGAGAAAATTTGGTTAACATTCTAGCATTCTGCTTAGTACACTTGTCCTTAGATTAGTGTGTGTGTGTGTGTGTGTGTGTGTGTGTGTTAGTCACTCAGTTCAGTTCAGTTCAGTTGCTCAGTCATATACTACTCTTTGCGACCCCATGAATTGCAGCACGCCAGGCCTCCCTGCCCATCACCAACTCCTGGAGTTCACTCAGACTCATGTCTATCGAGTCAGTGATGCCATCAGTCACATCCAGCTCTTTGAGACCACATGGACTATAGCCCACCAGGCTCTTCTGTCCATGGGACTTCCCAGGCAAGAATACTGGAGTGGGTTGTCATTTCCTTCTCCACTGGATCTTCTGACCCAGGTATTGAACCTACATCTCCTGCTTGATAGGCAGATTTTCTATCAATTAACCACCTGGATAGTCCAAATAATCCATAAATTTTCATAATTATATAGAAAATGGAATTTCATATTATATATGATTTGAACTTTTTAAATAAGAATAGCAACTAATATGACATTAGTCCTGAAATTGATTTGACACTGGAAGAATCACCCTAATAATGGAATATTATATAATCAAGAAGGTATAAGGGTGTAGTCTTAATCATGTAGTCTTAATTCTGTGACACGTTCAATTCATTTGAAACCTTCACTCAAACTTATATGGATGTGAAGAATGTGCAATCTACATTTTTTTTTCCCTCCAGCCATGTGAAACTTCTTAAAACTAAAGAGTGGTAAGGATGCCACATAGCACTCAGAAATCTCCTATTTTCTAAAGAAAGTGTCAAATTAATCTGTAGGATCAGTTTTCTGCTTATCGATGATTGCAGGTCCTTCTGTTTTGAAAATTCTTGGGACTGGCATAGCCCAACATTAGTGAAAATGAATATATATCTATTATGCTTGGAAACAGTCATTTATGGACTTTTGTTGGTATATGGATCAAACACCCAGCAGGGAGAGTCACAAATCCACATAATGTCCCTCTGTGTACAATTTTGCATTTGATGTTCAGATTTAACTGACAGATGTGTAAAATCACACATAATTGAACGACTCCCTATTGACTTCACAGCTGTACTGTAGAAACTGGAGCCTGCAAATTATTACAGGGGTGGTCAGCAAGAAGCCATACATCATCATCCATATCCATGAGTTAAGGGACTCATTTATAAATAGGAGCTTGGATTTATGTGTAAGTTTTTTATGAAATGTAATTTCTAAGATATAAACTTTGGTTTAGAAACTGCTCATAAAATTTTTAGTGGTTATGCAATGGCTATTATAGAACTGAACTAACAGGATCAAATTAACAGAAATATGCTTTTTCATTGTTTTCTGATTTTATTTTCTTAATTGCTTATAATTCTTTTTTTTACTGCTTCACATATTCATTTTGAAATTAAGTGATGCATGACTTTTGTTTGAATTACATTAAGAATTCATTCTGTATGTACTTTAAAAATCCTGTTTATTCAAAACTATAAATCACCAATGAAAACTGAAATTAATCCAGAATTAAATTTGGGTGACAACCTTCAAATGTCCGCTCTGTATCTTAAATGAACTTCAGAAATTTTGCATATCTGTTACTCTTCCTATTCTTTGGGTTGAATCTGAAAATTGCAAATATATCTGTTCTGAACTGTGATTATCATTCAGGGAGAAAAAGCAGAAAAAGTGACATTGTTTCTCTTACTGTTTCATGAGACAAACTGTAGAGTCAGTCTATTTCTTGCTTTAAAAAAATTGTGTAGACATTAATTAAACATGATTCAAAGAATATCACAGATATCAATTAGGTTAGCTATTCCATTAAAAGGGAAGGAAAGCAGTTAGAAAGAGAGAAGCAGACTCTTCCCCCTAGTATTTAGAGCTCAAGATCACCAAAGTGTGGTTCCTACCAACTTCCCCCTGTTTGTTCTATGTAGTCTATATACTGTGGTAAGGTTTTATCTTTAAAATAAATCTTATCTTCCTTAATTAAGACCTCCCAAATTTAAAGAGGGCAAATGGCTATGTATTGTAAAGACAAGATTTCCCAGCCTTCCTCTTTGTGAAAGTGTGGCCAAATGGCCAAGCTCTAGGCAATGAGATGGATGGAAGTATTGTGTGCTCACTGGTTATAACACATGGCCCACTGCTCTAATTCCTTCTTCCACCTGATTTCTTGGTATACAAATGAAATAATAGAATCCCCAGCAGCCATCCTAGACCACGATGATGAAGTTCACACTCAGAGATGTCAGGATGATGAATTAGAAGGAAACTGTTCCTGAGCACTAGAGAGATACAGTCTCATCCTTTTTCTGCCAGTGTCTGCCCCTCTATATACATGTAAGGGAATAGGTTTTTCTTTCATCAGAATTTCTTTTAGACTTCTGGACGTGAATCTGGGTGAACTCTGGGAGAGGTGAACATGATGGAGAGAGAGGCCTGGCGTGCTGCGATTCATGGGATCGCAAAGAGTCAGACACGACTGAGCGACTGAACTGAACTGAACTGAACTGAACCTCCTGCATCCAAGTTTAATTCTGAGTCAGTGTCTAAACTTACAGTCATTTCTTGGGAAAGAAATGTGTGAAGGGAGCTCTCACCTTCACAAAAGGTGACCCCCCCCCAAAAAAAATCCTGAAGATTAGAATATAGACTTCAGTTTACCCTGAAAATGGTCTGAAAATTGTCATGATAGGATCAACTTTAAACAAAGAACACACAGCTATCAGAAGGGAGTGTAAAATGACCTATATGAACCATATCAAGTATCCTGAGAAAATGCAAGCATCATAAAAATATGACCAATTTGAATACAGAGTATCACTTTAAATTCTACCAAAATTATATCTACCATGTTCATGGGTAGGAAGAGTTGATATAATTAAGACATATATACTCCTTAAATTAACCTATTTTCAATTTATTCCAAAAAATATATGTGCTGCAACAAACCAAAAATAAAAAGATACAACTGAAGAATTATGTTGTATGACATACCCTAATAAATATGAATGTATATCACAATTGCAGTTCATAAAAGATATTAATTTGGTCAGTATGAAATCATTCCAGAATGCAACTTATCAGTGTGAAAAAAACAGAAACATATGCATGTATATGACATTAGATGAGCTATTGGATAGTGATGCTGGCTCAATTATTTTGTTTTTATAGGAAAATAAATATCTTTATCCTATCTCATACAAACGTGTAAATTATCCATGGATTAATAATCTATGAATTAAAGGGAATTTATATCTATTATTTAGGGATGGTAGGGAACTCTGGGAGTTGGTGATGGACAGGGAGGCCTGGCGTGCTGCAATTCATGGGGTCGCAAAGAGTCACACACGACTGAGTGACTGAACTGAGGGAATCAGAAGACTTCCCTGGTGTTGCTAGTGGTAAAGAACCCACTTGCCAATGCAGGAGATGTAAGAGAGGTCCTGGGTCAGGAAGATCCCCTGGAGGAGGGCATGGTTACCCACTCCAGTATTTTTGCCTGGAGAATACCATGGATGGAGAAGCCTAACGGGCCATAAACCATGGCACTGGAAAGAGTCAGACAAAACTGAGGCGACTTAGCACCCACATGGGAAACCAGAACCAGTGTGTGTGATATGGAAATAAAGGGGATTATTTTAAAGATAAGACCTTATTTATTTTGTCCAAAGTTAAGAGAGTAAGGGCTGAAAAGAAAGCTACTAGAAGATAAAAGATAAATGCCTTTAACCAGGGTCCACACATTGGTGCTGCTGAAGAGATCTGTGAAAGGTCTTTGCCTTCACTTCCAGTGCAGTGCTTGGAGTCAAACTATGACTACAGCTGACAGTCAAGGAGGAAGAATGATTTTGGTCTCCATGCTAGCAGAATCAGCATTCCAGGAGGGCTTGCTATAAAATAGATTTCTGTGTTCCAACCTCAGCCTTTCTGATTCAGTAGGTTGGTGGCAGTAAAATTTGTGTCTCCACCAAGTCCCAGGTGATGCTGATCCTGATGACCTGGGAACCACTCTTTGAGAACACCTGCATGGATCAAGACCAACAGAGCCAGCAGTGTGAGCAGTACCAGGAGCTTATTAGAAATGCAGAATCCCAGGCTCCAAACTACATGTACTGAATCAGAAGCTACTTTTTTTGAGTGTTACTNCTTTGAGAACACCTGCATGGATCAAGACCAACAGAGCCAGCAGTGTGAGCAGTACCAGGAGCTTATTAGAAATGCAGAATCCCAGGCTCCAAACTACATGTACTGAATCAGAAGCCACTTTTTTTGAGTGTTACTTATGTTTCCAAAAATATCTTCTTTTAGAATAGTTTTAGGCTCACAGAAAATTTCTGCAGATAGTACAAAGAGTTCCCACATATCCCACACCCAGCTTCTCGTATCATTAACATTGCCAGCGTCCTCTGTCTATGGGACTTCCCAGGCAAGGATACTGGAGTGGGTTTCAATTTCCTCCTCCAGGGGATCTTGCCAACTCAGGGATCAAACCTGAGTCTTCTGTGTNCTTATGTTTCCAAAAATATCTTCTTTTAGAATAGTTTTAGGCTCACAGAAAATTTCTGCAGATAGTACAAAGAGTTCCCATATATCCCACACCCAGTTTCTCGTATCATTAACATCGCCAGCGTCCTCTGTCTATGGGACTTCCCAGGCAAGAATACTGGAGTGGGTTTCAATTTCCTCCTCCAGGGGATCTTGCCAACTCAGGGATCAAACCTGAGTCTTCTGTGTCTCACACACTGGCAGGTTAATTCTTTGCCACTGAGCCACCTGGGAAGCTAACGAACCAATATTGATATGTTATTAACTAAAATCCTTACCTGACTGAGATTTCCTTAGATTGTACCCATTGTTCTTTTCCTGTCCTAGAGGCCTGTCTAGGATTCATATTATATTGAGGCATCTATGTCTTCTTGGGTTCCTCTTGGCTGTGACAGTTCTTCAGTCTCTCCTTTTTGATGACCTGCCAGTGTTGAGTAGTACTGGTTAGGTACTTTGTAGTGTGCCCCTTCATGACATTTATTTCATGAGTAAACTGGACATATGGGTTTTCAGGGAAAGCCACAGAGAAGAACTGACATCCTCCTCATATCATGTCAAAGATATGTACTATTGACATGACTTATCACTGTTGAGGTTTACCTTGATCACTGGTTTGAGATTGTTGTTGTTCAGTTGCTCAGTCGTGTCTGACTCTTTGCGACCCCATGGACTGCAGCACAACAGGCTTCCCTGTCCTTCACTATCTCCCAGAGTTTGCTCAAACTCATGTCCATTGAATCAGTGATGCCATCCAACCACCTCCTCCTCTGTTGTCACTTTCTTCTCCTGCCTTCAGTCTTTCCCAGTGTCAGGTTCTTTTCAATGAGTCAGCTCTTTGCATCAGGTAGCCAAAGTATTGGAGTTTCAGCTTCAGCATCAACCCTTTCAATGAACACCCAGGACTGATCTCCTTTAGGATGAACTGGTTTGATCTCCTTGCAGTTCAAATGACTTTCAAGAGTCTTATTAAGCGCCACATTTCGAAAGCAAGAATTCTTTGGTGCTCAGCCTACTTTATGGTCCAACTCACATATGTACATAACTACTGGAAAAACTGTAGCTTTGACTAGATTGACCTTTGTCAGCAAAGTCATATCTCTGCTTTTTAATATGCTGTCTAGATTTGTTATAGTATTTATCAGATTTCTTGACTTTAAAATCACTCTTTTCCCCATACTTTCCATACTTTTCTCTTTAGAATGAAGTCACTCTATGTAGCCCACACTTTATAAGTGAGAATTTAACATTTTACTTTCTTGGGGGCAGAAAGTCTACATGGAATTTTTGTAATTCTTTGCTTTCAGAGTTTGGAATTGCAGTGTTTATTTTGTTGTAAGACTAGGGAAAGGTAGATGGATGATTTTATTTCTGCCTAGTGGTTCCCATAAATCTGATTACCAATGGCTTTGAGATTCGTGCACAACTGGAATGTGTGAGTGCATGCTTATGAACATGTGGAATCCAGCTGTATTTGAGAGAAAAATCATAGATTGAACAGCCACCTGTTTGGAAGCGAATCTTAATTGGAAGTTAATGATGCCTCCCAATAATTTACTACTTTAGCTGAACGTACAGTGTCAGCTGCAGCCCAGATAAAAAGAGCTACAACTCATACAGTTCAAAATGCTCTGCCAAGGCACACCTGGACTGCACCTGCAGAACCAGCTGTGGTTTGTTTGCTCTCACAGTTCGTGTCAAGATTTCCATGCCAACGCATCATTAGGTCTGAGTTTTATGGAGCTTCTGTCTCCCTCCTCCACTGATGGGGAATAATTAAGTGGGGTTTAAAGTAGTGGGACTATTCAGTTTGTGGACAATAGGACAGGATCTTTTGATTCAGACAGTAAAGAATCTGCCTCCAATGCAGGAGACCTAAGTTGGACCCCTGAGTTGGAAAGATCACTTGGAGAAGGGAATGGCAACCCACTCCAGTATTCTTGCCTGGAGAATTCCATGGACAGAGGGGCCTGGTGGGCTACTGTCCATGGGGTTGCAAAGAGTCAAACATGATTGAGACACTTTTACTTTTCTATCCCACAAGTTAGGTTGAAGAATCTGGTAAAATTTACCTGTCATTAAGTGGGAACGCAAAAGAATTGTTTGTGTTGGAAAAGCGTCTGCCTACAATCTGGGAGACCCAGGTTCGATCCCTGGGTCGGGAAGATCCCCTGGAGAAGGAAATGGCAACCCACTCCAGTATTCATGCCTGAAAAATCCCATGGACCAAGAAGACTGGTGGGCTACAGTCCATGGGGTCACAAAGAGTCGGACATGACTGAGCAACTTCTCTTTTCTTCTCTTCACAGAATACTTACTACACGGAAAAAAAAGTTGAAGGGAGCTTCTTAGCTATCCATCAGAAAAATGATGTAAAGCCTATTTCCTGCTTTTGATACAATATACTCCCTCATATACTAGTAAAAATGTGTAAACTTTCTGGATGAAGACATAAAGACTAGGACAAGAAACAGAAGTTCCCTTTCTACTTCACCCAAATAAAGGCTTGATTGAGAAAAACAGTCATTCCTACATGGCTTGAAGGTAACGCAAAGCAAGAGTAAACAAAAGGATCTCAAAAGAGACAGAGAGAGCATCAATCCATACTGTAAAATATAATTGCCATCATCAAAGTGCTTGAGGGTGTTGGACCATACATTGTTAATAATTAGGACTAAAAATAAGGAATTGGTGAGAACATTTTAAAGTAATATAATTTTTAATGTTAAAAAATTCTTAATTCTTTGATATATGAAGACTACAACTCATTAACATAAATATAATTTATGTAGCATTATATTATAAGTAATAGAAACAGAACACATGTTTGAAAATAATGAAAATTATACAGAAAACATGCATATAATTAAAATGTATAAATTAAATAATTATAATCAATGTATCACAATTAAAGCATTCACTAATTCATAAAATCAAATTGGCATTGTCAACTTTGTGGTTCTGTCTCTGCCTGTAAAATGATATTCACCAAGTATATAGATAGGGACTGTGTGTGGTAGGAAAGTGAGTGTTAGACTGCCAAGGAAGTGTATAATTCCAATCAAACACGGACATAAATGCAACTAAAGCTCAGCTGGAATCCACAGAAAGGAAATATTCTTATGTAAATCATATGAGGATAAAATTAAAGTAGGTGGTTGCATATAATTATATACACATATATGTACACATATGTATATGTACATATGTTTGTGATATATATATATGCATATATAAAATGCATGTGAATGGAACACAGTTTTAAAAAGTAAAGCAATGGGAAATTTCCTAGTAATAGGCTAGATATTTGGTTAACCTTTGGATATTTAGGTTAACCTTGGCCTGAATTTAGGATGCAATACTGGGAAAACAGGTTTTTAATCCTCTTATAAATGTGGGAGTTCTGTCAAATAGTAAGGAATTATCTGACCAAAATCTTAACTGACTTTGACACTCCAGAAAGGAAAGGGTGATACCAAGCTGATAATTCTCTGAGGATATTCACCACCTAGCAGAATAATACTTAAGTTTGAAGAGACAGAAATGAAAACTCCAGGTCTGCTCTTGGTGGAACTTGTAATAGGAGACTTTATCCATGCTTAGGCACTAAAGGACTATAACTCTGACGTGAACTAGAAGTAAAACCATTGCTTATCCTTTGGAGTTTCTTGGACTTCAATAATAAGACCAAAGCAGTCAATCCTAAAGGAAACCAACCTTGAATATTCATTGGAGAGACTATGGATGAAGCTCCAATACTTTGCCACCCTGATGTGAAGAGCTGACTCACTGGAAAAGACCCTGATACTGGGAAAGACTGAAGGCAAAAGGAGAAGAGGCAACAAAGAATGAGATGGTTAGATAGCATCACTGACTCAATGGACATGAATTTGAGCAAACTCCAGGAGGTGGTGGAAGACATAGTAGCCTGGCGTGCTATAGTCCATGGGGTTGCAAAAAGATGGACACGACTTAGTGACTGGAAAGCAACAACAACAGCAACTCCTTTATCCAGAGGAATCTGAAGGGAAAGTTGCATTGGTACTGAGCAGAGGAAGAGTCATTGAGCAATAGAACTTAGAAATTGAGTCCTGTGGAATGATAGTCACAAATCCTCTTTCTAGGGTGGTCCATATCACCGTAAGCCTTAGATACAGGTAGTTTTCCAAGATAACACCAATAGGTGCCTGGATTGTTAACATAAATTCTCACAAACGTCAGGGGTCTCTAATCGAATTTGAATTGTCTTTAATCAAAGCTGAAAAGTTTTGGCCATTAGCGCTTCAAGTAGTCTTTCTGTCTTTCTCTCTCCTCACTCTGGCACTAGCATAATGTGTATGTTGGTCCATTTAATGGATCCCTTAGAGGGCTCATTTGTCTTCATTTGTTTTTCTTTCCATGATTAAGACTATATAATTTCAATCGTTTATTTTCAATTCCACTGATTCGTTCTCCTGACAGCTTACATCTTCTGTTGAACACTATAGTAAATTTTAAAATTTCAGTTATTGTTCTTTTAAACTTCAGAATATCTGTTTGGCTCCTTCCTATGATTTCTGTCTCTTTATTGGCAATCTCACTGTGTTCATACATCATTTTCCTGATTTTCTTTAATTCTTCTGCTTTCTGAGTACACTTAAGATGGTTTAAAGTCTTTACTTAGTAGGTTCAATGTCTCTTTTCCTCACAGAAAGTTTTTTTTTTTTTCTTCAAATGAACTATACTTTCTTATTTCTTTGTGTGTTTTGTTCTTTTGTTTCTTTGCTTTAACTGGATGTTTTAATATTACAATTTGGTAACGTTATAAATCCGGCCTTCCACCTTCTCCAGATTTGATTTTTTTCCCAAAAATATTATTTTACTGTATTTAAAGAAATTTGTTGTTTTTTAAAAATTAGTTGCTTTACAACGTTGTGTTAGTTTTTGCTGTATAGCAAAGTGAATCAGCCGCACGTGTACATATATCCCCTCTTCCAGGGATTTCCTTCCCATTTAGGTTACCACAGAGTATTGAAGAGAGTTCCCTGAGCTATACAACAGGATCTCATCCATTATCTATTTTTTTACATAGTAGTGTATATATGTCAATCCCAATATCCCAATTCATCCCACTCCACCCCTAGGTTTGATATTTTTGATTGTTGCTTCTATTCNAACAGGATCTCATCCATTATTTATTTTTTTACATAGTAGTGTCTATATGTCAATCCCAATCTCCCAATTCATCCCACTCCACCCCTAGGTTTGATATTTTTGATTGTTGCTTCTGTTCATCCAGCTTTTAACAGAAATATCCCTGAATGCCAGAAGTTTAAACAAAAGAGTACAAAGCAAAAACTCCTCCCTCAGTCTATGTGGATTAGCTCTGTGGTGGAATCTTCCCTTAACACTGGCTAGACCACTCACAATTCTGCTTTACCCTCAACCTTTACTTTCTGCTTATTCTGAGCCTATAGATCAACCAGGGGGGGAAAGTTAGAGTCTTTTTGATCTTTTATGAGCATGTGTCTCATCCTGGACTTGTGTACTACTTTACAAGTTCCCAAATATACATAAGGACTTTTGAATGTCTTAATTTCCAGATGAAATTCTATCCACAGACTTTCCTTCTACTCTTGATGTAGTCTTTTCTATGTTTCAACCATAATATCTCGCCCTTGAGAGCTTCAGGTTTTTCAATCATCTTACAATGTTTTGAGAAATTCTCATGGCTTTTCCACTCTAAATGGATTCCAAACTAAGCAAAATAGAAGTGACTGCCTTGTGTCAGTCCCTCAGGTAACTTCAGATATTTTAGAACGACAGACACAATAATTTGTGAATAAAGGCTTCTCTGCTTCCTGTAAAAGCAGTGAACAGGATCCCACTAGGAGTGTGGGCTGGCTTCTTTAAGATAGCTTCTAAGTTGGGGAGGAGGTGAGTCAAGAGCAGTCTCACCATGGACCAGACCCAACAAAACAATCCAACCATTTTTAAGTTGTTTTTTCTCTGTTGACTAAACATTTGCTTGGATGTTGTAAAACTCAACTCAATTTACTCAAGAAGAATAAAGTGAAGTGAAGCCACTCAATCACGTCTGACTCTTTGCGACCTCGTGGACTGTTGCCTACCAGGCTTTTCCGTCCATAGTATTCTCCAGGCAATAATACTGGAGTGGGCTACCATTTCTTCTCTAGGAATCTTCCCGACCCAGGGATCGAAACCGGGTCTCATGCATTGGAGGCAGATGCTTTAACCTCTGAGGCACTAGGGAAGTACTATACATATAGAAGAATAATGCGCTTAAATATAAATGAAAGGGCAAAAAGAATAAAGTAAGTAGGGATTACATAAATTTTACTGCAGTAGGAAGAAGAGACGAGAGAAGTGACATCACAAATAATGTCATTGACTAAATTTTTTCAAAATTGACTAAAGTCACTAAAGAGTCAGTTCAGTTCAGTTCAGTCGCTCAGTCGTGTCCGACTCTTTGAGACCCCATGAATCGCAGCACACCAAGCCTCCCTGTCCATCACCAACTCCTAGAGTTCACTCAGACCCACATCCATCAAGTCACTGATGCCATCCAGCCATCTCATCCTCTGTTGTCCCCTTCTCCTGACTCCAATCCCTCCCAGCATCAGGGTCTTTTCCAATGAGTCAACTCTTCTCATTAGGTGGACAAAAGTAGAAATTCAGTGAAAACAGAAAGTAGTTAATTAAGAAAAAAATCTACAAAACACATATGAAAGAACCTGATAAAATGTAAAGATAAATAAAAGATCCAAGAATATTCAGAGAAAAAAATGAACAATTTAAAGGGAAAGATAACTAATTTTTCAGAAACAATGAAGGTCAGCAGTTAGACAAATAATAGCTGAGAGACAGAAGATAGCATCAATATATTGTAAAGAAAATAAGTATCAGACTTGAAGTCTATTATGTAAATAGTTAAAAATGTTAATAATTTTAATACTTTAAATAAATATTTAATTTTAAAAAGCTAAATGCTGACAAAACAAACCATACTTAAAAATAAGATATGAAGAAGTTACCTCTGTCAGATGGATACTACTCCCACAAAGAAGGTTAGAGATTTAGAAAAAATTATAAGTAGAACAAATGAAAGAAAGTGGGAAAAGAAGGGGAAGAGAGGGAATGTTTTTAATTAAGACAAATGTAGATATAAACAAAAGTCTTGCTATAATAAATAAGATAAAATTATAAACTAAAATAACTATAAGTTAGGTGGAGCTAAGTAGTTCAGGAGGTTAAAGTTATCTAGTCATTTTTCTTTATGGATCAGCAATAATGTAATAAATATTTTATAATTAGGCTTTTATAGGTTAAATAATTTAAAATGTTGTAGTTTCTTAAGACTTCAAACTGGTAGAAAATATTATGATAAAAGTATAATGATGAAATAATGTAAAAGGTATAGAAAAAGAAACTACACTAGGACAAACAGAAAGCACAGAAAGTAATTTTGACTCAAACATATCAGTAAATTTATTAAAATAAAGATATTAAAATTTTCAGCTAAGAAACAAGTTGTTAGAGTCAATTAAAAACAGAACACAATTATTTAATGCTTAGAAAGACATAGTTTTTATATATATATATATATACATACATATNTCTGTAACATTTGGTTTCACACCACTTCCTTGTAATTATCACCTTCATCTGCACTTAGGCAACTGAAAGTACATTTTATTTCCCTTAATCTAGCTAACGTTGGTGTCATTTAAATATTTTTGGAATATGAAAAATTGATGAGCAACATGATTTTGCATCTATATCCTATTAAAGAAAATCCAATTATAACTATGTTATCTCAGAATATAAATATAAATAAAACCGTTTGTCTCTGATCCCTTGAAAGTATACAGCATTGTCTTTTCATCCTCATCTTAACATGAAAAGTTTCTTTTTCATGAAAAAAAAACCAAAATCTTTATAAAAATTATGTATTTTTGCCTAAAAAGATTCAGATAGATACATGATTTTCTCTCTAGTGAGTGAAATTGTTTCATTTTTTTAAAACCATGCAATTTCATAGGGCTTGTAGGAAATGGCAACTTGATTCAGGATTAATCTGTGAGTTCTAAGAAAAATATATTTTTCCTTGTAAATACTTATGGGATAAAAATTGATAGCTATAAACAGATCTCTTTGCTCTAGTGTTAAAAGTAGTGTGACACATCTTGACAGGCAAGAGAGAGTTAAGATGATAGGTAATAACTGTTTCTGGAAAATGAATGTAATTTAAAGCTACATGCGCTCTTCTCCTGACTTGAAAAGATTCAAAAAGTATTAGAAAGATACTTAAAGTACTTTCACTGCCCAAAAGTTATTTGTATCATTCACTTTTTTGAAATGCCTTTTAAAATGCAGTTTTTATATATGACATTCTCTTAATATATTTAATATATTCAGTTTAAGAGTTTCTACTTAGAAGTGTTATTTTCTNATACTTAAAGTACTTTCACTGCCCAAAAGTTATTTGTATCATTCACTTTTTTGAAATGCCTTTTAAAATGCAGTTTTTATATATGACATTCTCTTAATATATTTAATATATTCAGTTTAAGAGTTTCTACTTAGAAGTGTTATTTTCTTTGAGAAAAGTAATCCACAACAACAAATTACTATGAACAATATGCAAAAGATAGTCTTGTGTTGATAACCTAATCTTGTATTGCCTATTATGCCAATGCTTTGAAGTATTTCTATGTAAAAATCCCACTTGCATTTAAATTTTATTTTACAGTTCTAAAATCACTTTTTAAAAAATTTCATCTTTGTGATATATTATGCTCTTTGAGAAATTATAAAACAGACATTACCATTTCTATTACAAAAATGGAAGTAGTTTATCTAGTAGAATGTGCAAAGCATTGTAGTATGGGAGTTAAAAACACAGTTTAGCTAATTAATATACATGCACCCTTAAGGAAGAGATGAAAATTAAATTCAATTGCTCAGAGCTGTACAGGGCCAATCCTTTCCATAAAATCTTGACAAATAAGATGGAGAGACGGGGAGAAATATTAGGAAGGTAAAGCAGGCAAGGGTGCAGCTTTCTTGAGAACAGGACCAGAAGTTCCTGAGCTTCCCTTGTGCCTCAGACAGTAAAGAATCTGCCTGCAATGCAGGAGACCTGGGTTCAACCCCTAGGTTGGGAAAATCACCTGGGCAAGGGAATGGCAACCCACTCCACCATTCTTGCCTGGAAAATTTCATGGACAGAGGAGCATGTTGGGTTACAGTCCATGGGGTTGTGAAAAGTTGGACACGACTGAGCAACTAACACCTCCTAGGCACGTGACCAAAGAATAAACACTCTTCCATCAAGGAGTCCCTGCATCATGCCAAGAGAAGATCAACAGAGGCTTCTCAGAAGATTTGAGTAACTTCATATAAACTAGGCTAAGCATGAACTTACACACACACACACACATACACAAATATATAAAGAAACGATTCATTTCATCCATCCAGTATGCTGTTGCCTGTGAAGAACTTGCATGTGTTGATATTCTGATTATCAATTCATTTCCGTTCAGTCACTCAGTCATGTCTGATTCTTTGCAGCCCCGCGACTTGCAGCACGCCAGTCTTCCCTGTCTATCACCAACTCCTGGGGCTTACTCAAACTCAAGTCCATCAGGTTGGTGATGCCATCCAACCATCTCATCCTCTGCCATTCCTTTCTTCTCCTGCCTTCTCTGAAGAGATTGTTCCAAGCTTTTACAAAGATGTAGTCAGACTGCACTCAATTGACAGGCGGTCCTGAAAGGGTCAAAACACTCCTTTCATTGCATAAAGATAACTTGCATAATATTCAACAATAAAAGAGTGAAAATACAGGAACTTCCCTGGCTGTCTAGTGGTTAAGATTTCATTTTTGAATGCAGGGATCCCTGGGAGCTAAGATCACAGATGCCTGGGACCAAAAAACTGAAACAAAACAGAAGCAATATTGTAACAAATTAAATAAAGACTTTAAAAATGATCCACATAAAAATAATCTTTAAATAAAAAGAATGAAAAAACAAGCAGGTTTCAGGAAACAGTTGGCTTCCAATGAGAACATATGTTCTCACTGGATCAATTTTGAACATAAGAAAGTGATTAATAATGATAAAATATATCAAAAGATCCAAGTTAATCACAAACATTTCCTAGAAATAATACATTAAAAATAATTTTTATAAATAGTACAGAAACTGCAGAAAAATATGGTGATTTTGAGGCTAACTGATGGTTGTGAAAAACAAGTGGGAAAATTAACTTGAAGCACAGAGCAAAACTGTTGTATTGGAGATCAGGATGAAGAGATAAGAGGAGTAAGGAGTAGACAACTTAGACCTATATTGTGAATAATGGTTATTCCTAAAGGGAAAAATAAATGCAATGAAGAAGAGGCAATGATGTCATAAGTGACAGAAAATAAGTTCCCATGGCAAAAACCTGATCTATGTTAAAAGGATTGACATAGTTTCATGCAGGATTGATTAGAAAAGACAAACTCTGACAAAAAACTTGAATTCTAAAGTTAAAAAGAAATTTTTATGCATCACCATAAAGAAAGAAATCATCTGAAAAGGAAACTAAAAACCANAAACCTGATCTATGTTAAAAGAATTGACATAGTTTCATGCAGGGTTGATTAGAAAAGACAAACTCTGACAAAAAACTTGAATTCTAAATTTAAAAAGAAATTTTTATGCATCATCATAAAGAAAGAAATCATCTGAAAAGGAAACTAAAAACCAGACTGGCAATGGACATGTGAGTGGCATGAATGAATCTAGAAGTCAGGATAAGGGTATTTGTAGAGAAAAGGATTGTAAGTCAGTCATCAAATACCCATAATTTAATTTACAAGAAAATATAGAGATATTTTCATAATTCAAAGAATGCAGTGATATTTCACCCCTTATCTTAAGTGAGGAAAACATTTTAGATATAATTGAAAGTAAATAAAGTTTCTAGGTTGGGATTTGGAACCCAACACTTACGGTCAATTAATCTATGACAAGATCATGGCATCTGGTCCCATCACTTTATGGGAAATAGATCGGAAAACAGTGTCAGACTTTATTTTGGGGGGCTCCAAAATTACTGAAGATGGTGAGTGCAGCCATGAAATTAAAAGACGCTTACTCCTTGAAAGAAAAGTTATGACCAACCTAGATAGTATATTGAAAAACAGAGATATTACTTTGCCAACAAAGGTCCATCTAGTCAAGGCTATGGTTTTTCCAGTGGTCATGTATGGATGTGAGAGTTGGACTGTGAAGAAAGCTGAGTGCCGAAGAATTGATGCTTTTGAACTGTGGTATTGGAGAAGACTCTTGAGAGTCCCTTGGACTGCAGGGAGATCCAACCAGTCCATCCTAAAGGTGATCAGTCCTGGGTTTTCACTGGAAGGACTGATGCTGAAGCTGAAACTCCAGTACTTTGGCTACCTCACGCAAAAAGTTGACTCATTGGAAAAGACCCTGATGCTGGGAGGAATTGGGGGCAGGAGAAAAAGAGGACGACAGAGGGTGAGTTTGCTGAATGGTATCACTGACTCAATGGGCATGAGTATGAGTGAACTCCGGGAGTTGGTGATGGACAAGGAGGCCTGATGTGTTTCAATTCATGGAGTCGCAAATAGTTGGACATGACTGAGTGAGGAAAAAAACAGAATGGGAAAGACTAGAGATCTCTTCAAGAAAATCAGAGATACTAAGGGAACATTTCATGCAAAGACAAGCTCGATAAAGGACAGAAATGGTGTGGACCTAAGAAAAGGTGGCAAGAATACACAGAACTACACAAAAAAGATTCTTCACGACCCAGATAATCATGATGTGATCACTCATCTAGAGCCAGACATCCTGGAATGTGAAGTCAAGTGGGCCTTAGAAAGCATCACTACGAGCAAAGCTAGTGGTGGAGGTGATGGAATTCCAGTTGAGCTGTTTTAAATCCTGAAAGATGATGCTGTGAAAGTGCTACACTCAATATGCCAGCAAATTTGGAAAACTCAGCAGTGACCACAGGACTGGAAAAGGTCAGTTTTCATTTCAATCCCAAACAAAGGCAATGCCAAAGAATGCTCAGACTACCACACAATTGCACACATCTCACATGCTAGTAAAGTAATGTTAAAAATTCTCCAAGCCAGGTTTCAGCAATATGTGAACCATGAACTTCCAGATGTTCAAGCTGGTTTTAGAAAAGACAGAAGAACCAGAGATCAAATTGCCAACATCCACTGTATCATGGAAAGAGCAAGAGAGTTCCAGAAAAACATCTACTTCTGCTTTACTGACTATGCCAAAGCCTTTGACTGTGTGGATCACAATAAACTGTGGAAAATTCTGAAAGAGATGGGAATACCAGACCACCTAACCTGCCTCTTGAGAAGTCTGTATGCAGGTCAAGAAGCAACAGTTAGAACTGGGCATGGAACAACAGACTGGTTCCAAATAGGAAAAGGAGTACATCAAGGCTCTATATTGTCACTGTGTTTAACTTATATGCAGAGTACATCATGAGAAATGCTGCACTGGAAGAAACACAACCTGGAATCAAGATTATCGGGAGAAATATCAATACTCTCAGATATGCAGATGACACAACCCTTATGGCAGAAAGTAAAGAGGAGCTAAAAAGCCTTTTGATGAAAGTGAAAGAGGAAAGTGAAAAAGTTGGCTTAAAGCTCAACATTCAGAAAACGAAGATCATGGCATCTGGTTCCATCACTTCATGAGAAATAGATGGGGAAACAGTGGAAAAAGTGTCAGACTTTATTTTTTGGGCTCCAAAATCACTGCGGATGGTGACTGCAGCCATGAAATTAAAAGACACTCCTTGGAAGAAAAGTTATGACTAACCTATCTAGGTTGAATATACTATCTAGTATATTCAAAAGCAGAGACATTACTTTGCTGACTAAGGTTCGTCTAGTCAAGGCTATGGTTTTTCCAGTGGTTATGTATGGATGTGAGAATTGGACT
>SJYW01009041.1:846076-862828 GCA_006410735.1 Raphicerus campestris
GGAGAGTGAAAAAGTTGGCTTAAAGCTCAACATTCAGAAAACAAAGATCGTGGCATCTGGTCCCATCACTTCATGGGAAATAGATGGGGAAACAGTGGAAACAGTGTCAGACTTTATTTGGGGGGGCTCCAACATCCCTGCAGATGGTGACTGCAGCCATGAAATTAAAAGACACTTACTCCTTGGAAGAAAAGTTATGACTAACCTATCTAGGTTGAATATACTATCTAGTATATTCAAAAGCAGAGACATTACTTTGCTGACTAAGGTTCGTCTAGTCAAGGCTATGGTTTTTCCAGTGGTTATGTATGGATGTGAGAATTGGACTATGAAGAAGGCTGAGCGCCAAAGAATTGATGCTTTTGAACTGTGGTGTTGGAGAAGACTCTTGAGAGTCCCTTGGACTGCAAGGAGATCCAAGCAGTCCATTCTAAAGGAGATCAACCCTGGGATTTCTTTGGAAGGAATGATGCTAAAGCTGAAACTCCAGTACTTTGGCCACCTCATGCGAAGAGCTGACTCATTAGAAAAGACTCTGATGCTGAGAGGGATTGGGGGCAGGAGGAGAAGGGGACGACCGAGGATGAGATGGCTGGATGGCATCACGGACTTGATGGACGTGAGTCTGAGTGAACTCCTGGAGATGGTGATGAACAGGGAGGCCTGGCGTGCTGTGATTCACGGGGTCGCAAAGAGTCGGACACGGCTGAGCGACTGAACTGAACTGAACTGAATCTATGACAAAGGAAGAAAGAATTTACAGTGGAGCAAAGACAAGTTTCTTCAGTAGATAGACAGTAGTTGGAAAACTGGACATGTAAAAGAGTGAAATTAAGACATTCGCTAATGCTATATACATAAATTCAAAATAGGCTAAAGACTTAAATGTAAGACTGGATACTATAAAACTCCTAGAGGAAAACATAGGCAGAACACTTGTTGATATAAATCACAGCAATATCTTTTTGGATCTACCTCTCAGAGTAATGGAAAAAGAATTGAAAATAAATAAATGAGAATTAATTAAACTTAAAGCCTTTTCAGAGCAAAGGAAGCCATAGATAAAGAGAAAAGACAATATACAGAAGGGGAGAAAATATTTGCAAACAATACTACTGACAGGGGATTAACTTCCAAAATGTACAAAGAGCTTATACAGCTCAATGTAAAAATAAACAAACAAACGAACAACTCAATCATAAGATGCGCAGAAGACCTAAAGAGACATTTCTTCAAAGAGGACATTCAGATGACCATCAGACTCATGAAAAGATACTTAACATCACTAATTATTAGAGAAATGAAAATTGAAACTGCAATAAGATATCATTTCACACTGGTCAAAATGGACATCATCAAAAAGCCTAAAAATAATAAATGCTGGAGAAAAGGGAACCCTTCTACATTGCTGGTGGCAAAGTAAATTTGTACAACCATTATAGAGAACAGTATAGAGTTTCCTAAAAAAAAAATTAAAATAGAATTACCATATGATCCAGTAAACCCACTCCTAGGCATGTATCTGAAAAGAGGAAAACTCTAATTTGAAAGATCCATGCACCCACTATTTACAATAGCCAAGGCAAGCAACCAACCTATGTCTATCAACAGATGAATGGACAAAGAAGATGTGTATATAAACAAAATGAAATATTACTCAGCCATTAAAAAAGACAAATACAATACCATTTGTAGCAACATGGGTGGCCCTAGAAATCATCATACTAAGTGAAGTACATCATAAAGAGAAACACAAATGTTATTTGATATCACTCATATGTGGAATTAAAAAAAGGATACAAATAAATTTATTTACAAAACAAAAATAGATTCACAAACATAGAAAACAAACCTGTGGTTATCAAAAGGGGAAGGGGAGTTAAAGAAATATAAATTAGGACTTTGGGGATAATATATACATATCACTGTATATAAAATAAACAACAAGAACCTACTGTATAGCACAGAGCACTACAGTCAATACTTTGTAATAACCTATAATGGAAAAGAATCTGAAAAAGAATACATATATTATGTATATATTATCAACTATACTTCAATTATGCTCTGCCCTGGTAGCGCAGAGGTTAAGACGTCTGCCTACAATGCAGGAGACCTGGGTTCGATCCCTGGGTCGGTAAGATCCCCTGGAGAAGGAAATGGCAACCCACTCCAGTATTCTTGCCTGGAGAATCCCATGCACAGAGGAGCTTGGTGGGCTACAGTCCATGGGTCGCAAAGAGTTGGACACGACTGAGCGACTTCACTTACACTCACTTCACTTATACTTCAATTAATTGTGAAAGACTCATAATAAATATAAATGCAAAGTGATAGATGAGGATACAAAATTTAAATTCTAAAGAAGTCTTGAAAAGAGATACTGTATAGGGAAATTTCTGTTACTATTCTGGACCAGCAGTCAGAAAAATAATCATGCCTTTGCTTCTTTTTGTAAATAACTTTTTATGAAGCAAAAGCATATACACTAATATATGGATTATTCATGGCTGCTTTTGCATTACAGTAAATGTGAATAGTCATGACATCAATAGTGCATCTACCAAAACCTGAGGTATTAACTATTTGGCTCTTTATGGGGAAAAAAAAAGTTCAGTATTGGCTTATGCCTGAAAATACTAGACCTTCTTTTTCAACTAAACCTTAGGACTCTGAGGAACAGGAAGACATGCAAATTTATTGTTGTTTGATAGGAAGAGGTGGAGAGTAGAGAAGTATAGATATCCCAAATGCCACATTCTAAGTGGTCATCATGTCAAAGAAGACAGAGATTCTTATGGAGGAAATGATATACCTTAAAAAATAATGATATTCTGTTTTCAAATATTAGTAGAAAAGTATGCATCAGTATGATAGATATACAATATTGAGACCTCTGTAATGAAAGACAAGTTAGCAAGAGGAAAACAAACAGAAGCTTATTAATATGTATTCCTCATGTATACATGGGAGGTATCCAGAGATATAACATGTCAGAGAGCTATCTGAGGTGGCTTAGAATTCAGGTTTAAACATCATTTTAACAGGGGAAAGGAAGGGATTGAGGGACTCTGGGGGAGATTAAATGAGTCTAGAAAAGATGTGGAATGTATTAGATTCTGACAAAGTGTATCTAACTGTGGTGTGTTCTTCTAGTCTTCTCTCCTATGAGACAAGTCAAGTGGTGACATCCAACTGAGCAAGATACAGAGTGAACATTTTGAAATCCACCACTATCCCTCCTGCTTTACAGAGAACTTGATGTTCTCATGCCTGTATAAAGACATTTATAGGTTAGATATTTGAGGATCAGAACTCAGTTCTGCAAACAGGAGATGTAGAGACATTAGTATCATAAATGTGGAGTTGGTGTGGGGTACAAATTTATTGTATCTTTTTAAAAAATTCCCCATACAAATGATATCACATATTTGGCCCTGGAGTACAAAATGAAGCAGGTCAAAGGCTAACAGTGTTTTGCCAAGAGAATGCCCTGATCATAGCAAACACTTTCTTCCAGCAACACAAGAGAAAACTCTACACATGGACATCAATAGATGGTCAACACTGAAACCAGATTGATTATATTCTTTGCAGCCAAAAATGGAGAAACTCTATACAGTCAGCAAAAACAAGACCGGGAGCGGACTGTGGTTCAGATGATGAACCCCTTATTGGAAAATTTAGACTGAAATTGAAGAAAGTAGCGAAAACAACTAGACCATTCGGGTATGAACTAAATCAAATAAATCTCTTATGATTAAACAGTGGAAGTGACAAATAGATTCAAGGGATTAGATCAGACAGCGTGCCTGAAAAACTGTGAATGGAGGTTTGTGATATTGTACAAGAGGGTGTGATGAAGACCATTCCCAAGGGAAAAAAAATGCAAAAAGGCAAATGGTTGTCTGAGGAGGCCTAACAAATTGGTGAGAAAAGAAGAGCTAAAGGCAAAGGAGAAAAGGAAAGATATATCCATTTGAATGCAGAGTTTCAAAGAATAGTAAGGAGAGATGAGAAAGTCCTCTTTAGTGATCAATGAAAAGAAATATAGGAAAACAATAGAATGGGAAAGATTAGAGATCACTTCAAGAAAATTACAGATACCAAGGGAACATTTCATGCAAAGACAGACACAATAAAGGACAGAAATGGTACGGACCTAACAGAAGCAGAAGATATTAAGAAGAGGTGGCAAGAATACACAGAAGAACTACACAAAAAAGATCTTCATGACCCAGATTACCACGATGGTGTGATCACTCACCTAGAGCCAGACATCCTGGAATCTGAAGTCAAGTGGGACTTAAGAAGCATCACTAAAAACAAAGCTAGTGGAGGTGATGGAGTTTCAGTTGATTTATTTCAAATCCTAAAAGATGATGCTGTGAAAGTGCTGCACTCAATACAGCAACAAATCTGAAAAACTCTGCAGTGGCCACAGGACTGGAAAAGGTCAGTTTTCATTCCAATTCCAAAGAAAAGTGAAAGAAAGTGAAGTCGCTCAGTCGTGTCCAGCTCTTTGCAACCCCATGGACTTTAGCCTACCAGGCTCCTCAGTCCATGGGATTTTCCAGGCAGTAGTACTGGAGTGGATTGCCATTTCCTTAAGGCAATGCCAAAGAATGCTCAAACTGCGCAATTGCACTCATCTCACATGCTAGCAAAGTAATGCTCAAAATTCTTCAAGCCAGGCTTCAACAGTACATAAACTGTGAACTTCCAGATGTTCAAGCTGGATTTAGAAAAGGCAGAGGAGCCACAGATCAAATTGCCAACATCTGTTGGATCATAGAAAAAGCAAGAGAGTTTCAGAAAAAAAAAATCTATTTCTGCTTTATTGACTATGCCAAAGTCTTTGACTATGTGGATCATAACAAACTGTGGAAAATTCTTCAAGAGTTGTGAATACAAGACCATCTGACCTGCCTCCTGAGAAATCTGTATGCAGGTCAAGAAGCAACAGTTAGAACTGGACATGGAATAGCAGATTGGTTCCGAATCAGGAAAGGAGTATGTCAAGGGTATATATTGTCACCCTGTTTATTTAACTTATATGCAGAGTACATCATGAGAAACACTGGGCTGGAGGAAGCACAAGCTGGAATCAAGATTTCCAAGAGAAATATCAATAACCTCAGATACGCAAATGACACCACCCTTATGGATGAAAGTGAAGAATTAAAGAGCCTTTTGATGAAAGTGAAAGCAAAGAGTGACAAAGTTGGCTTAAAACTCAACATTCAGAAAACGAAGATCATGGCATCTGGTCTCATCACTTTATGGCAAAACATGGGGAAACAATGGAATCAGTGACAGACTTTATCTTTTTGGGCTCCAAAATCACGGCAGATGCTGACTTCAGCCATGAAACTAAAGGACACTTGTTCCTTGGGAGAAAAGTTATAACCAACCTAGACAGCATATTAAAAAGCAGAGACATTACTTTGTCAACAAAGGTCCATCTACTCAAATGGTTTATCCAGTAGTCATGTATGGATGTGAAAGTTGGACTGTAAAGAAATCTGAGCACTGAAGAATTGATGCTTTTGAACTGTGGAGTTGAGGCAGACTCTTGAGAGTCCCTTGGACTAGAAAGAGATCCAACCAGTCCATCCTAAAGGAAATCAGTCCAGAATATTCGTTGGAAGGACTGAAGCTGAAGCTGAAACTCCAATAGTTTGGCCACCTGATGTGAAGAACTGACTCTGGAAAAGACTGATGGCGGGAGGAGAAGCAGATGGCAGACGATAAGATGATCGAATAGCATCAGTGACTCAATGGACATGAGTTTGAGTAAGCTCCGGAAGTTGATGATGTACAGGGAGTGTACAGTGCTGCAGTCCATGTAGTTGCAAAGAATCTGACATGACTAAGTGACTGAACTGAACTGGTGAGGAGCAGTCCAAGAAATAGATTGAGGCTAGGTCACATGATGACTTCAAGGTCATGGTTAGTTTTTGTTTCACTTCAACTTAGATAAGTAGTTATAGTATGGTTTTGGTGGATAAATGCTAAAATGAGATGTTTAAAATGGTTATCCTGGATGCTTTGTAGAGATTTGACTGTGGAGAACTGGATAAAAGGAATAAGATTGGTAAATATACTTTATGTAGTATTGTAGATGAGTGACATTAATAGTGTGAACCATAGCGCTAGCAGTGAAATTCATGAGAATTTGGTTAGTTTCAGGATATACTTTANTAAAGGAGATCAGCCCTGGGTGTTCTTTGAAAGGAATGATGCTAAAGCTGAAACTCCAGTACTTTGGCCACCTCATGCGGAGAGTAGACTCATTGGAAAAGACTGATGCTGGGAAGGATTGGGGGCAGGAGGAGAAGGGGACAGTAGAGGATGAGATGGTTGGATGGCATCACTGACTCAATGGACGTGAGTCTGTGTGAACTCCTGGAGTTGGTGATGGACAGGGAGGCCTGATGTGCTGCAATTCATGGACACGACTGAGCGACTGAACTGAACTGAACTGAAGGTAGTAGAAGAAGGCAGAGAGGTGAGATAGCTGAATAAAAGAGGTAAACAAATAACAATTTCAAACTCATGTTTTCATAGATCATGTGTGTACATGTGTGTATTCATAAGGTTCTTAAAAGCAGGAATCTTATCTTCTTCAACTTTATATCTCTTGTGATTATACCCCTGAGACTGATCCCACACAGGACACATGCCCCATATCTGGAGCTCTGTGCTTCATACAGTAGAGATTATATGCCTTTTGAATAAATGAACAAAGACATAAGATGGAAAATGTAACAATAATCTTGTCAACGTTTATTTATCTTAACTTTGGCAATATTTGACAAAATATTTTATGCAAACATTTTTATCAATTGTTCCTGATATGTTCAAACATATTCAAGCCTAGCTGCCATAACAAACAATTATGCTATTTGGACGTGCCATTATCTGAATGAAACATAGCAAATATAATAGTGCAATTGTCATAAAATCCAACTCAAATTGATTTAAGCACAAAAGGCAATTATATTATTTAAATGAAATGCCCCAAATTTTAGTGTCAGCAGTTCTGTCTTAATCTGTGTCAAACACTGTCACTAGAAACAGTCTTTTGTCTTTATTGTCTGTTTCTGCTCTTATTGGTTTTCTCCCACATCTAATTAAAGCAGAATTACTGCCCTCAGACCTAATTCTTTCTATCAGTAAGCTAGCAAAATAGCAAAACAAGAGGACTTCTATTTTGGTATATTATCATGCATTTTCATGCTTTACTTTGTTTACAAGGTGAATAATATGTCTGCTCCTGAAATAACCACTGTAGCCAGGAGCTAGTTCTACACAGATTTACCAGGACTGTATCATCTGGAGTTTCACTAATAAAAACCATGTGGATAAGAGGATTTGGTTCTTGGCTTGGCTACATGTGGATCACATGTCCCAAGCCTGGTGCCAGGGACAGAGACCTGCATTGTTCTTCTGGACTCAGAGTAGACTGACTGGAGACTTTTCCAAAAAGGAATTAAGGATGTTAGGTAGTCCCATGCCAAAGCATTACGTTTTAGAAATGGTATTTATGGTGAATAATAGTCAGTCAATGCATGGAAAGTACACTTAGAGATGATGCTAAATTACAGAAAGGAGTTAAATTATAAGTTAAGAATAAAAATTATTCTTTAAAATTTCATAAATGCACATGAAGGTTTTAAACTGTTTAATGGAACATTCCCTGACATAATTTAGGTAATTTGAGGGATATAAAATATCTCTCTTTGAACTTGTTGAGGTATAAAACATCACCCTTGGATAAGCCGTGTATTCCTTGAATACATGGAAGAGATTATTGCATATAAAACACCTACTGGGTAATATATTCTTTGGTATTAACCATTCGTTATTAATAAAACACATACATAAAAAACATACACAATAAAATATAGTTGAATGAATTTTTATGACATGAATATTACTCTAACCAATTATCGTTCAAGAAATAAAACTTTGCCAAGACTTTATTTTTTGGGGCTCCAAAGTCACTGCAGATGGTGATTACCGCCATGAAATTAAAAGACGCCTACTCCTTGGAAGAAAAGCTATGACCACCCTAGATAACATATTCAAAAGCAGAGACATTACTTTGCCAACAAAAGTCCGTCTAGTCAAGGCTATGATTTTTCCAGTGGTCATGTATGGATGTGAGAGTTGGACTGTGAAGAAAGCTGAGTGCTGAAGAATTGATGCTTTTGAACTGTGGTGTTGGAGAAGACTCTTGAGAGTCCCTTGGACTGCAAGGAGATCCAACCAGTCCATTCTAAAGGCAATCTGTCCTGGGTGTTCTTTGAAAGGAATGATGCTAAAGCTCCAGTACTTTGGCCACGTCATGTGAACGGTTGTCTCATTGGAAAAGACTCTGATGCTGGGAGGGATTGGGGGCAGGAGGAGAAGGGGACGACAGAGGATGAGATGGCTGGATGGCATCACGGACTCAATGGACATGAGTTTGATGAACTCTGAGAGTTGGTGATGGACAGGGAGGCCTGGCGTGGTGTGATTCATGAGGTCACAAAGAGTTGGACACGACTGAGCGACTGAACTGAACTGAACTGAAGCACCCATGTAAAGCCTCCCTGTGCCCTGTCCCAATCTCAAGTCCTCCCCTTCCTACATGAGTAGTCACCACTCTGTCCTTTTAGTCATCAATGCTTAATGTTTCTTTATAGTTTTACTATCTAAATGTGTAAACCTAAACCCTAAAGTTTTTAGTTGTTATTTTTAAGATATATTTATGGCTCTATGTGGTACTAGTGGTAAAGAATCTGCCTACCAATGCAGGAGATACGGGAGATGCCAGTTCAGTCTCTGGGTCAGGAAGATCCCCTGAAGGAGGGCATGGAAACCGTCTCCAATATCCTTGCCTGGAGAATTCCATGGACAAAGGAGCCTGGCAGGCTACAATCCATGGAGTTGAAAAGAGTTAAACATGACTGAAGTGACTTAGCATGCACAGACCCTAAAGTTTTTAGTTGTTATTTTAAAGGTATGTTTAATTTACAGATTTTCTCTCCGTTGTTTGATTTCCTTCTTAACACCTTATCTAATGATGTGCTTGTTCTCTTTGGCTTGTGGAGCTTCCCATGGTCTTGGTTTTGTTGATTACATACTAGTGTTTCATGTTCCTCTGTCCTTTGCAGTTCCTGAAAAGTGGCATATGGGAATAGAAGTTAGGTAGGACTCAAATTGTATTCCTTTATCCAGATTTTGGGTGATGCTATGTTCTTTCATAAGGAACCTCATATGTTTGCTATTCCTTCCTTTTGTGGCATTGGTAGCCATCAGTATTAATAGATAGATCCTTTAATAGCCATTCATACTAATAGATAGATCCTTTGTTTGTTTGACAAGTGGTAATATTTTAATCCTATAATATATTTTTATTTATATATGGAACAATTTTATAAATAATTACTTATCTTTTGATTATGCAGTGTTATGTCTCACAGAGAAAAAGGTAGTATAAATATATCATTTTTTGTATGTTTCATTCTCTATATTTGAAGGTAATAAAATTGTTGCTTATTATCTATAGAGGTTAATATTTTTAATATCCTTATAAAGTGATGGATTTGAACACATTTGATAGGCTTTAATTCATTGCAATTATTATTCTTAATTAGCTCAAATAGTATTGCTTTGATAGCAGAAAACTTTTCAGGCTGGTTTTCTAACTTTTTGACAGTATGCCGATAAACACTGAAAGCTTTCTGATATCTGATTTAACAGGAACTGTCAGGCTAATCTTACATAGTTTTTCTTTTTTTTTTTTTTTTGGTCTCAAAACAGGAATAGTCTTTTCTCTTTAAGCAATATTTCTTTATGTATAAGATGGCATGCTATGACCACAATCTATAGGAATGTTCATTGCTACTATGTGGATCATCATTTCTAGGCATTTCAGTAGTTATAGCTAGGAAAATATATGATACAAACACACGCTACACTGGGTTCACATAGGTGATTTCAATTGAAACACAACTATAGGCTTTTTACTGGAATGCCTCTGTATAGCAAACATATCTCCTTGTCTCCACACTGCAAATCTTGGTTCTTAAAGATACAGGAATTTCAGAATTAGAATATCCCATCAAATGTACATACCACGGCAAACTGAATACCAATATTAGTACTCTCATTTCTTATCGGTCAGGGTTCTCCAGAGGCATAGGATAAATAAGACAATTTAGATAGATATATAGAGACAGAGATACAAATATTAGGATACATATTAGAATGGAAATATATATATATGCAATATATACACATATAGTCAACATGGGGCTTCCCTAGTAGCTCAGTGGTAAATCATCTGCCTACCTGTGTAGGAGACCTGGCTTAGATCCTTGAGTTGGGAAGATCCCCTGGAGAAGGGAATTGCGATCCACTCCATTATTCTTGCCTGGAGAATCCCATGGACAGAGGAGCCTGGTGGGATACAGTCCATGGGGTCACAAAGAGTTGGATATGACTTGGTGGCTAAACAACAGGTCAATATGACATTATTGTTGATGTTAATCTTGATTAGTTGAATTACTTCACTACAATTTTTCTTTCTTAAAGTACTCTTTTTTCCTCCCTTTCCAAACAGTACAATTTGGCAAGAAGTACTGCCTATGTGTGCTCAATTGCTCAGTTGCTCAGATTCTATTTGGCCCCGTGGACTGTAGCGTACTAGGCTCCTATGTCCATGGAATTTTCCAGGCAAAAATGCTGGAGTGAGTTGCCATGCCCCTCCTTCAAGGGATCTTTCTGATTCAGGGATCTAACCAGGAATCTCTTATGTCTGTTGCATTAGCAGGTGGGTTATTTACCACTAGCACCACCTGGGAAGTTCTACTTACCATATATTTTGGGTTATAATCCAATACCATTGCATTTTGCAGTTTAAATTGCCTAGCTTTGGCTATTTGCATCTCTTTCACTGTTTTTTTTTTCTGATATATATCTCAAAATTTTCTTGTGTATTAAGAAAAGCTTGGCATTATTTGATTTAAGAGAATCATATACTCCAAATTTTATTTTCCTGCTATTTTTTCTGAGCTTCACTGTTGATTATTTGCTTATGCTACATTTGACATAAATGTTGTATCATTGCCTTTCAGGTGAATTGAGTCTGCAGGTAGCCTGAATCTGTCTATATATATATATATATATATATATATATATAATTTATTTTCTTGCTTTCTGTAACTAAAATATACTTTAGACATATTGTTATACTGTAGACTTATATTGTTATCCCTTCCCCCAGCCCTAGAATCCTAGCCATTTTTCTGGAGGCATTGGTCCCCTTTTACTGGAGAATGACATTAGAAACTGAATTCTATGTACTGGATGTGTTTGTTACTGTTCGGATGTCATGGCTTCTACAATGTGCCTCTGATTAAGGAAATATGTGTTTATATGTTAACCTCTGTTATACACCTATTCATAAATTTTAAATATATGCATCCATCCAATGAGAAACTTGGCTCTAATAAGCAAGATTTGCTTTTTTTTAAATATATCCTGGTTATGCAAATATGCATTACACCGATACTTCTTTATATTTCAGATGTGTGGACATGTCATTTTTCCTTTATGGATCGACCAATTTATTGACATGGCTCAATTTACTTTTGTGGCTTCTGTGGCACATTTTTATATAGTGCTGCTGCTGCTCAGTCGCTTCAGTCGTATCCGACTCTGTGCGACCTCATAGACGGCAGCTCACCAGGCTCCCCCATCCTGTCCCAGGGATTCTCCAGGCAAGAACACTAGAGCGGGTTGCCATTTCCTTCTCCAAAGCATGAAAGTGAAAAGTGAAAGTGAAGTCGCTCAGTCGTGTCTGACTCAGCGACCCCATGGTCTGCAGCCTACCAGGCTCCGTCCATAGGATTCTCCAGGCAAGAGTACTGGAGTAGGGTGCCTTGCCTTCTCCGTTTTTTATACAGTGGATATCTAATTAACAGCAGATTTTCATTTTCAAGTCAAATAGTAACTCATTTTTTATTGAAATATATGACCAAAACAATTTTTAAAAATATGTTTAATTTGAAGTAAATTTGAATGATCAAGTAATGATGTATATAAATCTATAAACATGTTAAATGTATATAATGCAACAAGATCATGCTATATGTCTTAAAAAGATAATTAGTGATCTCTGATAGCCATAACTTAATGAAGATTAAAAAATTAGAGTGAAACACCATTGCAATATTTCATTAGCTATGCAAAGGTATCTTTAATATTGCCAACTTTCAATGTCACCTCAATTTTTCCTGCATATTAAGAAAAGTTTGACATTATTTGATTTAACAGAATCATGTACCCCAAATTATATTTTCCTGCTACTCTTCTGAGCTTCACTGGTGATTATTTCCTTTACTACATTTGACATAATGTTATATCATTGCCTTTCAGGTGAATTAAGTCTGCAGGTAACCTGAATCTGTCAAAATGATTTTGATAAAAAGTAGGTTTCAGAAAGTTATTTTTTTCCTTTCTAATTCTTTTTAGCAAATGCTTCTAAAATAAATATACTCTCTGGAGATAATTAATCACAGTGTGATTTTTAAGACATAATTATTTGAAGATATATAACATTTTAAGAATGCTCCTTTAAGATAATGTTACTTTGATTCTTTCAAAATGCATCCTGTCTCAGCACTCATCATTGTAAATGTACATGTGGCTATTTGTGTGAGGACTAGGAAATCAAGTATGTATTTAATTGTGATAATGTATATAAATCTACAGGATCTATTATGTAAAGAACGTGCAGTAGTTTAGATAGTTTAAAGGAATTAATTTGAGGAAATGGCAAGCAATTCTGTTTTTTTTATTCTTAGATATCCAACTATTTTTCTTACTATCAAATATACTTAAATATATTTGCAGCTGTTTACTTTTAGCTTAAGATTTATAAAGAATATGTTATAATCAGATTAAGCCTTTCTTTATAGAATGTTATCAGTTAATCAATGCAGGTGGAAAAATTAATTAGCAAATNACTATTTTTCTTACCATCAAATATACCTAAATATTTTTGCAGCTGTTTACTTTTAGCTTAAGATTTATAAAGAACATGTTATGATCAGATTAAGCCTTTCTTTATAGAATGTTATCAGTTAGTAATCAATGCAGGTGGAAAAATTAATTAGCAAATTCACCATTTTTCAAAAACTGATGAAATAATTGATCTGGAAAAATAACATGAGTGAATGCTAAAAAATTTAGGTCAAATATTAGTAGAAAATTACTCTTCATAGCATTGTAAAGTTCACCCACAGATCATTTGCTGGTCGTAGGAAAAAAAGAAACTTTACCAGCAACCCAGTTTTCAGCAATGAAAACCTCTAGCAAAATTAAATGCAAATACAAAGTAAACGCTTTGTACTATTACATTAAAGCAACTCTTTTTATATGAGAGTTAATTAAAATATTCTCTGTAATATGCAGTTCAGTTCAGTCTCTCAGTTGTGTCTCTTTGCAACCCCATGGACTGCAGCATGCCAGACTTCCCTGNTTACATTAAAGCAACTCTTTTTATATGAGAGTTAATTAAAATATTCTCTGTAATATGCAGTTCAGTTCAGTCACTCAGTTGTGTCTCTTTGCAACCCCATGGACTGCAGCATGCCAGACTTCCCTGTCCATCACCAACTCCTGGAGCTTACTCAAACTCAAGTCCATTGAGTCAGTAATGCCATCCAACCATCTAATTCTCTGTTGTCCTCTTGTCCTCCTGCCTTCAATCTTTCCCAGCATCAGGGTCTTTACAAATGAGTTAGTTCTTTGCATCAGGTGGCCAAAGTATTGGAGCTTCAGCTTCAGCATCAGTCCTTCGNAGGAGAGCGAAAAAGTTGGCTTTAAGCTCAACATTCAGAAAACGAAGATCATGGCATCTGGTCCCATCACTTCATGGGATATAGATGGGAAACACTGGAAACGGTGTCAGACTTTATTTTTTTTTGGCTCCAAAACCACTGCAGATGGTGACTGCAGCCATGATATTAAAAGACGCTTACTTCTTGGAAGAAAAGTTATGACCAACCTAGATAATATATTCAAAAGCAGAGACGTTACTTTCCTGACTAAGGTCCATCTAGTCAAGGCTATGGTTTTTCCTGTGGTCATGTATAGATGTGAGAGTTGGACTGTGAAGAAGGCTGAGCACCAAAGAATTGATGCTTTTGAACTGTGATGTTGGAGAAGACTCTTGAGAGTCCCTTGGACTGCAAGGAGATCCAACCAGTCCATTCTGAAGGAGATCAACCCTGGGATTTCTTTGGAAGGAATGATGCTGAAGCTGAAGCTCCAGTACTTTGGCCACCTGATGTGAAGAGCTGACTCATTGGAAAAGACTCTGATGCTGGGAGGGATTGAGGGCAGAAGGAGAAGGGGACGACGGAGGATGAGATGGCTGGATGGCATCACAGACTCGATGGACGTGTCTGAGTAAACTCTGCGATGGTGATGAACAGGGAGGCCTGGCGTGCTGAGATTCATGGAGTCGCAAAGAGTCGGACACGACTGAGCGACTGAACTGAATGGAACTGAAGCCTTGAATACTAAAATTTATACTAAATTTCACCTGTATTTCTCCAAACATTTTATCTTTTAGACTGCTGCTGCTAAGTCGCTTCAGTCGTGTCCGACTCTGTGCGACCCCAGAGATGGCAGTCCACCAGGCCTCCCCCGTCCCTGGGATAATCTCTAGGGAAGAACACTAGAGTGAGTTGCCCTTTCCTTCTCTAATGACAGAAAGTGAAAAGTGAAAGTGAAGTTCATCAGTCGTGTCCGACTCTTAGCGACCTCCTGGACTAGACAGTGCCCATTCTAATACTTCTATATAACCAATGCAATTGTATACTTAAAAGATATTAGTTATCTGCATGTGGGCAGAGGAAAACACTTAAAACATAAATTCAGTAATGGATTTCAACACAAATGAGCTGGCTTTCCCATCAAGTTTAGGAACTGGATTTACCAAAGCTTAAGACACATACAGTTCTGCTTATATATGAACATTTAAGCAGATGTGTGTTTCAACCATCAAAGAGCATTGATTCAAATGGACAAAAATCAGAAGACCGACATGCAACTGATAATTCTACAAATCCCTTTTTATAATTTATTTTTGATCCTTTCTAGATTAAAAGTATTCTGTTTGCTACTAAGGAAGGAGCAATGAACAAAACAGGAAGGATGCCAGTACTCAAAGCTCATGGAGATTTTATAGCCAAGAGAACTTCATTCAATACTCTGTAATAACCTACATGGGAAAACAATCTTAAAAAATAAAGGATACATCTATATGTCTTATGCACTTTACTGTACATCTGAAATTAACACAGCATTATAGATCAACTATATTCCAATTAAAAAAAAAGTCAATGTCACATTGACTCTGAAGTTATCTATGAATGTGTGCATTTAGTAACCTCACTAAACAGGTATCAGACTTCTCTGTTATTTCAGACAGTAAAGAATCAGGCTGACAATGTAGGAGACTGGGGTTTGATCCTTGGGTCAGGAAGATTCCCTGGAGAAGGAAATGGCAACCCACTCCAGGATTCTTGCCTGGAGAATTCCATGGACAGAGGAGCTTTGTGGGCTACAGTCCAAGGGGTCACAAAGAGTCGGATATGACTGAGCCATTTTTACTTTACTTTTACTTTTCAGTAGCTATCACATTGATGTAAGTAGAGAGAAAGGGAAAAGTCTTGACAGTAGCATTGGCTTCAGGGAAAGACTTAAGTACTCTTCCTTGTAGCCTTAACAAGCTTGAAAATTCTAGACCTTCAGAGTATGATATTTCTTAATCAAGCAGAATAAATGAGTAATGCCAAAGCAAAAGTCAATCAGTGAGCCAATAAACCACTAACAGAGTGTAAAAAGAGATAGAAAAATAAACAAAACTTGTGACTACAGTACTATATATTTGGGAAAATACATACAGTATAAAAGGTTTAAGGCAAAATATCAAATACATTTTTTTAGAGCAACATTTCATTTTTTACTAAAAGTATCTGAATGAAAAGTAAAGTATTTTCAAATGTTCTCATGTGATCCTCAAGGTATTTTAGGATAGATGAAGATTATTCAGCATCTAAATCAATGCAAAAGTTTGAAAGGATTATTTTTAATATATTTTTTATAAAATTAGAATTTTGTTGAAATAATTTAGTTTTTAATGATAGGCTCCTCTGTCCATGGAATTGTACAGGCAAGAATACTGGAATGGGTTGCCATGCCCTCCTCCAGGGGACCCTCCCTATCCAGGGATAGAACCCATGTCTTCTACATCTCTTGCATTGGCAGGTGGGTTCTTTACCATCTGAGCTACCAGGGAAGTCCATATATTTATATTTTTGCATAGTTCTCATTATATGTAGTTTTGCATAGTTCTTATTTGGGGGCAAGATGAGTTCATTTAAAAGGCATCGTCACTTTTGTATTCACAATTGTCTCAGTGAGCTTTTAGTGGTGCCGCTAAACACTACCTGTTGTCTGAAAAATGTGAACCACAGTTTGTCCATTTGGCTCAGAGCCCTCCGTTAGCAATTTTTACCCCAGGCATCACCGTGTTTCACTCTGTACATGCATAGCTATGTATCTGGGCAAACACTTTAAGAGACTTCTGTGTGGATTCTGGCACTTTTCTTCTGTTCTATGCAAAATTTTAGTATTCTTCTGTTTGCTCTTTTCTCTCTAGACCCCTGATTTGAAAGTTTATTC
>SJYW01009041.1:868136-896040 GCA_006410735.1 Raphicerus campestris
GAGATCCAACCAGTCCATTCTGAAGGAGATCAACCCTGGGATTTCTTTGGAAGGAATGATGCTGAAGCTGAAGCTCCAGTACTTTGGCCACCTGATGTGAAGAGCTGACTCATTGGAAAAGACTCTGATGCTGGGAGGGATTGAGGGCAGAAGGAGAAGGGGACGACGGAGGATGAGATGGCTGGATGGCATCACAGACTCGATGGACGTGTCTGAGTAAACTCTGCGATGGTGATGAACAGGGAGGCCTGGCGTGCTGAGATTCATGGAGTCGCAAAGAGTCGGACACGACTGAGCGACTGAACTGAATGGAACTGAAGCCTTGAATACTAAAATTTATACTAAATTTCACCTGTATTTCTCCAAACATTTTATCTTTTAGACTGCTGCTGCTAAGTCGCTTCAGTCGTGTCCGACTCTGTGCGACCCCAGAGATGGCAGTCCACCAGGCCTCCCCCGTCCCTGGGATAATCTCTAGGGAAGAACACTAGAGTGAGTTGCCCTTTCCTTCTCTAATGACAGAAAGTGAAAAGTGAAAGTGAAGTTCATCAGTCGTGTCCGACTCTTAGCGACCTCCTGGACTAGACAGTGCCCATTCTAATACTTCTATATAACCAATGCAATTGTATACTTAAAAGATATTAGTTATCTGCATGTGGGCAGAGGAAAACACTTAAAACATAAATTCAGTAATGGATTTCAACACAAATGAGCTGGCTTTCCCATCAAGTTTAGGAACTGGATTTACCAAAGCTTAAGACACATACAGTTCTGCTTATATATGAACATTTAAGCAGATGTGTGTTTCAACCATCAAAGAGCATTGATTCAAATGGACAAAAATCAGAAGACCGACATGCAACTGATAATTCTACAAATCCCTTTTTATAATTTATTTTTGATCCTTTCTAGATTAAAAGTATTCTGTTTGCTACTAAGGAAGGAGCAATGAACAAAACAGGAAGGATGCCAGTACTCAAAGCTCATGGAGATTTTATAGCCAAGAGAACTTCATTCAATACTCTGTAATAACCTACATGGGAAAACAATCTTAAAAAAAAAAGGATACATCTATATGTCTGATGCACTTTACTGTACATCTGAAATTAACACAGCATTATAGATCAACTATATTCCAATTAAAAAAAAAGTCAATGTCACATTGACTCTGAAGTTATCTATGAATGTGTGCATTTAGTAACCTCACTAAACAGGTATCAGACTTCTCTGTTATTTCAGACAGTAAAGAATCAGGCTGACAATGTAGGAGACTGGGGTTTGATCCTTGGGTCAGGAAGATTCCCTGGAGAAGGAAATGGCAACCCACTCCAGGATTCTTGCCTGGAGAATTCCATGGACAGAGGAGCTTTGTGGGCTACAGTCCAAGGGGTCACAAAGAGTCGGATATGACTGAGCCATTTTTACTTTACTTTTACTTTTCAGTAGCTATCACATTGATGTAAGTAGAGAGAAAGGGAAAAGTCTTGACAGTAGCATTGGCTTCAGGGAAAGACTTAAGTACTCTTCCTTGTAGCCTTAACAAGCTTGAAAATTCTAGACCTTCAGAGTATGATATTTCTTAATCAAGCAGAATAAATGAGTAATGCCAAAGCAAAAGTCAATCAGTGAGCCAATAAACCACTAACAGAGTGTAAAAAGAGATAGAAAAATAAACAAAACTTGTGACTACAGTACTATATATTTGGGAAAATACATACAGTATAAAAGGTTTAAGGCAAAATATCAAATACATTTTTTTAGAGCAACATTTCATTTTTTACTAAAAGTATCTGAATGAAAAGTAAAGTATTTTCAAATGTTCTCATGTGATCCTCAAGGTATTTTAGGATAGATGAAGATTATTCAGCATCTAAATCAATGCAAAAGTTTGAAAGGATTATTTTTAATATATTTTTTATAAAATTAGAATTTTGTTGAAATAATTTAGTTTTTAATGATAGGCTCCTCTGTCCATGGAATTGTACAGGCAAGAATACTGGAATGGGTTGCCATGCCCTCCTCCAGGGGACCCTCCCTATCCAGGGATAGAACCCATGTCTTCTACATCTCTTGCATTGGCAGGTGGGTTCTTTACCATCTGAGCTACCAGGGAAGTCCATATATTTATATTTTTGCATAGTTCTCATTATATGTAGTTCTTATTTGGGGGCAAGATGAGTTCATTTAAAAGGCACCGTCACTTTTGTATTCACAGTTGTCTCAGTGAGCTTTTAGTGGTGCTGCTAAACACTACCTGTTGTCTGAAAAATGTGAACCACAGTTTGTCCATTTGGCTCAGAGCCCTCCGTTAGCAATTTTTACCCCAGGCATCACCGTGTTTCACTCTGTACATGCATAGCTATGTATCTGGGCAAACACTTTAAGAGACTTCTGTGTGGATTCTGGCACTTTTCTTCTGTTCTATGCAAAATTTTAGTATTCTTCTGTTTGCTCTTTTCTCTCTAGACCCCTGATTTGAAAGTTTATTCATCTCCAGACTCCCAAATTCTTAACATGTTTCTTCTGCCACTGAGATTGCTGAACTCGGCCAGAATTCCACTTGTCTGTGCTACTGTAGGAAACAGATTCTGAGCCAGAAAGTTACACTGTGCATACACCAGCTTACATACTTCCTTATCAAATGGTTTACAGACGTGGACTCTTGTGCCAGGCCTGAAAAACTGTTGTTTCATGTAATATATTTGATATTACTTTGTTTATGATGGTTAAGTCCCAATAAGCACTTTCCCATGACAACTGGAACCAGAACTGCCCAAGTTATGAAGTTGTAAAAGAAAAAAAATCATTCTTTCAATGCATATCTGGTTTCCAGGATTCATACTTTTGTTTATGCAATGCTTTCATTCACTGACCTTTGCTATATCTAATTGTCACCTGTCTTTAGCAAAATCCTCAAATTACTTTCTTTGATGTTTTTTGCGACCACTCCATTCTATTTTATATATAAAGTCTTTTAGCCGTTCTTCACTATGCAACCTAATTTGAAGTAATTTCATACTGCTTGTTGATAAAGTTTATATCATTTTGCTGAACTAAAGTTTATTCTTTGGATTCTTCAATTATGCTTAGGTGGTGTTAACTTCTTTTTATGGAAGGGAATCATATTTTATATTTATCTCTTATTTCAATAACCACAGATGCAACATTCATAATTAATCAAAATATATAATGATTAACATAAATTCCCATAAATTACTAGACAACTATATTATCTTGTCCATATTTGTAAAAACATTAATAAAACTACACATTTAAGATCAAAGGCTATTAGTTTTATAATTGTCTTATGCTTTTATTTCTTCAATGTCGTTTGCTATCCATTATATAAAGAATTATGTTGGATTATAAAATGTTAGCAATGAAAATTCCTTACACACAATCCCCTTATTTAATGTTAGCAATGAAAATTCCTTACATGCAATTCCCTTCTTTTTTAATATGTGCAAACTGAGACTAAGGGAGGTTTAATCTTGTCAAAGACCATAGAGATTCATAGTGACAAAGCTATGGTTAGAATGCTGGTTTGCCAACTTCTAATTGAATACTCTTTGCACTAAACAGTCTTTATGAGACCTTCAGAAATGATTTATGAAGAAACAGAATATTTTTTAAAGCCTACTTCAAAGAAAATACATAAATCACTTCAAATATTTGCAAATTTAGAACAGAAAATCATGTCTTATTCTTTTGGAAAAATTCTATAACAATTTATTGAACAGTCTGAACTTCAGGTTAGTTATAAAAACAAAAATAAAGATATTGTTTTTATCCACTTACCCTTACTCTGCTCTGAGTTCTTTTGCTTCATTATTAGGTGGACTATGTTATGAATAGTGTAGGAAATACCATAATTTCCCTAGTGTTTTTGGTTACATAAAAAAATCTTCAGTTCAGTTCAGTTCAGTCACTCAGTCGTGTCCAACTCTTTGCGACCCCATGAATGGCAGCACACCAGGCCTCCCTGTCCATCACCAACTCCCGGAATTCACTCAAACTCATGTCCATCGAGTCGGTGATGCCATCCAGCCATATCATCCTTGATTGTCCCCTTTTCCTCCTGCCCCCAATCTCCCAGCATCAAAGTCTTTAATTATGAATTATTATCTCATATGCAAATTTAAATATAAATTTAAATTCTCCCCTACACTGAGCATCAGTGTTTATAGAAATGTGGTCTGTTATTTTATTCTTTCCTTTTCTCAGCTTTGAGGGGAGGGTGTATTATCTGTATATGCGACATGCACATTTTCTTCCTTCATCTTCTAGGATAATTGGATTTAGACAAGGAAAAGAAGAAAAATAGGTAAGTGTCTCTTGGTTGCTTATAACTTTTCTTTTCTGTCCTTTCTGTTGATTGTGATAGCATTTCTGGCTTCTTTCTATTGAGCCGAAGATAAGAAAGACTAATTCTTTTGAGAAGAGCACATGAATCNAGAAGAAAAATAGGTAAGTGTCTCTTGGTTGCTTATAACTTTTCTTTTCTGTCCTTTCTGTTGATTGTGATAGCATTTCTGGCTTCTTTCTATTGAGCCGAAGATAAGAAAGACTAATTCTTTTGAGAAGAGTACATGAATCATTTGGGAGTTCCCTAGTAAAGGCTTCAAAATCATGTTACCTTGATATGCTGATTTTGATTTCTTCTCTCCATCTACCTAATCTTACACCCTCACATTGCACTTAAGATTGTGGCTACCCTCTTGAATGGGAATCAGCAAGATGCAAAATGGGTCCAACCTTAGGAGAATCCTCAGGACCCAATAACATAATTGAGCAAGAGTATCCAGCATACAGAAGACTAACCTTATAATTTACTGCAGAATTTTAAGAATCAGAATTTTCAGTGATAGTCAAAGCTAAACACAAAGTTGTTGCAGTGGTTTAAAAGCAAAAATTTCTGGGATATGAAAGAAAGAGAAAACAACCTCTTCATGATCAATATACAGAGTTTTTAGCCTTTTAAATTAACTTTTAATTCTAAATATAATGTTTTCTCTATAATTTATGCTCACTTGTTAAAATGATCATGATCCTCATAACTTATTTGTCCTTAGTGGCAAGTAACTCCCATCTCTGTTGGAAGGTTTCATGGGAAGAAAGTGAATCTGAACCTTCATGTAAGTATANTTTAATTCTAAATATAATGTTTTCTCTATAATTTATGCTCACTTGTTAAAATGATCATGATCCTCATAACTTATTTGTCCTTAGTGGCAAGTAACTCCCATCTCTGTTGGAAGGTTTCATGGGAAGAAAGTGAATCTGAACCTTCGTGTAAGTATAGTCTCTGCAGTTCTTCAGTCTTCAGCTACTGTAAGGATGGGGAAAGCATAAATCTTTCTAATACTCAGAATGTAATTCCTTTTCTTTATGTTTTGGTGTGTAACTGTATTATACTATGCAATAGTAGTTACTGTGCTCAGTCACTCAGTCATATCCGACTCTTTGAGGTCCCATGGACTGTAGCCCACCAGGCTCCTCTGTCCATGGGATTCTGGAGTGGGTTGCTATTTCTTNTAGTCTCTGCAGTTCTTCAGTCTTCAGCTACTGTAAGGATGGGGAAAGCATAAATCTTTCTAATACTCAGAATGTAATTCTTTTTCTTTATGTTTTGGTGTGTAACTGTATTATTGCTATGCAATAGTAGTTACTGTGCTCAGTCACTCAGTCATATCCGACCCTTTGAGGTCCCATGGACTGTAGCCCACCAGGCTCTCTGTCCATGGGATTCTGGAGTGGGTTGCTATTTCTTTATCCAGGGTTTTGAATTAGGTATTGAATTATATATTTATTTGCTTTCCACAATTCACACCATCATGTGAAGGGCATTGTGGACCTTGGTTAATCATGTGTTCATTTGAAAATGATTATCTGCAGTAGAAATCTTTTGATTTTACGCTATGTCGTAATCACATCCTGACAGCAAATTGATATTGGAGATGATGGAAATGGTTTGTTTATAAAAAAGCATTATCATTTATATCAGAAAATTAGATAATAATCTCTTGAGTTGATCATCACTCAGATGAATATCTTTAAAAGAAAAAAACCTCTTGGCTTTAGTTATATCTATTCTACATAACTTATGTTTATCTGTCATCTATCTATCTATGCATATTTCATCAATACTACTGAAACATATATTCCTCTGGTGGCAATATTTTTTAATTTCAGGGAAATAACTTCCAGTACATCCTTTCTTGCTTGTCACAAGCCATATTCCCATTGAAGAATGTCAAACTGTGAATTTTGCATTTGCAGAGCAGGCACTAACCTGAGACCTTGGGATAAAGAAGGCAGTTTTAGGAAACCTAAAGATATCTCATGTAATCTAGTGACTTGGGAATTACAAGGGTCTATTTCTTGTCATTTTCCTGCCAGAGTCACAGTCTTTAGAAATTTACATAGCTTCTGCAGTAAGTGCAAAAGAACAGTACACATGTGAAATGAGGAAATGATACACACTCTTCCATATAAACCATGGACTACTTTGGAAAATGGAAATGAAAAAGCTGGGGTTTTCAGGTTTTTTTTTTTTTCATTTGAATATTGAAGTCATTTTTCCTCTTGAAGAATGATCTCTTGGGAAATATTTTGAACTGTATTTACCAGAAAAATATATCTTATTTTTATTATTAAAGAAAAAAGAGCTCCCTTACTTTAATGATGAGAAAACAGCTCTTGTATTATCCAAATGCATTTAATATGCAAAAATATTCAAAGAGTCTGCTAGCAGTACAGATTACCATAAATTAGTAGATTTGAAAGAAGAAATGCATTGATTTGATGCTTGCAAATATGCAATCGATTTATAGGAACTGAGCAACTTGATGCTTATGCTTATATTCTCTGTGCCTTGTAATTCTAAACAGACATTCTGTTTGTACCATATAGCAAGAATACATAATTATCTTTCCTATTATGATAACTTTTGGCATTTCAATAGTACTAAAATGATGTAAATACATTTTCTCTCATTTTATGGTAATAACAAAATGATTACCAATACAAATATGATAGAATATTTTAATTTTCATACACCACATGATGAATCAGAAGCCAACATTGTTGGTTTTTTCCCTATTACTGCATGAGAATTTTAAGTCACAGATGTCTAAAGTCAGTGATGGATTGAAAGAGTATGAACAGGAAAATGTGGCAAGTAGAATTATGATTTTTTTTCAGGTTACAATAGAATTACAAGGTAGAAACACTCTGGACAAAGGATAAAGAGACTGTGTTCTATTAAAAATGAGTTCCGTGATCTTTAGAAAGTAAATCATGTTTCCTAAAACTCAGTTCTTTCAACTGCAAAATGTTAGCTTTCAAAATGATAGTTTGAAAGAAATGATTATGGTATTTTTTTAGATATAAAATGTAATTTATAATAATTTAATGAAGTATAAGCAATGCAACTGCAGTCAACTCTTAACCTTTATTCTCCTTCATTTTTCCATAACTCCACCTTATATGCTTGTTCTTTCTTCNTAAAGTTTGAATTGAATCTATAAGTTCTGTTAGTATATCCATATTTATTAATTCAAACTGAAATAAAATTATGTTCTTCCCTTAATGACTTTAATATCATCAGAAATACTCACAGGTGATCCTTAAGACTTAACCAACATATATTAGCACACTTTTACAATTATCACTTTTTTGTTTATTATTATCATTTATATGTAAGCTTCATGCTCTGCAGGCTTTCTTGGTGGCTCAGACAGTAAAGAATCTGTCCACAATGCAGGAAACCTGGGTTTGATCCCTGGGTGGGGAAGGTCACATGGAGAAGAAAATGACTACCCACTCCAGTATTTTTGCCTTGAAGGGTTGTACAGAAAAGCCTGGTTAACTACAGACCATAGAGTCACAAAGAGTTGGATGTGATCGAGTGATTAACACACAACACACACACACACACACACACACACATACACATACACACAAACACCTGTTCTTCAAATGACTTGAGGAACATGTCAAGATCTGATTGTTATTATAGGTAAGGAGGCAGGAAGGGGTTGGGCGTGGAATACAAAGAGAATTTCTGTCTTATGCAGAAGAACTACTTCTGACAATATCAGTACTGGCTCTTCTGGCAAAGCAGAAACAATTTTACTATACAGGTGAAAATCAAGCTAATCCTGTGGCCTGATGAGTTTTTGGAGTCTAGAGATAGAGTCAACAGAATAACATCAATTATTACAATTCTACTTCTCAGAATTCCACTTTTCCATCAATGTCCTAAATTTCAACTAGTGGATTTGGTGGGCTAAAAATACAATCTTGGTTGTAATTCAGTAACTAAGAGAGCAGATTTGATGTCTAAACTTTAGTAGCTTATGAAGATATGAGTTTTTAAAGCCTTCATAAAATTTCTGTTTTCCTGACTATGCATTTAGACAAGAACTTAAACCTCCTTGCTTGACAATGCTTAAAACAAACAAACTTTGTAGTACAGTTAGAGCATCCAAACCCATTTCTGACATCTTTCTATCTGACATGACCTCCATTAACATCTAAAATAGTAGTTAGCCAGTCTGCCAAAGTGAATTCTGTGAGAGGCATTTCAATGTAGGTGACCACCAGTGATAATATAAACTGGCAGCTGGTGCCAGAACCCCATTTTCCAGTGGTAACAAACCTTTTGTACAGCAAAGGAAACAACCAACAAAATGAAAAGGCCACCAAGGAAATGGCCACCCACTCCAGTATTCTTGCCTGGGAAATCCCATGGACAGAGGAGCTTGGTAGGCTACAGTCCATGGGGTGGCAGAAGAGTTGAATACAACTTAGTGGCCTTACAACAACAATTTGGAAACCATGTATCTGATTTGGATTAAAGTATATAAGAGACACACAATCAATAGCAAAACAAACAAAACACCCAGTTACAAATTGGGCAAGGACTTGGGTAGATCAGTAGACATTCCTCCAAAAAAAGAAATACAAATGGACAATATACATGAAAAGGTGTTCAACATTGCTAACTATCATGAGATTACAAATCAAAACCACAATGAAATATCATCTCATACCTGTTAGAATGGCTATCATCAAAATGAAAAAAGATAAGTGTTGGTGAATATGTGGGGAAACGAACTGTTGTACATTATAGGTGGGAATGTAAAATGGTGCAGCTGCTATGGAAAACATTATGAAGTATTCAAAAAAATTAAAAGTAAAATTATCATATGATCCAGCAATCTCAATTCTGGGTATATCCAAAAGAATTGAAATCCTTACGTTGAAGTGTATTTTTTCCCCCATATTTATTGACGCATTATCTACAATGACCAAGATACAGAAACAACTTAAATATTCATCCATGGATGAATGGATAAAGAAAATACTGTATACAATGGGATATTACTCAACCCTGAGAAAGAAGGGAAGTCTTGTCATATGCAATAACTTGGATAGAATTGGAGACTATTAGGTTAAGCATGAAAGTGAAGTTGCTCAGTCGTGTCTGACTTTTTGTGNTAAATATTCATCCATGGATGAATGGATAAAGAAAATACTGTATACAATGGGATATTACTCAACCCTGAGAAAGAAGGGAAGTCTTGTCATATGCAATAACTTGGATAGAATTGGAGACTATTAGGTTAAGCATGAAAGTGAAGTTGCTCAGTCGTGTCTGACTTTTTGTGACCCCATGGACTGTAGCCCACCAGGCTCCTCTGTCCATGGGATTCTCCAGGCAAGAACACTGGAATGGGTTGCCATTTCCTTCTCCAGGGGATCTTCCCAACCCAGGGGTTGAACCCGGGTCTCCTACATTACAGGCAGACACTTTTAACCTAGTAGTATTGCATGATTTTACTTATATAAGATAGCTAAAAGTGTCAAACTCATACAAGCAAACTAGCATGGTGGTTGGCCAGGGGGTGAGGGAAGTCACTCAAGATAAATAAGTTCTAGAGATCTGATATACATTATAGTACCTATAGTTAACAATTACATACTGTATATTTAAAACTGTATTAAGAGGGCAGATGTCATATTCAGTGTTCTTACCACAAGAAAAGGGGGATGGAAGAAATTTTAGTAGACGATAGATATGTTTATTAACTTGATATTGGTGATAGTTTCATGGCTATATGTATATCTCCAAATTCATCAAAGTGTAAATATTAAATATGTCCTGGTGTTATACATGAAAAAAATACCTTTCAAAAAAAGTTTTTTCAAAAGATAAAAGCCCTTACAACAAACAGGGCACATAGCCTGCCCCAAAATCCCATCTTAAAATTATTGTCACTTTTTGCTTGCTGTTGCTTTCTGAAAATCTCATTAGTGCAGTGAAAACATCCTAATCTATCTCTAACATCCTTGCATCCCCTGTGATCTCCATTAACATATAAAATAGCAAGAAGTAATACTTTATTCACTTTTGATTATTAGAAATATGCCAAACACAATATTGATTTTGTCCAAAATTATAGGACATGGAGCTAATCTTGAGAACACATCCAGAAAAAAAATGAATTTGGTAATATTCTATGGAATTTAAAGCCATTGGGTTGCATTCTATAATATTTTAAAATGTCAATATCATGAAAAATTTAAAATATGCAGAAGAACCACTTCAATTTAAAGGAGACTGAAGAGATATGAAAACTAAATTCAGTGTACACTCGTAAACTGAGTTGGATAATCAAGTGAGCCAGTGTTTTAAAAAAGACATCATTGAGTACTTGACAAAACTGAATAATATTAGTGAATTATATAAATAATGGGTTTCCCAGGTGGTGCAGTGGTAAGAAAAATGTGCCTGCCAGTGCAGGATATACAAGAGATCTGGATTCTATCCCTGGGTTGGGAAGATTCCCTGGAGGAGGAAATGGCAGCCCATTCCAGTATTCTTGCCTGGAGAATCCCAAGGACAGAGGAGCCTGGTGGGCTACAGTCCATGGGGTTGCAAAAAGTTGGATAAAACTGAACACCAATGCACACATATAAATAATAATAAATGTTAACTTTGCTGAATTAGAAAATTGTACTATAGTTATGCAAGTAACTAATTTTGTTCAGGAAATACTCACTGAATTTTTGGAGTAAAAAATTACATCTGCAACATTCTCAAATAATTTGCCAAAAATTACATATGAATGTGTATGTTTATGCATGTAATATATAAACAGATGTATGTCTTCGGTTATATTTATATGTGTGAGAGAGTATTTACATTGCTTTAGCCTCAGACTTTGGGAGGCTGAGTAGCTAAATGCTTATTTCTATATAGAATATCTATATACATGTGCACAGGTGTGCACACACACTGACGCCCACAGAATATGATGCAAATGTGCCAAAATGCAAACATTCAGTGAAGCTATTTGAGGAAGATGTGGAGAATTTTATTAAATGCTTATACATTTTCTATAAAATTTTAAGTTATTAAAATGAAAAGTAAAAAAATAATAGTTTATATTAAACTTATGCTTACATGGTCATTGAACATGTAAGAGTCTCTTACCATTGTTTATGAAAGGGCTTCCTTGATGGCTCAGTGGTAAAGAATCTGCCTGCAATGTAAAAGATGTTTGGCATCCCTGGGCTGGGAAGATCTCCTGAAGAAAGGAAAGACAACCCACTCCAATATTCTAGCCTGGGGAATCCCATGGACAGAGGAGCCTGGTGGGCTACAGTCCATGGCATCGCAAAAGAGTCAGAAATGATTTAGCGACAGACTTTCACCTTTTAAAAACTTGTTTAAGGAAATGCTTTTCAAGGAAGATGTCTATGAAGTAGAAATCGTTTGGGCGCCAAAAAATGCAGGATGATTTGGAAGTGCTGTCAGCCCTGAGAGAGAGACCAAATGGCGCGACAGTATTCTTACCAACAAGGGTTTGGGAGGCTGCCAGTCTGTCAGCATTGCTTTGCTCCAGTGCAGCTCTACAAGCCTGAATGTATACACAGGCTGGTTAACAGCAGGAGATGACCTACAGGAATGGCTGGCAGCAACTGTAACATACAACCTCGGACTATGTGACACAAAAGGAAATGCCTGTAAAACAGCATTAGCCAAGTGACCAGGTTAGTGAATGACAGTCAGATAGCAGGTGGCTGGGTTTGGGCAAAACGAAGACATCAGGAAATCTCAAGATAAAAAAAGAAGAGCAGAAAGAATCGTAATTTTTACATGGACATAGAGTTGAAAGAATGAGAGACAGCAGATTAAACAGTTTAGCCTATTAATTCCAATTCATTAAGTGTATCATCACCAGAATACTGTTGAACCAGAGACAGGAAATGTGAATTTATAAATGTAAAAATGCACTATAATGGGTAAATTATAAATTTCACTGAAGCTTGACATCGTAAACCTAAAAATATTGGTAATCAGAAGGCTATCTTTGGCAGTAAGAAAAAACAGTGGAGATCACAGAAAAGATGCTAGCAGTTAAATTCTAAAAGATTGATGGGCAATCTTGTTAGGTTCCAAAGTAAGAAAGTGCATTCAAGGAAGAGAAAAAGGTAAGTTTCGAGACTTACAATCAAAACAAATCAAGGTGCACCTAAAGAATCTCTTCTAGTTTAGTAAGCTTGTGGAAAAAAGAAGAAAAAGACTGAAAATAAAATTGTTTCTGTAAGGATCATGATAAGCTTGCGTGTGTGCATGTGCGATTGCTTCAGTCATGTGTGACTCTTTTTGGCCACAACTCTATGGACTGCAGCCCATCAAGTGCTTTTCTGTCCAGTTGGATTCTCCAGGCAAGAATACTGGAATGGGTTTCCATGCCCTGCTCCAGGGGATCTTCCTGACCCAGGGATTGAACCCTTGTCTGCCTTCATGTCCTGCCTTGCAGCTGGATTCTTTAACCACTGAGCCACCTGGGAAGCCCCATGGTGAACTTACATATTACCAAGTAAAATGTCAGCCTGTAGCAAGTGGTATGTTGCAGAAGAATATAAACATATAAGGAATTGGTGGCTANTACACAGGCTGGTTAACAGCAGGAGATGACCTACAGGAATGGCTGGCAGCAACTGTAACATACAACCTCGGACTATGTGACACAAAAGGAAATGCCTGTAAAACAGCATTAGCCAAGTGACCAGGTTAGTGAATGACAGTCAGATAGCAGGTGGCTGGGTTTGGGCAAAACGAAGACATCAGGAAATCTCAAGATAAAAAAAGAAGAGCAGAAAGAATCGTAATTTTTACATGGACATAGAGTTGAAAGAATGAGAGACAGCAGATTAAACAGTTTAGCCTATTAATTCCAATTCATTAAGTGTATCATCACCAGAATACTGTTGAACCAGAGACAGGAAATGTGAATTTATAAATGTAAAAATGCACTATAATGGGTAAATTATAAATTTCACTGAAGCTTGACATCGTAAACCTAAAAATATTGGTAATCAGAAGGCTATCTTTGGCAGTAAGAAAAAACAGTGGAGATCACAGAAAAGATGCTAGCAGTTAAATTCTAAAAGATTGATGGGCAATCTTGTTAGGTTCCAAAGTAAGAAAGTGCATTCAAGGAAGAGAAAAAGGTAAGTTTCGAGACTTACAATCAAAACAAATCAAGGTGCACCTAAAGAATCTCTTCTAGTTTAGTAAGCTTGTGGAAAAAAGAAGAAAAAGACTGAAAATAAAATTGTTTCTGTAAGGATCATGATAAGCTTGCGTGTGTGCATGTGCGATTGCTTCAGTCATGTGTGACTCTTTTTGGCCACAACTCTATGGACTGCAGCCCATCAAGTGCTTTTCTGTCCAGTTGGATTCTCCAGGCAAGAATACTGGAATGGGTTTCCATGCCCTGCTCCAGGGGATCTTCCTGACCCAGGGATTGAACCCTTGTCTGCCTTCATGTCCTGCCTTGCAGCTGGATTCTTTAACCACTGAGCCACCTGGGAAGCCCCATGGTGAACTTACATATTACCAAGTAAAATGTCAGCCTGTAGCAAGTGGTATGTTGCAGAAGAATATAAACATATAAGGAATTGGTGGCTATACAGAGACTATTTCACAGAAAAATCTATATCATAGATCTGTGACCAAAAGGAGTTAAGTCCTCTTTAATGGCTCACCTGATTGGGCTAGGCTCATACAAGGTAATAACTGTCAAAAATCAACTGATTTAAGACCTTAATTGCATCTGCAAAATCTCTTCACAGCAGCACCTAGGTTAGTGTCCCATTGATTAACTGGGAGAAGGTTTATATACATAAGGAGTGAGGATCTGGAGTTAAATTTGGTTGAATTATGTCTGTCTCAAAATTCATTTGTTGAAGTCCTAGTCCTTAGTCCTTCGGAATGTGATCTTATATGGAAATAGGGTTATTGTAGATGAAATTAGTTAAGATGAGGTCATATGACCCCATGGACTGTAGCCCACCAAGCTCTTCTGTCCATGGAATTCTCCAGGCAAGAATATTGGAGTGAGTTGCGATTCCCTTCTCCAGGGGATCTTCCCAACTTAGGGATTGAACCTGGGTTCCCTGCACTTCAGGGAGATTTTTTATCATCTGAGCCACCAGGGAAGCCCATGAAAGTAGTATAGTCCTCTAATTCAATACAGTTAATGTCTGTAAAAGAGAGAGAAATTTGAATACAGGCATGCACACGAGGAAGACACCACGTGAATATGAATACGGCTGCCTACAAGTCAAGGAAAGAAATTTCAAACAGAGCTCTCCTCACAGCCATCAGAAGAAAGCAACCCTACCAACACCATGATTTCAGACTTCTAGACCCATGAGAAAATTAATCTCTGCTCTTTAAGCTACTCAGTCTGTAGAACTTTCTTACTGCAGTCCTAGCAAGTTAATGCAGAGGACATATTTAAATTCTGCCTACCACCAACGATTTTTAAATTATTGTAATTTCTTCCACCACAGTATATTTACATGCAGTTTCCTTTCTCTGCTTTATTCTTCTTCCCACCAGGATACACACTGTCATGTGAAAATAATTTATCAGAGAAGATTAAAAAAAAATCTGTTCCAGGCTAGGTTAGGCCTTCTTACTATATATGACCATAAATTCAAGTACCTGTACTTCATGGCAGTAAACAGTACTGCAATTTTACATTTACTTGTGTGACTATTTTAATGTCTTTCTACTCCAGTACAATAATATTTCATGAAGGTGGTGAAAGTATCTATTTTATTATGCTAAATTTTTTTTGGTTCTAACAGTACCTGATACTCAGCGATGCTTAATAAATATTTGATAAATATTAAATTAATTATTGGCTAAAAAATAAATGGATTCAGTTCAGTTCAGTCGCTCAATCGTGTCCGACTCTGTGACCCCATGAATCGCAACACACCAGGCCTCCCTGTTCATCACCNGTATATATGCTGTCTCTTATACACATCTTATAGAAGGTAATATTTTCAGTTCAGTTCAGTTCAGTCACTCAGTCATGTCCGACTCTTTGCGACCCCATGAATCGCAGCACACCAGGCCTCCCTGTTCATCATCATCTCTCGGAGTTCACTCAGACTCACTTCCATCGAGTCCATGATGCCATCCAGCCATCTCATCCTCGGTTGTCCCCTTCTCCTCCTGCCCCCAATCCCTCCCAGCATCAGAGTTTTTTCCAATGAGTCAACTCTTCGGATGAGGTGGCCAAAGTACTAGAGTTTCAGCTTTAGCATCATTCCTTCCAAAGAAATCCCAGGGCTGATCTCCTTCAGAGTGGACTGTTTGGATCTCCTTGCAGTCCAAGGGACTCTCAAGAGTCTTCTCCAACACCACAGTTCAAAAGCATAATAAATGAATAAAACCTAATTAATCAACCAGATGGACAATTTATGAAGAAGAAGAACTGGGTTAATATGATACTGACTTATGGTTTTGAATCTTAATTTGAGGTACTTATGAGATATAGTGATAGCTGTAAATTAAAGAGTTGAGAAGACATGGCGTGCCTAGATTTTAGGCTACAATTCAGGTCAGTAATTTGGAGACAGTATACATGGTTTGCTTTCAAATATGACAAAAGATTTTTTAGAAAGACACAAAAAATTAAAATTGAAAAACACAGGCTCTTATATTTGCAGATAGTAGATTACTGATGAGCTTAATAATAAATAATTTACGAAAGTGTCTTCTCAACTCTTTAATTTATAACTATCACTATATCTCATAATTACCTCATATTAAGATTCAAAAGCATAAGTCAGTATCGTATTAACCCAGTTCTTCTTAATAAATAGTCCATCTGGCTGTGTCCAACTATTTGTGATCTCATGGACTATACAGTCTGCAGAATTCTCCAGGCCAAAATACTGGAGTGGGTAGCAGTTCCCTTCTCAAGGGGATTTTCCCAGCCTAGTCATCAAACCCAGGTCTCCTGCATTGCAGGCGGATTCTCTACCAACTGAGCTCTGAGGGAAGCCCTGGAACAGAAGAAATGTAAATCTAAAATAAGGAAATCAAACTTCCAATAACTTAAAGAAAAAAATGTGGCTTGTTGGTGCACATGAATTTTTAAATAAGGTTATTTATTAATTGAGATATAAGTGACACATAATATTAAGTTTCAGGTGTACAACATAATAATTCAATGTGTATATGTGTGAAATAACCACCACAATAAGTCTAGTTAATGTTCATGCCACATACTTACAAAATATACTCATTTTTTTGTAATGAAAATTTTAAGATCTATTCTCTCAGAAAATTTCAAATATAAAGTACAGTATTATAAACTACAGTCACCATGTTGTACCTTACATTTTCATATAGTATTTGGCTGTGGTGATAGAGAAGACTCTTGAGAGTCCCTTGGACTGTGAGGAGAACAAACCAGTCAATCCAAAAGGAAATCAACCCTGAATATTGACTGGAAGGACTGATGCTGAAGCTCCAATACTTTGGTCATCTGATGTGAAGAACTGACTCACTAGAAAGGTCCCTGATGCTGGGAAAGATTGAAGGCAGGAGGAAAAGGGGATGACAGAGGATGAGATGGTTGGATGGCATCAGTGACTCAATGGACATGAGTTTGAGCAGGCTCCAAGAGTTGGTGATGGATAAGGAAGCCTGCTGTACTGCAGTCTGTGGGGTCACAGAATCGGACATGACTGAGACTGAACTGAACTTAACTGATCACGTTTAAATTATAACTAGAATTTGGTACCTTTTGACCCCCTTCAGCCATTTTGTCCACATCCCACCCTATGTCTCTGGCAACCAACAACTTATTCTCTGTATTTATGACACTAATTTTTGTTTGTTTTTAAGTTCCACATATAAGTGAGATCATATAGTATTCTGTTTCTCTGTCTGACTTATTTCACTAAGCATAATACCCTCAAAGTCCATCCACGTTCTCTTAAACTGCAAGATTTCATTCTTTTCTATGGTTGAATAATACACACACACACACACACACACACACACACACACAGACATACACACACATATGTGAGCTTCCCAAGTGGTAAAGAATCTGCCTTCCAGTGTAGGAAACATGGTTTTGATCCCTGGGAAGATCCCCTGGAGAAGTAAATGGCAATCCACTCCAGTATTCTTGCCTGGGAAATCCCATGGACAGAGGAGCCTGGTGGACTACAGTCCATGGGGGTCTCAAAAGAGCTGGACACATCTTAGTGACTAAACAACAACAACTANATGCCTGGCACGTTGCAGTCTGTGGTATCGCAAAGAGTAGGACACAACTGAGCAACTGAGCAATGAACTATAGAATAAAGAATAAAATTCTGCGGGGGAAGTGAAATATATTAAATTGAAGGAGCAAAAAGAAAACTGTGACTTTTCCTATGTTTTCCTACATCTTTTTCATGATTTTTAAAAAATGGGTGATAGTATTTGGTTCTATTAATTTTATTTTTGAAAATGATTTTTAAAATAAAATTGGTTTAAGATATCAATATTTACATATATTTCATAGAATGTATATCATTTTAAGTATGTAAATATTATAAAATAATTTTTGCATCCATTTAAAAATGCTTGAGAACAGAAAATTTCTTTATTTTTTCCCCAAATCTGGTTCAGCAGAGCATATGTTGCTTATCTTTCTGAAATAAATAATTTTAAAAGTCATCCTATCCTCTGAGTCCTCAGGATCACAGCACTATTTTTGTTCTGTGGTATTTTCTCCCCATAGCCTTTTTTTGTTATTTTAAGTCAACTCATACTTAGGTGCAGAGAAACTAATGAAGCCCTCCCCAGTGTTAGTCAGTGTACAAAATGTATCTGTTACATTGGTGCTTCTTTATTCTAACTACTTTGTTTATGTCAGAGTATTCAAATGATGAGGTTGATGTGAGCATGCTTGAGCTCCCTTCTCACCTTTTCTGATGTAGTGGCTTCAGAATGAAGTGAACTCTCTCAGCCACGTTCAACTAATATTCTGAACTTCCAATCCAAGAGGACAAGAAAAGTTATTCATACAATCTTCAGCATGTGGTGTTACCACAGATGTTTCTGATTTTTACATTTTAATCTTGAAGACTGTCATTCCGTTTGTATCAGTAGCCTCCTTCAGGCTGGCCTTCTAGTCCATCATCCCAAGTTTCTGGGAATTTTAGGAGAGAGTTCAGTTCAGTTCAGTCACTCAGTCCTGTCTGACTCATTGTGACCCCATGGACTGAAGCACATCAGGCTTCCCTGTCCATTACCAACCCCTGGAGCCTGCTCAAATTCATGTCCATCGTATTGGTGATGCCATTCAACCATCTCATCCTCTGTCATTTCCTTCTCCTGCCTTCAGTCTTTCCCAGCCTTATGAGTCTTTCCAATGAGTTAGTTCTCATCATGTAGGCAAAGTATTGGAGCTTCAGCCTAAGTCCTTCCAATGAATATTCAGGACTGATTTCCTTTAGGATTGACTGGTTTGATCTCCTTGGAATGCAAGGGATGCTCAAGAATCTTCTTCAACACCACAGTTCAAAGAATCAGTTATTCAGTGCTAAGCTTTCTTTATGGTCCAACTCACATCCATACATGACTACTGGAAAAACCATAGCTTTGTCTAGAAAGATCTTTATCACTAAAGTAATGTTTCTGCTTTTAATATACTGTCTAGGTTGCTCATGGGCTTCCCTGATGGCTCAGATGGCAAAGCATCTGCCTGCAATGCGGGAGACCCGGGTTCTATTCCTGGGTCAACAGATCCCCTGGAGAAGGAAATGGCAATCCACTCCAACACTCTTGCCTGGAAAATCCCATGTATGGAGGAGCCTGATAGGCTATGGGGTCGCATGGACCCCAGCCCATGGGGTCGCAAAGAGCTNGCTCATGGGCTTCCCTGATGGCTCAGATGGCAAAGCATCTGCCTGCAATGCGGGAGACCCGGGTTCTATTCCTGGGTCAATAAGATCCCCTGGAGAAGGAAATGGCAACCCACTCCAGCACTCTTGCCTGAAAAATCCCATGTATGGAGGAGCCTGATAGGCTATGGGGTCGCATGGACCCCAGTCCATGGGGTTGCAAAGAGTTNAAAGCATCTGCCTGCAATGCGGGAGACCCGGGTTCTATTCCTGGGTCAACAGATCCCCTGGAGAAGGAAATGGCAATCCACTCCAACACTCTTGCCTGGAAAATCCCATGTATGGAGGAGCCTGATAGGCTATGGGGTCGCATGGACCCCAGCCCATGGGGTCGCAAAGAGCTGGACACGACTGAGCGACTTCACTTTCACTTCACTTTCAGGTTGCTCATAGCTTTTCTTTCAAGGAGTAAGCATCTTTTAGTTTCGTGGCAGCAGTCATGAGAAACAGTAGGTGTAAACAAAATTTTGGCCAAGTAATAACACATAAAATCCTTTTAAAAGAAGTGACTATCAACATTTCTCTTCTTTGATCTACTGTAGCTAAATTAGGCAGCCCAAGACCAATCCTACAGTCATTGCCATTTCATTCATTTAATGATCTTTGAATTTAAAGTATCTAGGCATTTTCACTTTCATGCATTGGAGAAGGAAATGGCAACCCACTCCAGTGTTCTTGCCTGGAGAATCCCAGGGATGGGGGAGCCTGGTGGGCTGCTGTCTATGGGGTCGCACAGAGTCGGACAGGACTGAAGTGACTTAGTAGCAGCAGCAGCAGGCATAATATTCACTTTAAGTTTCCTTTTGGTGGATTATCTGTCTTTATTCTTATGTTTAGCTAGATTTACATTCTCAAAATTCTTGTTTGGACCTTTAAGAAATCTGACTTTGTTAAACTGAAACCCATAAAACAAAGACAAAAATCATTTATTTTATCATTAGAAGAAAGCGTGTTGTTAGATTAAATAAAATATAAGCATTTTCCACTCTGGCTTGAAAATAACTTTGAGAATCTGTAAATTATTTTTGTAGCTTTGTTATTAGTGCTATAATTTTATATCTATTCTGTTTTTCATGGGTATTTGGGATTTTCATTATGTCCATTTTAATCTAGATGTTCCATTTCATATTTTAAAATATTGCTTGTATTTGACTGCAACATTAGATTCACGTGTAGAATGTTCGCAGGAGAGGAGTACAGCAAAGCCACTTACCTAAGAGTCATGGGAGTGGGGCCCTGACATTGACATTTTAATACATTTCCACAGGTGATTATAATGTACAGCCAAGTATGAAAAATCATCATTTTTAAGAATAAAGATTTTTGAAGATCTGATCTTAATATAGGCTTCTTTAATAGAAATACCATAGGGAAAAATACATTGAAATGAGAAAGCAAAAGGAATTTTATTTAAAATTAATGAGTTTTTTCAAACTTCAGTGAAAAGGTCCCATTCTGTAAGATTCTGAATACAAATAAGAACAACGGAATATATTTCTGAAAGTTAATTATAAAGCCATTTTGAATCTAACACTGTATATATTAAAATTATCTTACTCTATTTTAAACAAAAACCTAAGCAATTTTAGTTTAAATTGCTTTATTTTATAAATCACTGTAGACATCTTAAGGATATCATTGGTAGCTCAGACAGTAAAGAGTCTGCCTGCAATGCAGGAGACCCAGGTTTGATCTCTGGGTCAAGAAGATCCCCTGAAGAAGGGAATGGGCTACCCATTCCAGTATTCTTGCCTATAGAATTCCATGGACCAGAGGAGCCTGGCAGGCCTACAGTCCATGGGATAACAAAGAGTTGGACACGACTGAGCAACTAACACATAGACAGACTCTGTTGTTCCCTTCTCCTCCTGCCCTCAATCTTTCCCAGCCATCAGGGTCTTGTTCCAATGAGTTGATGCTTTGCATCAGGTGGCCAAATTATTGGAGCTTCAGCTTTAGCATCAGTCCTTTCAATGGATATTCAGGACTGATTTCCTTTAGAACTGACTGGTTTAAATTCCTTGGTACAAAGGACTCTCAATAGTCTTCAGTGTAATTCAAAAACATTAATTCTTGGGTACTCATCCTTCTTTATGGTCTAACTCTCACATCCATACAAGACTACTGGAAAAAGCATAGCTTTGACTATATGGACCTTTGTTGGCAAAGTGATGTCTCTGCTTTTTAATACACTATCTAGATTTGTCAGAGTTTTTCTTCCAGTGAAAAAGTGTCTTTTAATTTCATGGCTGCAGTCACCATCCACAGTGATTTTGGAGTCCAAGTAAATATAGTCTGTTACTGTTTTTAATTTTTCCCCATCTAGTGTTCATGAAACGATGGCATCAAGTGCCATGAACTTCAGTTTTTGAACGTTGAGTTTTAAGCCACTCTCCTCTTTCACCTTCATTAAAAGGCTCTCTAGTTTCTCTTTGCTTTCTGCTATTAGCATGGTCAGAAAAGGAAATGGCACCCCACTTTAGTACTCTTGCCTGGAAACTCCCATGGACGGAGGAGCCTGGTAGGCTGCAGTCCATGGGGTTGCTAAGGGTCAGACACGACTGAGCGACATCACTTTCACTTTTCACTTTCATGCATTGGAGAAGGAAATGGCAACCTACTCCAGTGTTCTTGCCTGGAAAATCCCAGGGACGGGGGAGCCTGCTGGGCTACCCTCTATGGGGTAGCACAGAGTCTGACACCACTGAAGTGACTCAGCAGCAGCAGTAGCATTTGCATGGTATCATCTGTATCTGAAATTACTGACATTCCTCTGGCAATCTTGATTCCAGCTTGTGATTTGTCCAGCCCAACATTTTGTATGAGCCCTGCTCATAAGCAAGGGACTGAACAAAACATGCATCTGTTAAAGTTAGCATTAGTGGTAACTTGTTTCTTCTGAAAGTAGGAAAGCATATGTTTAAACAAAGTGTATTTGTTCTTTTTGAAACTATTGCCATGTGCGTCTGTCTGCTCTCCTCTCACCTGGTAATACAGTCTGCAAACCTCTGCCCCATTAAACTTCTGAAGGTAGACATATTGAGGGAGATAAATAGCCACAAAGGAAACCATATTTAATTTGTGAATGCTCTGAGGACCTATGAGCTATTAAAACTTCAGATGTATTTACACACAAAATTGGCATGTTAAATCTTCAAAATAATTCTCTGAATGGAAGTCTAATTCATAGAAAACCAAAAATTTTTTTGGTAAAAATAAAGTTATCTTAGATTCCTAGGAATTTATCCTATTTTCCCAGAAATTTAGTTATTTGAATGCCCAACATGTTCGGCTTCTACTGTCTTTTGTATAATTCTAATTCTTTTACCAAAAGCAATAGACTTTTTATCACAAGCTCACCCAGAATCAAGATAAATGTATACACTGGTCTGTTTTTTTACACAATTTTTCCTTGAATCATTGCAAATGTATCTAATTAATATCACTGATTGTCCTTATTTTAACCAGGAAACCAGAAAAAAAACTTTGATTTTTATTTGATCTAGATATATATATATATATAAATTCTGTTGTTAATTCAAAATAGAAATTAAATTTTAAGTGTTGAAATATGAAATAGACATGATATAAGGTAAAACTCTATGGAAGAAAAAATAATTATATTGCTGATTACTGTAAATCATCTCCTATTTGATGACATATACTAAAATTATATATTTATTTACACGAATTATGGCACATTTCACTGAAGGGAAGCACAATTTTCCATCCAAAAATATGTTTCTTAAGCATAACGATTATTTTGAGTTGGTTATTTTTAAGAAACCCTAGACAAAAAGGCTTCCCTGGTGGCGCTGATGGTAAAGGATCTGTCTGCAATGCAGGAGGCTAGGTTCAGCCCCTGGGGGTTGGGAAGATCCTTAGGAGAAGGTAACAGCAACCCACTCCATTATTCTTGCCCAGAGAATTCCACGGACAGAGGCGCCTGGAAGGCGACAGTCCATAGGGGTCACAAAATGTCCTATAGGACTGAGTGACTAACACTTCCACTTTCATACATAAGAAAAGCTCTGAAAGACAAAAAGAAGTCATCATTTTATAAGAGACATTTACTTTTATAAGGGAAACTTCCACTTGTCAGGATGTCTTCTCTGTACCAGGAAGAAGATGGACAAATCTCTAGAAACTCACCAGTGGAGAAGTCGTGAAAGTGGTTGGAGAAGGGGAAATTTTCCCTTTATCCCTCTTAAGATCTTGTGGTTAGATTAATAACCAAATTGACACAAGACAGATTAATAGAAGAAAAAGAAACAAATTTTACTTTGTGAACACAGAGGTCTCATAGAAATAGGATATAAGAAGTGGTCAAAGAGGCATCTTTTAAACTTTTCAGAAGAGGAATGATACATTTCTGAGAAACTGACAGAACAACGAAATCTAGGTTTTTGGAACTCAGTGAAGAATATAAATAGAATGTAGACTTGGGGTAGTGATTAAGGAAGTGACAAGGTTTATTCACACAGGTCTCCTCTGAATTCCTCTCTCTGGTGGTAAGACTGCCCTTCTCCCTCCAGGTGTTTTTGCATGCGAGATTTATTACCTGCTTTCAGACAGAAAAGAGGGGTGGAGTGTTCCTTTTGTGTTGTCCATTTCTTAAGTAATTTTAAATCAAAATAATCAATATACCATGATGGCATATTTTGGGTTGGTCTGCCCTGAACCCTTACACCATGGATTCTGGTTTACTATAGCCCTCTCAGCTTCTTTTTCCTCTCTATGAAAACAGTATTCCTCTTTGGCTGTGGGGGGATTCTCATGTGGCTTGCTATTGAAAGCTTGAATTGAGAGCCTGAATCTCAATTATTCGCTGATCCTGAATAACCTTGGATTTGCTAGGGAAATAAACTGGCAGTCTGTTTTAGACTGACAATATCTTTATTGAATTTAACTTATTAAAAACATGTAATATATTTCAACTATGTAAATATTATTTGTATACATGTATATGCCTCTCTCTATATGCATTTGTTATACATTCCGTAGAACTTATACATTTGTGAGATTTTAGATTTTTCTCTTGCATTTTCAAAGAAGAAAGATATTTCATTTACAAATAATAATACAAATTTTTATGTTTTTAAAAGAGTTCTTCTTTCATGTCTATTCTTATGGTATTTCATTGGCCAGGATTTTTTTAAATATATTTAAAAAGTCAGGGCGAAGATATAATCTTGTTGCTGACTTTGATGGGACTAACTCTGTTATTTCACAGTTTAAGTATTATGTTAAATGTTTACTTGAGAACCACTTTAGGTTTAACTCTTCTTTACTAAATCAATTTTCAATACTAAGTAATCTACTTTTCAATCATTTTATTTCAAAGCACATTTTCACATTATCTTTATTGTAATTAACTTTTCTTTCTTCATTATTACTTGCCTGAGTTTCTCCCTTGGGAATATCTTGGGAAACTTGATTATAGTTTCTTTTAGTAGTTTAATCTAAAATAAATGTGTTTCCTCTGCTAATTCAGTGACATTCCCTCTTTAAAAATTTGTAATGTATTTTCAGAAGTCTTAGAAGTTGTTGCGGTTGATCACTAATTCATAAGGAATTCTGATAGCATTGACTTTCTGCTTATTGGGACCATTCTTTTGGGAAGGAGTGAGTGAACCATCTCATTATGCAGAATCTCTCTTTGGTCTATTTGCCTATATTCATCTATCTGACTTCCAAATTTGGCAATATTAATGAGACCTTGTAAGACCTTTTTTATACATCCAATCTGCTATTTAATGGGAGTCAGAATTTTAAGATGTCCCATTTGTCTTTTTCCAACATATCCAGTTCAGTACACATTACGTCTAGCATCCTTAGATGGCTATTTCCTGTTAAGAATAGCAGTCTTCCTTCTTTCTAGCATGAATTAATTTATGCCCTTATCTTATGTTTGTCACTTCCTGAGAAATGTACAGATGAGAGTGTAAACTACTGAGCTTACATAAACTTTAGAAAGATACCTTTTAAGTAAAAGAGAGCATGTCAAATAAACAGTTTTTTGCACAGTATTTAAACTAAGATACTTCCATGAAAGGTGTGATTAATGTGTTTTCTTAAGAATGTCATCATCACGGAATAACAATGGTTTTATTTATTATTTGCCACAAAGTCTTTTGGAGCATCTTGTGGTTTTGAATTTTTGTTAAGGTGACACACCAGTGTGACCAGTTACAGTTATGTCTTCCCCAGAGCCTAGCTTTTTAAATGCAAGTGGCACCCAATAATAAGAACTCACAAATTGTTATTGGTCTCTGATTTTAAAGAATGTTCTCTCACAAAAAGTTGAAGTTATAATAAAAAAGGACAGAAATCATACTTTCCAGAAAATATGTTTTGAAGGCTTAGAACAAGGCATTGAATGGATTCTTGTGTTTTTGGTGAAGGACAAAAATTGCTTTCAGCTAGAGATATTTTTCCTTGTAGTAACACTTGACTGATTAAGAGATTCCAGGTTCATTTATTTTTCTAAAGACTTAAGGTCTTTTCTAATTTATTATTATTTGTTTGTTAAATTATTATTATTGTTTGTTAAATGTTTCAACCATCACTTCTCTTTTGACTTTTCTTACTTTCTGGATATATTTCACTTTCACCCATTTATTAGAAAACAACTGTTTCTAATATATACCTTAGGCAAAGTATTATAATTTTATTCATATAATAATGATTTTCATATATGCATGTGTGCTAAGCCGCTTCAGTCGTGTCGACTCTTTGTGACCCTATAGACTGTAGTCTGTCAGCTCTTCTGTCCATGGGGTTCTCCAGGTAAGAATACTGGAGTGGGTTGCCATGCCCTCCTTCAGGGGATCTTCCCAACATGGGGATTGAAGCCACATCTCTTATGTCTCCTGCATAGGTAGGCAGGTTCTTTACCACTATCCAATATGTGGATATATACGAGAGACAGGGAGAGAAAGAATATGTGTTTAAGGAATTGGATGGAAGCTGACAAGCTGAAAATCTGTCAACCAGGTAGGCAATCTGAAAATCCAAAAAGCAGATGTTTCAGTTTTGAGACTGAAATCTGTGGGCTGAAACCAGATATGGCCTCTGTCTTGCAGTCTTGAGGCAGAACTGCTCTTTGGAAAAGCCTCAGTTTTAGGTTTTAAGGCTTTCAACATACAGGATGAGGCTTATACCTCCAATAAGGAGGCGATCTTCTTTACTCAGGTCTACTGATCTAAAAGTTAGTGGCTCAGAGGCTAAACGGAGAAGGTAATGGCAACCCACTCCAGTACTCTTGCCTGGAAAATCCCATGGATGGAGGAGCCTGGTAGGCTACAGTCCATGGGGTCGCCAAGAGTAGGACACGACTGAGCGACTTCACTTTCCCTTTTCACTTTCATGCACTGGAGAAGGAAATGGCAACCCACTCCAGTATTCTTGCCTGGAGAATCCTCTGTGGGGTCGCACAGAGGAGCCTGGTGGGCTACCGTCTATGGGGTCACACAGAGTCGGACACAACTGAAGCGACGTAGCAGCAGCAGCAGCAGCAGAGGGTAAAGCATTTGCCTACAATATTGGAGATCCGGGTTCGATCCCTGGGTCAGGAAGATCCCCTGGAGAAGGAAATGGCACCCACTCCAGTACTCTTGCCTGGAAAATCCCATGGTCTGAGAAGCCTTGTAGACTACAGTCCAGGGGTCGCAAAGAGTCTGACAACTGAGCGACTTCACTTTCACTTTTCACTGTTCTAAAAGTTAATCACAGCTGAAAAATATCTTCACAGAAATATCTAGACTAGTGTTTAACCAAAAACTGGGAGCCACAGCTTAGCCAAGTTGACATATAAAATTAACCATCACAGTAATTAAACCTAGGACATTTTGTATGGTAGCAGGAAATTAGGGTAGAAAATACATGTTTATACATGTAGATTAAAATATGAGACTTGAGATTTCTTTGAGTGAACATGTAGATGGAAAAAAGAAGTGTCTCAGTAGAGAGCCATCACCATGTTGCAGTATCCATGTTACATATTACTTATATATATTAATATAGTAATTTTCATATATATATATATATATGAGGGGAAGAGAAACAGGGAATGTGTTTAAGGAACTGGATGGGGGCTGAGAAACTGAAAATTTTTCGATGAGTTAGGCAGACTGAAAATTCATGGATATGGCCCTCGATGTAAATAATGTGCATTCATTTTGCCTGTGGTTTCTTAGCTGACACAGAATTGGTAAATTCTCATAGAAAATATCACTTGCTGGATTCCAAAATTAAATTGTTTTTGAGCATTGCATTTTTTGTTGAGCGTTTTTGAACAGTTCTAGTCTTCTGTTCATTATAACATGATTATTATGAGTGGTTTGAATTTCTTACTTTTTCTATTTATTGTTTTTTCTATCACTATTGCAATTTCTATTTTACTGTTATAGTTACTATTGTCATTATGTTATGCAGATAATTTTTTAAAGATGCTTTAGTCATTGTGTATTTATTACTATTGTAATTAAAATTAAATATCCTTTTTCATGTAGATTTAATATAATTTACAATAAAAGAACAGCTTGTTTGGAAGTCTAGCCATTTCCTGCTGTTAGATAAAATTATTCTGGAACATTAAAACCAAAAAAAAAAAAAA
>SJYW01009041.1:896156-913234 GCA_006410735.1 Raphicerus campestris
ATGTTGAAAAATTAAAAAAAAAAAAAAAAAAAAAAAGTCCTTCAATCATTCAAGCACAATAAATGCATTGAGACAGTTTTGCACTTGTTTATTTGTTCTGGAAGTCATCCAAATTAACTTGTAATTCTAAATAACCACCGATGCCAATGCAAAGTAATTTGAAGTGACAACATATCAGTTTAAAGTGCAAACATAGCGCTAGGTGTTACAATTTGTGTATACTAGGTTCAACCAGGGCATTCCATTATGAGAATTACTGATTTTCAGCATGAACAGAAACATTTATAAAACAAATTATTCACCAATGAATAGACTAACAGGGATGGCATTTTTTGTTGTTGTTCAGAGATAAGGCAAATGACCTTTTATTTAATTGCTTTATCATCAACTATTTGCTAATTATATCAGATAGGTTTCCCATGTGTATTCATCTCTAAGAAATGGAAGATGCTGAGGGAACCATCGTATCTTGAAAAGTTTCACAAATAAATGATAAGGATTGTTTTTCTCAAACGTCACAGAAAGCTTAACAATCTGCATTCAGGTTTTTGAAAATTCCTTTTCATTAATTTCAACTTGAAATTTCAAGAAGTAGAAATAATACATTACTTACAAAATGTTCCTACCAAAATATGTATAGAACAAGTTTTCCCAGTCAAATGGTTATTTTAAAGGATCAATTTTAATGATGGAGAAACTTGAATCAATGGTAATCAAGGTGTGTACACAATATAACTTTTTGATTTATAATTAATGAACATTCAAGTCAGAAATATGCAAAGTAATTTTTTTTTAGAGATTTCCTTATAGTCTAGTGGTTAAACTCTGTGTTTACATGCCAAGGATATGGATTTGATACCTGTTGGGGAGCTAAGATCCCACATAGCATGTGGCATGGCCCCCAAATTTTTTTTTACTTCTTTTCCAATATGAACCTATAAGAAACAACAAAATTGGTAGAAAATGTATATTTATTATATAGTGGAAAAAACTGCCAATTCCTTACCAATTATTTTCCTTCAAATTTTAACCCCCAAACATTTATTTATTTCTTCAGATTGTTATAATTACACAAAATTTATATAAAAATTATAATGTGACTTTTTGAATTTAAAAAAATGACAAGGCTTACTTATAAATGTGCTATTTTTATTGATTTTACATAATCAATATTTATCCCCCTAAATATTGAGTATGTACTAAAATGGATAATAATAGCATTGAAACATTTGAAATCTTATTAACAGTATTATTTACACATGTCACTGAAATTGATCTTATAAAAGCATATTCATTAATGGAAATAAGTTATTTGCAAATTCTGTGTTTTCTTTTAGCTTGTGTAGGTGTTGTAAATGAAAATACTATATACTAGAGGAAGAATATGCTATCAGCCTTACAAATATGATAAAAGCAGGTGCAATCTTATTCTCTGAGGAGGAAACAAAACTGCTAAATTTGCTTAGCAATGCCAGCACAACACAAGCTTTGTGTCTTCGCCATATGATGTAACATAATAAATATTTCACAAAGGTGTACCTTTCATATACATTTAGGTTCACCATGCATAGCATGACAACATAACTATATCTAATTACAGGTTTATAAAACCACACATACATAAGAACTTTTGTTTCGCAGTATTAATTTTCTCATGTTAGTACAAATTGTAATGGAATTGTGAACATATCATTTAGTATTAATTTTATGATATTCACAAATGTTATACAAGCTACTGCAGGGGGCGCTCTGCAGAGAGAGTAGAGGCAGTGGACTTCCCTCAGCAAAGCCGAGGGGTCCCGAGGAGAGGTGAGCCTGCTGTCCACCAACCCAGCCCCTCGGCGAGTGAGAGATAATCAGAGGGGTTCTGTGGAAGCAGTTCTGCTTTATTGTTGCAAACTCCCAGCTTACTTAGACAAGCAAGGGGATCTTAGGAGGGACTTTCCATAGTTGCACCAATCACGTTAAAGGTCAAATCATCATGTGCCTTCATTATAACAGGAGTCTATGGAGATCACGCACTGTCTACGTGCACGGAAATCAAGAAAGCCAATCAAAAAACTTTGACAAACAACACAGACCACGCCCCCATCTCTTCCGCCAGGCGCCATCTTAGGTTTTCGACAGCAAAGCTAGCCCCTTCGTTTTTAAGGTTTCCCATTTAGGGCCCCACAAGCTACCAATTTCTTACTGATCAAACTATTCTTAATATTTAACCAACTACTCCAATATGTGCTTTAAAAACACTGCCACATATATAACATTATCATTTTAAAAGATATATGCTTCTCAATATCTGTATGCTTCTGTGTGTGTGTGACTGATATAAATGTGCATTTGTTTATTTTGTTTAAATGTATATTGGCTTGTTTATTCTTTGTTATAACTTTCTTGTATATGTGCTAAGTTGCTTCAGTTGTGCCTGACTTTTTGTGACCCTATGGAATGCAGCCTGCCAGGCTCCTCTCTCCATGGCATTCTCCTGGCAAGAATACTGGAGTGGGTTGCTACTTCCTCCTCCAGGGATAGCTTTCATATCACTCAGTTATGTTTTTCTTTTGGACATTTAGAGAAATACTTCTCCTTTGATAGGAAAATAATGATATGAATTTCTTTTTAAATTACAAATTTAGCTTTAATGACACCACCCTCATGGCAGAAAGTGAAGAGGAACTAAAAAGCCTCTTGATGAAAGTAAAAGAGGAGACTGAAAAAGTTGGCTTAAATCTCAACATTCAGAAAATGAGGATCATGGCATCTGGTCCCATCACTTTATGGGAAATAGATGGGGAAACAACATCAGATTTTATTTTTGGGGGGCTCCAAAATCACTGCAGATGGTGATTGTAGCCATGAAAATAAAAGACGCTTACTCCTTGGAAGAAAAGTTATGACCAACCTAGATAGCATATTCAAAAGCAGAGACATTACTTTGCCATCTAAGGTCCGTCTAGTCAAGGCTATGGTTTTTCCTGTGGTCATGTATGGATGTGAGACTTGGACTGTGAAGAAGGCTGAGCACAGAAGAACTGATGCTTTTGAACTGTGGTGTTGGAGAAGACTCTTGAGAGTCCCTTGGACTGCAAGGAGATTCAACCAGTCCATTCTGAAGATCAACCCTGGGATTTCTTTGGAAGGAATGATGCTAAAGCTGAAGCTCTAGTACTTTGGCCACCTCATGCAGAGAGTTGACTCACTGGAAAAGACTCTGATGCTGGGAGGGATTGGGGGCAGGAGGAGAAGGGGACGACAGAGGATGAGATGGCTGGATGGCATCATGGACTCTATGGATGTGAGTCTGAGTTAACTCCAGGAGTTGGTGATGGACAGGAAGGCCTGGTGTGCTGTGATTCATGGGGTTGCAAAGAGTGGGACACGACTGAGCGACTGAACTGAACTGAAGAATAACTAAATTTTAGAGAAGTTTTAAGTTTGGAGAAATTTGAGAAANAGCCATGAAAATAAAAGACGCTTACTCCTTGGAAGAAAAGTTATGACCAACCTAGATAGCATATTCAAAAGCAGAGACATTACTTTGCCATCTAAGGTCCGTCTAGTCAAGGCTATGGTTTTTCCTGTGGTCATGTATGGATGTGAGACTTGGACTGTGAAGAAGGCTGAGCACAGAAGAACTGATGCTTTTGAACTGTGGTGTTGGAGAAGACTCTTGAGAGTCCCTTGGACTGCAAGGAGATTCAACCAGTCCATTCTGAAGATCAACCCTGGGATTTCTTTGGAAGGAATGATGCTAAAGCTGAAGCTCTAGTACTTTGGCCACCTCATGCAGAGAGTTGACTCACTGGAAAAGACTCTGATGCTGGGAGGGATTGGGGGCAGGAGGAGAAGGGGACGACAGAGGATGAGATGGCTGGATGGCATCATGGACTCTATGGATGTGAGTCTGAGTTAACTCCAGGAGTTGGTGATGGACAGGAAGGCCTGGTGTGCTGTGATTCATGGGGTTGCAAAGAGTGGGACACGACTGAGCGACTGAACTGAACTGAAGAATAACTAAATTTTAGAGAAGTTTTAAGTTTGGAGAAATTTGAGAAAATAGTACAGAGTACCCATCTACCTCTTGCTTCTCCACTCAATTTCCCCATTACTAACGTCTTAAATTAGAGTGATCTATTTGTTACCACACTGATGAAAGAATATTGGTAAATAATTAACTAAAGCCTGCAGTTTACATGAAAGCTTGGTCTTAATGTTACACAGTTCTATAGGTTTTAAGAAATACTTAACCATATATATTCACCATAGCAGTATTACACAGAATACTTTTATTCTCCTAAAATTCCTCTGTGGTCTTATTTATCCACTCTCTATTTATCCTTTCTCCTTTCAACCCCTACCAACCACTGTCTTTGTATATCTATAATTTTCCCCTTTACAGAATGGCATGTAATTGTAATCAAACAATATATAGTCTTGCTCCTTTCACTTAAGAAGATACATTTACGGTTCCTTCATACCTTTCATGGCTTGATAGATATATATATATTTTTTAATCTCCAATGGCCTGTCATGTGGATGCACCATTGTGTGCTTATACATTCAACTGAAGAAAATCTTGGTTGTTTCTAATTTTTAGAAACTATTTTTGAAGTTTCTATAAACATTTTGTGTGTGGTGGTTTGTGTAGAATAAGTTTTTAGTTCATTTGGTTAAATACCTGGGGGTGTGATTGTAGGATTGTATGGCAAGATATTGAGCTCTGTCATGTATTTTGTAATGAACAAATTCTTCCAAAGTGCCTGAATTTTGCATTCTCACAGCAATAAATGTGGACTTCCTATTGCTCTGTACCCTGATCAACACTGGGTGTATTTGATGTTTTAAATTTTAGCCATTCCAATAGATATGTAGTCACAACATATTGCTTTTAAANGTGTATAAGAGACAGTTTCATAGGTTTTGATTTTGGTGGTATATCTAAAGTTTATTGTCAAGCCCAAGATCACCTAGATTTCTTCATACGTTATCTTCTAGAAGTTTCATACTTGGGGACTTAGTGTTTAAAGTCTATGTCCCATTAGAATTAATTATTGTAAAGACGTAATATCAATATATAAGAACAGGTTTTTTTTTTGTGTGTGTGGATGTTCAGTTATTCCAGTAATATTTGTTGAAAAGAGTGCTCTTTCTCATTTGAGTTGCCTTTGTTAATTTGTGAAAAACAGGCTGACTGTATTTGTGTTGATGTATTTCTGGGCTCTGTATACCATTTCATTGACCTATTTAGGCATTCTTTTTCTGATCCACACTATCTTCACTATATTAATAATAGCTCTATACAAATCTTGAAGACAGAGTCTTCTGAGTCTTTTTCTTTTGCATTTTCAAAGTGATGGGTAATTTTATGTGTTGTGGGGGCCAAACACTTTGTCATACATAATTCCAAGTTTGTCTGTATTTCTGGCTGAGGTTAACATTTGAATCAGTAGACTAAGTAAATCAGATTGCATTCATAATATGGATGTGCCTCGTGCAATCAATTGAAAATTAAATAGAATAAAAGAGCTGAGTAAGAGAGAATTCTTCTTGTCTGACCTAATGAGCTGGGAGACTAGTCTTTTCCAGCCTTCAGACTCCACTGAAACATTCGCTCTTAGGTTTCCATCCTGCCAGCTTTTTAAAAATATTAATTTTTAATTGGAGGATAATTATAATATTATGATGTTTCTGTCATACATTAATATGAATCAGCCATAGGTATACACATGCGCCCTCACTCTTAAACATCCCTCCCCTTTCCTTCCCCATCCCAACCCTCTTGTCTGACAGCTTTTGAAATGACATTTATACCATCAGTTTTCCTGGTTATCAGGTTTTTACACTCAGACTGGAAGTATGGACATCAGCTCTTTCAAGTCTACAGCTTGCAAGCTGCTTATCTTGGCTCTCATATGTAACATGGGTCAATCCTCATCATGAATTTCTTTAAATACATGTATAGATGTATATCAGTCAGGATTTATATATATATATGTGTGTGTGTGTATATATATAATACATGTATAGATGTATACATATATAATACATGTATAGATGTATATCAGTCAGGATTTATATATACACATATACACACACACATATACACGTATATGTGTATATATGTATATACATATATGTATATGTATATGTGTGTATATATATATGTCAGGGAGTTCTCCACAGAAACAGGAGCTCCAGAGAAACAGGAGGCAGGGAGCATATGGGAATATATATATATATATAAACATAACTATCTTCACTAGTGATATTTTGTATATATCTATTGCCAGATGATCTTGACACAGGCTATCATTAGTCTTTCTACTACTGGAAATAGAATCATTATTTTTCTGAATATACATCAAAGAGCCATTTCCAGGAATATCATATCCAGTTTTGAATATTTAATCTTAAAATGCAGTGTCTTTATACACGGAAACTTGCAGATCTGTTTGTTGTTTGTTACCTTAAATTTTGTGATGGTTTCACATGTATATGCAAATATCAAAATTCATTAAATTATATACTTTAAATATGTGCAGTAGAGACTCCCTTGAACTGCAAGGAGATCAAACCAGTCCATTCTGAAGGAGATCAACCCTGGGATTTCTTTGGAAGGAATGATTCTAAAGCTGAAACTCCAGTACTTTGGCCACCTCATGCGAAGAGTTGACTCATTGGTCATGCGAAGAGTTGACTCATTGGAAAAGACTCTGATGCTGAGAGGGATTGGGGGCAGGAGGAGAAGGGGGCGACAAAGGATGAGATGGCTGGATGGCATCACCGACTCGATGAGGTGAGTCTGAGTGAACTCCGGGAGATGGTAATGGACAGGGAGGCCTGGTGTGCTGTGATTCATGGGGTCGCAAAGAGTTGAACACGACTGAGTGACTGAACTGTCTGACTGACTGATACCTCAATAAAGCTCGTTAAAAATCTATTTCTCTAGAACCACTCTTGGTTCTATTACTTAGTCTGTCCCAGAGGAGCAGAATACATACATAAGTGTCCAAATATACCATATTAGGCTTTGTATAATTTTTGGAGAAAATTAGGAAGTAAAAATCTAAGGAGGTTTGGGAATCAGAAAGAGACACCAACAGGTCACTCTGAGAGCAAAAGAATCTCCAGTGGGATTCTGAATTGACAGCTTCTAAGGCAGTCCATGGCAGGTATTTGGGGGTTCATAATCAACTATCTGGTGATAGGTTTGGGGTGACATTGTCAGAAATTAGAAGAATTGGAAATGGCTTTGAGGAGAACAAGGAAAAGTGAAACCTGCCAGTTTCTATGCTCTGAGTTGTCACCAAAATTAATTACCATGCCCTTCAGAGAGCAATAGCCACAGGTTCACTTTTGCCTTCAAATCACACAAGGGCCTCTTCAAAGGTAATTTAACTCTGACTCTTAGAAGAATTGAATTTTGAGGATAACTGAACAACAGAAAAATTCAATAAAGGAAGTGATGGGTATATTTTAAAGATAGAGGCAACAGAATTTTTTGATAGATTGCATGTGGAGGGAGAGAGGAAAATAAGAGTAAGGGATAATTTCAAACCATCTGAATGAACAACTGGAATATCAGAGCTGTCATCAAATCAGTTGGCAGATTTTGTGGAAAGTTTGGGCGGGAACAGGAGTTAAGTTTTATACATCTGGTGCTTGAGAAATCGATCAGATACTCAATGATGGATGTCATATGAATATGTGGGTAAATGAGTCCAGAATTTAGGAGAGAATTTGAAATTAGCCTCAGCATTCTAGCATCATGTAAAGCCAGAAGAATAGATGAAATTGTCCATACTGTGAATATAGTCAGGATGAGCCCTGGTGTAGTCCACTATTAGAAACTTTGGGAGAAATACAAGTTTTGCTAAAGCAAAGAAGGCTGAGAGCAAACAAATAATGAATTAAGAGATAAATCTGAAGATTGTTGTCCTGGAAGTCAACTGAAGAATGGATGACAAAGAAATCGTGCACTGGATTGATGAAAAGCAGCTATAAAAGCTGCATTTGTCACCAGATTCTGCTTTAAGGCCAAGTCCTACTTCCTGGAAATGATGCTCTACCACCCTTGGCTCTATATTCTGATTCTGAATCTACTTTTCTTTAAACATAAAAAATGGCTGGTCTTTGGCACTGAGTAGCCTTCTCAGCCTGCTTCTCGCCTGTGGAAGTTTGAGAGGACAGATTCCCTTGAATTTTCCTTTTTTACTTTGTTATTCTTCAATTTCAGTCCAAGATGGTCAAATACCTTTTTTATAGATCAAATTATAACCTGCTCTATGAGACAACGGAGAAGGCAATGACATCCCACTCCAGTACTCTTGCCTGGAAACTCCCATGGAAGGAGGAGCCTGGTAGGCTGCAGTCCATGGGGTCTCTGAGTCAGACACGACTGAGCGACTTCACTTTCACTTTTCACTTTCATGCATTGGAGAAGGAAATGGCAACCCACTCCTGTGTTCTTGCCTGGAGAATCCCAGGGATGGCAGAGCCCAGTGGGCTGCCATCTGTGGGGTCGCACAGAGTCGGATACGACTGAAGCGACGCAGCAGCAGCAGCAGCAGCAGCAGCTATGAGACAAAGAGCACTTTACTTTATTTGTAAGACAGACCTCATCTACATGCACTTGGGCATCACAGAGCTGTAGAATGGACTTTAAGATTCTTCGAGGTCTTTTGCCTAGGTGATAGGACACGGGCATCTTCATAAACTTAATACCTACTTCCCTGGTGGCTCAGATGGTAAAGCATCTGTCTACAATTCGGGAGATCCGGATTCGATCCCTGGGTCAGGAAAATCCCCTGGAGAAGGAAATGACAAACCACTCCAGGACTATTGCCTGGAAAATTCCATGGAGAGAGGGAGCCTGGTAGGCTACAGCCCATAGGGTTGCAGAGTCGGAGACGACTGAGAGACTTCACTTTCATTTTCACTACCCTTAAATTGGGCTTCCTCCTGATGGTTCAGATGATGAAGAATCTGCCTGCAATTCAGGAAACCTGGGTTCCATCTCTGGATCCAGAAGATGTTCTGGAGAAGGAAATCACTACCTACTCCAGTAATCTTGCCTGGAGAATGAAGATGAACAGAGGAGCCTGGCAGGCTGCAGTCTATGTCATCTCAAAGAATTAGACAAGACTGAGCGACTAACATTTAACACTCTTAACACACTCACACATACACATAACTTGTTCCAAGAATTAAACAAAAGGAAAGATCTTATAGTCACATTTCTCAATATCTTTACTGTTTTATCTGCTTTACTGATAGTGCACTGTATACTGAACATTTTCCCTTAATCCATGCCTTAAGTGATAACTTTTTCTTTTCTTGGAGAAACTGGGGATGAGAAACTCTTTAATATTTGAACTCAGTAAATTCTGGTTCATTTAGATTCCCTCTAAATTCTACTTGAACACTGAAAGCTGTTTCTTAGTTCATCTTTTTTTATCTGTACCTTATCACAAGCAAGAAAATTGAATTCATTGTCATATTTAACATTTAATTTGGAATTCAACCTATCTAAGTCCATTGTCGATTACCTATAATTTCTGGCTTCATGTTACTGTCAACTGATAAATGCACCACGTGAGGGCTGTGAGTTAAGTTTTTGAGGGGGCAAAATGAGGACTATACCCCAGGAACCAGCCTCTCAGATGGTGGTAAAGAACTCCTCCAAAGAAGTACAGGGGTGCACACACATGGGATGAATTGAAATAATAGCCATTTAATCATATATTATGATTTTAAGATTCTTAAATTTAGTCAAGGCCTGGCTGACACATGTTTTCTGTCTCACAGGGCACTGACTTGGGTAATGTGGAATTTAGCTGTCAGCTGTGTTGTGGGCAGGAGTGGTTTCCAAGATACCTTTTCTCACAGGCCTGGTACATTGGGAGAAAGCTGAGCCTCTCTCTCTTTCCAAGTAATTTTAGAGCTTCTTCACACCAAATCTCCAGCTAAGTAGTCGCACTTCTTCACAAGTGGTTTAGGAATCATAGTAGCTGTGGTACAGCCCACAGACTTTTCAAGGCTTTGCCTTGGAAGTCCTAGACTGTCCCATTCCACTATACTGTCTTTGTCAAATGGTCCTTCAGTTCAGTTCAGTTCAGTTCAGTCACTCAGTCATGTCCAATTCTTTGCAACCCCATGGACTGCCAAATGCCAGGCTTCCCTGTCCATCACCAACTCCTGGAGTTTACTCAAACTCATCTCCATGGAGTCGGTTATGCCATCCAACCATCTCATCCTCTGTTGTCCCCTTCTCCTGTACCTTCAATCTTTCCAAGCATCAGGGTCTTTTCAAATATGTCAGTTCTTCATATCAGGTTGCCAAAGTATTGGAATTTCAGTTTCATCAGTCCTTCCAATGAACACTCAGGACTGATTTTTTTTAAGATGGACCAGTTGGATCTCCTTGCAGTCCAAGGGACTCTCAAGCGTCTTCTCCAACACCATAGTTCAAAAGCATCAATTCATCAGCACTCAGCTTTCTTTATCATCCAAATCTCACATACATACATGACTACTGGTAAAACCATAGCCCTGATTAGACGGACCTTTGTTGCCAAAGTAATGTCTCTGTTTTATAATATGCTGTCTAGGTTGGTCATAACTGTCCTTTGAAGGAGTAAGCGTCTTTTAATTTTATGGCTACAATCACCATCTGCAGTGATTTTGGAGCCCAAAATAATAAAGTCTGACACTGTTNCTGAAGCGACGCAGCAGCAGCAGCAGCAGCAGCAGCTATGAGACAAAGAGCACTTTACTTTATTTGTAAGACAGACCTCATCTACATGCACTTGGGCATCACAGAGCTGTAGAATGGACTTTAAGATTCTTCGAGGTCTTTTGCCTAGGTGATAGGACACGGGCATCTTCATAAACTTAATACCTACTTCCCTGGTGGCTCAGATGGTAAAGCATCTGTCTACAATTCGGGAGATCCGGATTCGATCCCTGGGTCAGGAAAATCCCCTGGAGAAGGAAATGACAAACCACTCCAGGACTATTGCCTGGAAAATTCCATGGAGAGAGGGAGCCTGGTAGGCTACAGCCCATAGGGTTGCAGAGTCGGAGACGACTGAGAGACTTCACTTTCATTTTCACTACCCTTAAATTGGGCTTCCTCCTGATGGTTCAGATGATGAAGAATCTGCCTGCAATTCAGGAAACCTGGGTTCCATCTCTGGATCCAGAAGATGTTCTGGAGAAGGAAATCACTACCTACTCCAGTAATCTTGCCTGGAGAATGAAGATGAACAGAGGAGCCTGGCAGGCTGCAGTCTATGTCATCTCAAAGAATTAGACAAGACTGAGCGACTAACATTTAACACTCTTAACACACTCACACATACACATAACTTGTTCCAAGAATTAAACAAAAGGAAAGATCTTATAGTCACATTTCTCAATATCTTTACTGTTTTATCTGCTTTACTGATAGTGCACTGTATACTGAACATTTTCCCTTAATCCATGCCTTAAGTGATAACTTTTTCTTTTCTTGGAGAAACTGGGGATGAGAAACTCTTTAATATTTGAACTCAGTAAATTCTGGTTCATTTAGATTCCCTCTAAATTCTACTTGAACACTGAAAGCTGTTTCTTAGTTCATCTTTTTTTATCTGTACCTTATCACAAGCAAGAAAATTGAATTCATTGTCATATTTAACATTTAATTTGGAATTCAACCTATCTAAGTCCATTGTCGATTACCTATAATTTCTGGCTTCATGTTACTGTCAACTGATAAATGCACCACGTGAGGGCTGTGAGTTAAGTTTTTGAGGGGGCAAAATGAGGACTATACCCCAGGAACCAGCCTCTCAGATGGTGGTAAAGAACTCCTCCAAAGAAGTACAGGGGTGCACACACATGGGATGAATTGAAATAATAGCCATTTAATCATATATTATGATTTTAAGATTCTTAAATTTAGTCAAGGCCTGGCTGACACATGTTTTCTGTCTCACAGGGCACTGACTTGGGTAATGTGGAATTTAGCTGTCAGCTGTGTTGTGGGCAGGAGTGGTTTCCAAGATACCTTTTCTCACAGGCCTGGTACATTGGGAGAAAGCTGAGCCTCTCTCTCTTTCCAAGTAATTTTAGAGCTTCTTCACACCAAATCTCCAGCTAAGTAGTCGCACTTCTTCACAAGTGGTTTAGGAATCATAGTAGCTGTGGTACAGCCCACAGACTTTTCAAGGCTTTGCCTTGGAAGTCCTAGACTGTCCCATTCCACTATACTGTCTTTGTCAAATGGTCCTTCAGTTCAGTTCAGTTCAGTTCAGTCACTCAGTCATGTCCAATTCTTTGCAACCCCATGGACTGCCAAATGCCAGGCTTCCCTGTCCATCACCAACTCCTGGAGTTTACTCAAACTCATCTCCATGGAGTCGGTTATGCCATCCAACCATCTCATCCTCTGTTGTCCCCTTCTCCTGTACCTTCAATCTTTCCAAGCATCAGGGTCTTTTCAAATATGTCAGTTCTTCATATCAGGTTGCCAAAGTATTGGAATTTCAGTTTCATCAGTCCTTCCAATGAACACTCAGGACTGATTTTTTTTAAGATGGACCAGTTGGATCTCCTTGCAGTCCAAGGGACTCTCAAGCGTCTTCTCCAACACCATAGTTCAAAAGCATCAATTCATCAGCACTCAGCTTTCTTTATCATCCAAATCTCACATACATACATGACTACTGGTAAAACCATAGCCCTGATTAGACGGACCTTTGTTGCCAAAGTAATGTCTCTGTTTTATAATATGCTGTCTAGGTTGGTCATAACTGTCCTTTGAAGGAGTAAGCGTCTTTTAATTTTATGGCTACAATCACCATCTGCAGTGATTTTGGAGCCCAAAATAATAAAGTCTGACACTGTTTCCACTGTTTCCCCATCTATTTGCCATGAAGTGATGGGACTGAATGCCATGACCTTAGTTTTCTGAGTGCTGATCTTTAAGCCAACATTTTCACTCTCCTCTTTCACTTTCATTAAGAGGCTCTTCTTCACTTTCTGCAATGAGGGTGGTGTCATCTGCATATCTGGTTATTGATATTTCTCCTGGCAATCTTGATTTCAGCTTGTGCTTCGTCCAGCCCAACCTTTCTCATGATGTACTCTGCATATAAGTCAAATAAGCAGGGTGACAATGTACAGCCTTGACATACTCCCTTCCATATTTGGAACCAGTCCATGTCCAGTTCTAACTGTTGTTTCTTTACCTGCATACAGATTTCTCAGGAGGCAGGTCAGGTGGTCTGGTATTCTCATTTCTTTAAGAATTTTCCACAGTTTATTGTGATCCACACAGTCAAAGGCTTTACCATAGTCAATAAAGCAGAAATCGATGTTTTTCTGGAACTCTCTTGCTTTTTTGATAATCCTTTGGATGTTGGCAATTTCAGGCCAACCCCAAATGAGGGAAAGAATTTGACTTCATCTCTATATAGTGGTGCAGCAAAGTTTTTAATTGTATTCCTTAATCTATCTTACTGCTCTTAAATTTGCCAATATTTTATCTAGTTCTTTCAGTGCTTAATCTTTCCACAACTTCTGTGATCCTTAAGTACTCAAATTATTTTCAAAACTTTTGGATTACTTTCCAAATCCCATCATTTCCATTTTTCTTACAGTAGTCGATTCTCTTTGACTTACTGTGTGTGTTTTTTTTTTTTTTCCACTTACCCCTTTCATCTGTCCCTTTTCAGGGACAGAAATTTCTCCTAAAAACATTATAAACTAAACTTTCATTATCCAAATCAGTATCCCTATTTTTCAGTATTTACCTTGGACCTGATTATTCACTATCCAATTGCACATTTTATTTGATTGACTTGCAAATAAATCAAAATCCAAACATCTGGAATAGAACATTCATTTATCATGAGCCCTAGTGAAAACCAATATGATGAAATTAATTATTTCCAATTCCTATTCCTTTCTATCCAAATGATACCCAATCCTTCCTATTCTTCTCTATATATTTTCTTTCTATATTTCACATTTTTCTCTTTACAGTAAATGTTAGATTTGGCCCACATCATTTCTTGTCTCTACTGCTGCTGCTGCTAAGTTGCTTCACTCGTATTCGACTTTGTGCGACCCCATAGAGGGCAGCCCACCAGGCTCCACTGTCCCTGGGATTCTCCAGGCAAGAACACTGGAGTGGGTTGCCATTTCCTTCTCCAATACATGAAAGTGAAAATTGAAAGTGAAGTCACTCATTATTTGTTTGTAGCTTTCATCTAATCCATTTTCTAACATACACATTATTCAAGTCATTTAGAGCACAAATTAGATGAAGTTTTAGTTTACTTAAAAAAATAGTCAATCTTCCCCCATCTTGCTTTCTGAATGAAGACCCAAATCCTTATCAGAACTTGTATGGTCCTGAATTATGTCTCTTCAATGCTACCAGTAATCCCTTAGAATACAAATCAAGTGATTTTTATTTCCTGAATGACCCTGTATATTCTCTTATCCTGTTTTGCAGAATTTTTTTTTTAACTACTACTCCCACTTGCATCCATGATTCATTCACCTTGCCAATTTTTACTCATTGTAGAGGGATCACTTCCTTTTACCATCTCTGAGATGAAACCTGTGTAGTTTTCTATAGTTGTATAACATGCCAAACTTGATTATCAAAACACTTTATCATGCAGCATTTTAATTGAATTTTCACTGTGCCATATGTTTTAAAAAGGAAGACATGACTTTTGTTATTTCCACTATATTTTCTCCAACTGTTAATAGCTTACCATAAAATATTTTCATGATTATATGTATGAATGTACCTATGAAGTGTGGAATTTCTGAATGTGGCAGGCCATTTTCCCAGATGATTCTGGCTTCCAACTCTAGATTTTTCAATTACTAGTTATATGACTAATTAATATGACTCTGTAAGTTTCTAATTTCCCATCATAACACATAGAGATTATAGAATCTTGCAAGATTGCATTTTCTGGAATGAAATTCATTTCTCACTTCTTATATTACCTCAAATGGAGGGAAATGTCTATTCTCCCCAGAAGGAGAGAACACAGGCACAATACTTTCAGACTTTCTCTGTCCATCTCTTATTCTTTCTGTTTCTTCATTTTCACAAAGCATTCATTCCCTGTACCTGATGGCCACTATATCTACTACTGTGGGCAATAATCCCTTAGAAGAAATAGAGTAGCCATGATAGTCAGCAAAAGAGTCTGAAATGCAGTACCTGGATGCAACCTCAAAAATGACAGAATGATCTCTGTTCATTTCCAAAGCAAACCATTCAATATCATGGTAATCCGAGTCTATGCCCTGACCAGAAAGGCTGAAGAAGCTGAAGTAGAGCAGTTCTATGAGACATACAAGACCTTTAGAACTAACACCCCCCAAATATGTCCTTTTCATTATAGAGGACTGGAGTGCCAAAGTAGGAAGTCAAGAAATACTTGGAGTAACAAACAAATTTGGCCTTGGTATACAGAATGAAGCAGGGCAAAGGCTAATAGAGTTTTGCCAAGAGGACGCACTGGTCATAGCAAACACCCTCTTCCAAATACACAAGACTCTACATATGGACATCACCAGATGGTCAACACTGAAATCAGACTGATAATACTCTTTGCAGCAAAGATGGAAAAGCTCCACACAGTCAGCAAAAACAAGACTGGGAGCTGACTGTGGCTCAGACCATGAAATCCTTATTGCCAAATTCAGACTTAAAGAAAGTAGGGAAAACCACTAGATCATTCAGGTATGACCCAAATAAAATCCCTTATGATTATACAGTGAAAGTGAGAAATAGATTTAAGGGCCTAGATCTGATAGATAGAGTGCCTGATGAACTGTGGACGGAGGTTTGTGACATTGTACAGGAGACAGGATCAAGACCATCCCCATGGGAAAGAAATGCAAAAAAGCAAAATGGCTGTCTGGGGAGGCCTTACAAATAGCTGTGAAAAGAAGAGAGGTGAAAAACAAAGGAGAAAAGGAAAGATATAAGCATCTGAATGCAGACTTCCAAAGAATAGCAAAGAGAGAAAAGAAAGCCTTCCTCAGAGAGCAATGTAAATAAATAGAGGAAAACAATAGACTAGGAAAGACTAGAGATCTCTTCAAGAAATTAAAGAAACCAAGGGAACATTACATGCAAAGATGGGCTTGATAAAGGACAGAAATAGTATGGACTTAACAGAAACAGAAGATATTAAGAGATGGCAAGAATACACAGAAGAACTGTACCAAAAAGATCTTCACAACCCAGATAATCACGATGGTGTGATCACTCACTTACAGCCAGACAGGCTGTAATGTGAAGTCAAGTGGGTCTTAAGAACCATCACTACGAACAAAGCTAGTGGAGATGATGGGATTCCAGTTGAGCTATTTCAAATCCTGAAAGATGATGCTGTGAAAGTGCTGCACTCAATATGCCAGCAAATTGGGAAAACACAGCAGTGGCCACAAAACTGGAAAAGATCAGTTTTCATTCCAATTCCAAAGACAGGCAATGCCAAAGAATGCTCAAACTACCGTACAATTGCACTCATCTCACACACTATTAAAGTAATGCTCAAAATTCTCCAAGCTAGGCTTCAGCAATACATGAATCATGAACTTCTAGATGTTCACGCTGGTTTTAGAAAATGCAGAGGAACCAGAGATCAAATTGCCAACATTCGCTGGATCATTGAAAAAACAAAAGAGTTTCAGAAAAATATCTATTTATGCTTTATTGATTATGCCAAAGCCTTTGACAGTGTGCATCACAATAAACTGTGGAAAATTCTGAAAGAGATGGGAATACCAGACCACCTGACCTGCCTCTTGAGAAACCTATATGCAGGTCAGGAAGCAACAGTTAGAACTGGACATGGAACAACAGACTGGCTCCAAATAGGAAAAGGAGTACATCAAGGCTGTATATTGTCACATTGCTTATTGAACTTATATGCAGAGTACATCATGAGAATCGCTGGGCTGGAAGAAACACAAGCTGGAATCAAGATTGCCAGGAGAAATATCAATACCCTCAGATATGCAGATGACACCACCCTTATGGCAGAAAGTGAAGA
>SJYW01009041.1:917929-939594 GCA_006410735.1 Raphicerus campestris
GCAGAGGAACCAGAGATCAAATTGCCAACATTCGCTGGATCATTGAAAAAACAAAAGAGTTTCAGAAAAATATCTATTTATGCTTTATTGATTATGCCAAAGCCTTTGACAGTGTGCATCACAATAAACTGTGGAAAATTCTGAAAGAGATGGGAATACCAGACCACCTGACCTGCCTCTTGAGAAACCTATATGCAGGTCAGGAAGCAACAGTTAGAACTGGACATGGAACAACAGACTGGTTCCAAATAGGAAAAGGAGTACATCAAGGCTGTATATTGTCACATTGCTTATTGAACTTATATGCAGAGTACATCATGAGAATCGCTGGGCTGGAAGAAACACAAGCTGGAATCAAGATTGCCAGGAGAAATATCAATACCCTCAGATATGCAGATGACACCACCCTTATGGCAGAAAGTGAAGAGGAACTAAAAAGCCTCTTGATGAAAGTGAAAGAGGAAAGCGAAAAAGTTGGCTTTAAGCTCAACATTCAGAAAACGAAGATCATGGCATCTGGTCCCATCACTTCATGGGAAATAGATGGGGAAACAGGTAAAATGTGACTGACTTTATTTTTGGGGGCTCCAAAACCACTGCAGATGGTGATTGCAGCCATGAAATTAAAAGACATTTACTCCTTGAAATGAAAGTTATGACCAACCTAGATAGCATATGGAAAAGCAGAGACATTACTTTGCCAACAAAGGTCCATCTAGTCAAGGCTATGGTTTTTGCAGTAGTCATGTATGGATGTGAGATTTGGACGATAAAGAAAGTTGAGTGCTGAAGAATTGATGCTTTTGAACTGTGGTGTTGGAGAAGACTCTTGAGAGTCCTTTGGACTGCAAGGAGATCCAACCAGTCCATCCTAAAGGAAATCAGTCCTGGGTATTCACTGAAAGGACTGATGTTGAAGGTGAAACTCCGGTACCTTGCCCATCTGATTCTAAGAGCTGACTCATTGGAAAATACCCTGATGCTGGGAAATATTGAAGGCATGTGTAAAAGAGGATGACAGAGGATAAGATGGTTGGATGGCATCACTGACTAAATGGACATTGAGTTTGGGTAATCTCTGGGAGTTGATGGACAGGGAGGCCTGATGTGCTGCAGTTCTTGGGGTTACAAAGAATCAGACATGACTGAGCAACTGAGCTAAACTGAACTGCTTTCATACCCATCCAGTCATATAAGCAATAGGCTTTTTTCTGTGTAGAAATGACGTTTGTTCAGCAATGTCTGTATCAGGAGTCAAAAGTTATTACTTTTCCCGGCTAGCATAAATCCTTGGTTATCAGTCCTCAAACTGTTTGATTTCTCTGTCAGCATATCTACAAATTGTTTCTTAACACAACAAAAGTTTTTTGGTCTTCTACAACGTGAATGGAAACATATGTATCAAAGAGATACAAATCACAGAAAATTTGCTGTATATAAATTAGTATAAAAGTAAATGTTGGAGGAAGGAATATTAGGAAAATAGAGATACATTTAATAATGATAAAAGGGTCCATTTCTTTGGGTATTTTATGAAAATAATGGTGTTCCTGCTATAGAAGTTATTTAAATTTCAGCATTAATAAAGATGTATGTAATTCTTATACTTAGCTGAAAAGACTTGTTATTCAATAAAAATCATTAAAAAGTAATAGATAGGCAAATTGACTATGGAACTAAAGAGACCTTTACACTCAGATCCATTTTTTTTTTTTTTCAAAATGTGAATCTCAGTTTAAAAATGTCAGCAAACAACAAATGTTCATGTGATTTACAGTAGCTCTGGATTTCATGTCTACTACGACTGTTGCTCTGTATTCCTAAGGAGAAGGACTAGCTGGCACTTGGAGGTAGGTAGTGGGGCACATCGGCCCCATTGTTTTTGAGTGATTCAAAACCAACAACGTGGCAGCATTGAACATAAAAAGTTGATGTCTTTCCCAGTTTTACATTTCCATTCTACCTTTGTATATATTTTTGGTTATTATTTATCTTTTGTGATTGAGCTTTCATTAAGTCTAGATTAAATTTTACTTCCTACTTATTTTGGTCATTTCAATGCCAAAAAATGTTCAAACTACCGCACAATTGCACTCATCTCACATGCTAATAAAGTAATGCCCCAAATTCTCTAAGCCAGGCTTCAGCAATATGTGAACCATGAACTTCCTGATGTTCAAGCTGATTTTAGAAAAAGCAGAGGAACCAGAGATCAAATTGCCAGCATCTACTGGATCATCGAAAAACAAAGAGTTTCAGAAAAATATCTATTTCTGCTTTATTGATTATGCCAAAGCCTTTGACTGTGTGGATCACAATAAACTGTGGAGAATTCTGAAACAGATGGGAATACCAGACCACCTGACCTGCCTCTTGAGAAATCTATATGCAGGTGAGGAAGCAACAGTTAGAACTGGACATGGAACAACAGACTGGTTCCAAATAGGAAAAAGAGTACGTCAAGGCTGTATATTGTCACCCTGCTTATTTAACTTCTATGCAGAGTATGAGAAATGCTGGGCTAGAAGAAGCACAAGCTGGAATCAAGATTGCCGGGAGAAATAGCAATAACCTCAGATATGCAGATGACACCACCCTTATGGCAGAAAGTGAAGAGGAACTAAAAAGCCTCTTGATGAAAGTGAAAGAGAACAATGACAAAGTTGGCTTAAAGCTCAACATTCAGAAAACGAAGATCATGGCATCAGTCCCATCACTTAATGGGAAATAGATGGAGAAACAGTGGAAACAGTGTCAGACTTTATTTTGGGGAGCTCTAAAATCACTGCAGATGGTGATTGCAGCCATGAAATTAAAAGACGCTTACTCCTTGGAAGAAAAATTATGACCAACCTAAATAGCATATTGAAGAGCAGAGACATTACTTTGCCAACAAAGGTCTGTCTAGTCAAAGCTATGGTTTTTCCAGTGGTCATGTATGGATGTGAGAGTTGGACTATGAAGAAGGCTGAGTGCCAAAGAATTGATGCTTTTGAATTGTGGTCTTGGAGAAGAATCTTGAGAGTCCCTTGGACTGCAAGGAAGTCCAACCAGTCCATTCTGAGGAGATCAGCCCTGGGATTTTTTTGGAGGAGATGATGCTGAAGCTGAAACTCCAGTACTTTGGCCACCTCATGTGAAAAATTGACTAATTGTAAAAGACTGTGATGCTGGGAGGAATTGGGGGCAGGAGGAGAAGGGGACGACAGAGGATGAGATGGCTGGATGGCATCAGTGACTCGATGGACATGAATGTGAATGAATTCCAGGAGTTGGTGGTGGACAGGGAGGCCTGGCGTGCTGCAATTCATGGGGTTGCAAAGAGTCAGACACGACTGAACGACTGAACTGAACTGACACACTCTTCTCTTGGACTACAAGCAGTAGAATTCCATGGAATCAGCTGGTGGGCCTGAATTGAGTAAAAATATATCGACCAGGTTTTGTAACTTGTATGTCAAACACAAGGTGGCTCACAGAAAACACTGCTCTAGATGCAGTATTTTAGGTTTAATTTCAGTATTCATCTTAAACCTTTTCTTTTGAAAAACAGTATTAAACTAATGGCATTCACCTGAATATAAATATCTTCAGGATCCATGCATTATACCATGTATTATCTGAAATGTAATCTATTTTCACACAAAATTTCATAATTTTATCTCCCTTTCTGCTGATTCCAGTTCTCTAAACTCAGTTGTATGTAGGATTTGAAAAATATATATATATATTTTATAAACCTCAGTTATTTCTGCAAATTCAGCTTTTGAGATTACCTTTCAATTCTCATATCTCTCTTTAAAATTTTTCTTATAGTAAAAATAAATCCAGATCTCTGTTTCTGGAAATGATCAATTTTTATTCTGTTCAAAAACATATTAAAAGGGCAATATATCAGAANCCTCAGTTATTTCTGCAAATTCAGCTTTTGAGATTACCTTTCAATTCTCATATCTCTCTTTAAAATTTTTCTTATAGTAAAAATAAATCCAGATCTCTGTTTCTGGAAATGATCAATTTTTATTCTGTTCAAAAACATATTAAAAGGGCAATATATCAGAAGAAGGTTGGAACTTTGAGAAGTTTCTCAAGCCTAATTTCTCCTTTCTTACTTTGTGGTAGTGTTAAGAGTGGAACATTTTGGGGGTGGACTTGGACGTCACCAAAAGGGGGAGGGTTCTGGGAGGGAGGTGCAAACTGAGCGTGTAATGATTTTTCTAAGTGGCAGGGAGAAGGGTTGAGTGAATGCCACTCACTAGCTTTTTTTTTTTTTTTAATGGGTCATTTATTTTGTATTTTTTAATTGGAAGATAATTGCTTTACAAAATTGTGTTAGTTACATCAACATGAATCAGCCACAGGTGTACATATGTCCCCTCCCCTCCTGCTCTCTCCCCATCCCACTCCTCTAGGTTGTGACAGAGCTCTGGGTTTGAGCTCCCTGTGTTACACAGCAAATTCCCACTGGCTGTCTGTTTTACATATGGTAATGTATATGTTTCAATGTTATCCTCTGAATTTGTTTCTCCCTCTTCTTCCCTGTGTCCATAAGCCTGTTCTCTAGGTACTGATGAACCTATTTGCAGGCCAGCAATGGAGACACAGTCACTAAATTTGTAAAGATGAAAAGACATAGCAGTGACGGGGGTTGTGGGGAGTGTTCCCGAGTCAGTTGCTGTTCTGAGCCCTCTGTTGGTGAAGATGCACATTAAAGAAAAAAGACCTTGCACAAGCATTGTGATGTCCAACAATCCCAAGAGGAATTAAGGATTTTAATCAAGAGCTGTACCTATATTTCTCTATGAGTATAAATAAAGAGGTTATAATAAACTTTTTTTTTCAGAGTTTAAAAAAAAGCTAATATGGTGAATTCTTAGAAGTTTACATTAAATAGATTGCTGAACTGTGAAAGTGAGTATCTCTTGGGACACCTTTTGCTTAGTATCATTACCTCCAGGGAAGAATATTTGGATGAGCTTCCAGAGCTTTTGGAGGATGAAAGTATTTTGTTGGCAAGAGCATGTAACAGGGTGTCCTGGCTGGGCCAGTTTAAATTGATTTGTTTGTGGAAATGGCAAACACTGTCTCTAAAATGTTGTGAACTCTATCTCTATAGCAAAGGTAATAAAAAACAACAAGGCAAATATATGGGAGGTTCTTGCTTGCCACACAGTAGAGCCACTGAACTCAAAGCATTTGTTAATTTGTTTTTAAATCTAGAGATTATCCTTTTAAAAATATAAGCCATACATTTAATACAAGCAATCTAAATTCTTTGTTTCTACCAATAGGATTATTAAAGGCATTCATAAGGAAGACCTGTGGTATGAAAATATTGGAAACTTTTCAATGGATAATGTTCTGAATGAACAGCCTGTCCCTATACTATCTATTAGAGAATTCCATGGAGAGAGGAGCTTGGCAGGCTACAGTTCACGGGGTCGCAAAGAGTTGGACACGACTGAGTGACTTCACACACACACATACTATCTATTACCTCCATTTATATGAAAATTTGCTGAAACTATTATCTACTACAAAATATCACTGTTTTTATTTAATAAAGGGAGTTGCTACTTGGCTGCAACAGAAAATGTTTTGCTTCATGAAGCAAGTTCAGATTTAGAATCAAAGTCATTAAAGATTTCAAGAGTGTACTGTGATAACAACTTGAGGAGGAGAAATTGCCAGGTTTTACTATTTGGAAAATTAGGGAGTGAGAATGATTGATGTATGTTCCTATGGCCTTTAAAGATAAAACTAGGTTTGCATAAAACTAGGGCTATACTGTTGAGCAGAAATATAGAGAATGCTATTACAAAGGCAAAGGAAAAGACAAAGATATATAGCTCAATATCACAATATCATAAGTTCCAAAAATATTTACATCTTTTGTGGCTAAGATAACTCAAAATTCATTGTTCAAGAGCAATTTATTATTAGAGATGTTTATGTATTAGATTTTTTTTTTAATTGAGAGAACAAATATAATTAAAGTGGATCTCTGACTAGTATCCCTTGTTCATGTAAGAAACTTACAGTCAAATTTTATTGAAAGTTGATGACTTATGCTTTTAATATGGGTTCATTGTATGTAGAGTCAGTTCCAGATTCTGTCCTAGCCACAAAGAATACACAAATGTTACACAGAGCCATGAAGAATAACAAAAGCAGTACCGTGTGTTCCATTGCAATAATTCAACTAATTGAAGATTTTACTTTACACAGGAATTTGTGAATTGACTGAATATTCATCATGTCTCTTGTATCTTTCTAACATGACTTAATCAGAGAAATGAAGCAAGCACAGCAATATAGCAGAGTAAGCATGGCCATCGTTCCACAAAAGTAGTTCAAATGCAATTGTTTTATAGCAAGGCTTTTAGAAGAAAGATGCAGTGGCATCAAGCAAATCTCTCAGTTTCTCACCATTGGTAAGAAGGTCCACGTGGGCTTTGTCCTACAAGATATAAGTGACTGGTGATGGGAAACATAAGGATGCCTCCTGGATGTTGGCTCAGCTGCTGCTGTTCATGAAACTGCAGTTGTTTTAAAGGTCAAGCTCATCAACAAATCCATCCCCATGAAATCAGTCCTATCATTGTCAGAGCCTATGGTCAGAACTTATTCTTTCAGTGGTATTTTTACATAATTTCTGTTCTAAATAGGAGCATGTTCATTATAATTTTGCTTCCCTGAGACCCCTCCTTTGCACTATTAAAAATCACTGAGCACCCAAAAAGCTTCTGTTTATGTGGGTTTTATCTACTGAATTTATCATACTCAGACTGCTCTAATCATCTCTATCGTTTATCGGGAACATGAGTCAGTATCCTTTCTGGAAATGATAGAAGGTCAGGCCTTCCTTGGCTCAGACATCAGCAACATGGGCTTGAAAATCTTTGTTTTTGAACACTCAGGATTAATGATATAACAAGAGTTGATATAAGCAAAAAGAAGAAATTTCAAAACTGGGAAGATTCATGCAGTAGTAACTATAATATTTAAGAAAAAAAAAAGCAGAACATCCCTAATGATTTATTAGAATAAGTTGGGAAGAACTTGAGGATGTCTGTAATACATGTTGAGGAGTTAATATTGGAACTAGTAAAAATGTCTTTTTATGACATCTCATCTTTTTGGAATACCTTTGTCAACATGGGTTTGTGGATTCCTGTATGGTTCCTAAATATCTTTTTTTTTTTATTACACCCAAAGACAAATACTACTGCCAATACTACTATTAATACTACTACTAACAACTAGAAGTTACACTCCACCCACTACCCACCACTCTCTGTCATCAGTTCCCATTATCTTACTCAAGTGTGGCAAAGTATTGGTTCATTCCTGTTTCACAGGAGAAGAAAATAAGCACAGTGCTCAAGAACACAGAACTAGTAAATGTGGATATGGGGGGAGCCCCTTGATTTACGATTATTCCTTGACTATTTCAATGAGGTTTCTCAATGGAATAAAATATCAATGTTCAAAAATGCTTTTTAGAAATATCATTTCTCTTCATTCAAATGTTTCAGATATTATACTTGAAAAATAAAAACTGCTCCACCAATAGAAAAGATTTTGAGAGGTTTGCAGATGGATTCTTTATCAGCTGAGCCACAGTGGAAGCCTAAGAATACTGGAATGGGTAGTCTATCCCTTCTCCAGCAGATCTTCCTGACCCAGGAATTGAACTGGTGTCTCCAGCATTGCAGGCAGATTCTTTACCAACTGAACTATCAAGGAAGCTTTGAGAGGTTTAAGTTTGCACAATCTATGGGACTCTTTTATGAATTTTAAAACATATGTGGAGCCTTTGTAAAAACAGTGTAAAAACAATTTGAGACTGTGTTTCCACAGAGGGAAAAAGGAAAAAAGTGATTTTTTGGTACACCTTAAAATTTTTTTTATTCTAATGTAATCATCATCTACCCCTACAAAATTAGGAATTCACCAAAATGAAGAATACAGAATAGTTTATATATTTACAACTACTCTGGTTTCTATCTTATAAAAGTACAGGTCATTTACCATTAAACGTGAACAATAACAATGGGAAATTCAGCCCAATTCTAGAGACACAACTAAAAGTTAAATCTGTTTAAAGACAAAAGGAAAGTATGCCTATGAGTTAGGGTGTGCATGCCTGCATTCCTAAAATTGAGAATATCCAATGATTATATCCTTGTAGGAATCATTTTTTTGAAAATTATGACTCATTAGCCAATCAGAACCCAACTTAGTTTTACATGTAATTATAGTGTTTCAGCCTTTCCCTGTATTTGAATCTTCAAGGAACACCAGCAAAGTCCTACAGTGTATCANATATCCAATGATTATATCCTTGTAGGAATCATTTTTTTGAAAATTATGACTCATTAGCCAATCAGAACCCAACTTAGTTTTACATGTAATTATAGTGTTTCAGCCTTTCCCTGTATTTGAATCTTCAAGGAACACCAGCAAAGTCCTACAGTGTATCAGAAAACTATCCTTTTAATAAGTATATCTTGAAAATTGGTTTTATATTAGTGTGAAAAATCCAAAATAACATTTTATTTTGTATTAGTGTAGAGATAATTATGTAAAGCTAATTTCATTTCAGGATAAGAAACACAACATAATGTCTACTGTTAGAAATATTAAAATATGAAGCCATCCTCCATAGCTCTGAAGTGAAGTGAAAGTGTTAGTTTCCATGTCCCACTGTTTGAGACCCCAAGGGCTATAGCCTACCAGACTCCTCTGTCCACGGAGTTCTCCAGGAAAGAATACTGGAGTGGGTAGCCATTCCCTTCTTTGGGGAACCTTTCTGACCCAGGGATTGAACCCAGGTCTCATGCACTGCAGGCAGATTCTTCACCATCTAAGCCACCAAAGGTCCATAATTCTAACTTATTGCTATGAAGATGGAGAAGAATGACATAGATCATAGACTCATTTTACAATATTATTTTAATAAAATTGCACAAAATATGAAAAGAAGAATCCTTAAGCAATTTTTATAACTTTTAGAGATGTATATGAATGCAGAGTTCCAAAGAATACCTAGGAGAGATTAAAAAAAAAAAAAGCCTTCTTCAGTGATCAATGCAAAGAAACAGAGGAAAAGAACAGAGTGGGAAAGACTAGAGATTTCTTCAAGAAAATTAGAGATACCAAGGAAGCATTTCATGCAAAGATGGGCACAATAAAATACAGAAATGGTATGGACCTAACAGAAGCAGAAGATATTAAGAAGATGTGGCAAGAATACACAGAAGCACTGTACAAAAAAGATCTTCATGACCCAGGTAATCACGATNTGGCATTGCCTTTCTTTGTGATTGGAATGAAAAGTGACCTTTTCCAGTCCTGTGGCCACTGCTGAGTTTTCCAAATTTGTTGGCATATTGAGTGCAGTACTTGCCCAGCGTCATCTTTGTCTATCTCTCACTAAATTGTGGACATTTTCAAAACCACAGGCTCAGGTGGTTTAGTATCTGCCTGCAATCTAGGAGACCCAGGTTCAGTCCCTCAGTTGGTTATATCCAGTGGAGAAGGAAATGGCAACCTACTCCAGCAACTTTACCTGGAGAAATCATGGTCAGGGGAGCCTGGTGAACTGCAGTCCATGGGGTCACAAAGAGTTGGACACAACTGAGCAACTAATACTTTCACTTTTCAAAACCACAGCTAAGCGTTTATTATACTTTAAGAAGGGGATCAATTGTGGTGGTATTACAGAAGCTCCATCTCCATCCCCCAACAACAAATACCTTCTGTACTCATAATTAGGTATCTGCTCTTTGAGAGCAATTTTTGTGATCCCTAAATCCCACTTTAAGATATACTAGCTCAAATGTCCAAGGAAATACGTCTAAGGATGTTTATTATTGCCTATTTGCAATGATAAGAGATTGGAATTATTTGCAATAATAAGAAGCTGGAATTATTCATAGTCCTTAGTAGAGGAATAGCTGAACTCCTGTTCTCTCTTTGTCCTCCTCCTCTGTCTTCTCCTCTACTAGTCCTCCTTTCTTCCCTACCACAGCCACCACCATCACACAGTACTGATGCCACTACCAGCAACAATTGATTATAAAGAGCTTATTGCATTGATGAAGAGAGTGGGGAGACAGTATTGTGGATGGCAGCAAAGGGACTTTTAACATAATGTTTCTTACTTTATGAAGTAAGTACAAAATGTTCTTTTCATGGTTTTAGCAGTTTTATTCTATAAAATATTTACCAAGTCTACAATTATGAAAATATTGTCCTAGGCTTTCTTCTAGAAGCTTTGTAGTTTTAGTATCTATGTGAGGATCTGTGTTACATCTCATGTCAATTTTTGTGCATGGAGTGAGGTAGGAGGTGAGGTTTACCTTTTCATTTCTCACATGGATATCTAATCATTCCAGTATAATTTGCAAAAAAGACTTTCTTTCCTCAGTAAATTTATGTGCCACCTTTGTTGATAATCAATTGACCATATATGTTGTAGGTATATTTCTGAACTGTTCTGTTTGTTCATGTTCACTTTAAGTCAGTAACACACTGTCTTGATATTTTCTGATCAATGTATGTGTTATCTCTATCTATTTATTTTATTTTTCTTTAATTATGTTCAATAATGTTTTCAGGGTTTCAGTGTTCGGGATTTCTACATTTTTGTGTGATTCATTTCTAAGTATTGTGTATTTTTGATGCTATCGTAAATGACATTTTAAACATTCAGTTTCTGATTACTTGTTGCTGGTGTATAGGAATTCAGTTGGTTCTTATATGCTGAGCTAAATCCTAAAACTTTCATAAACTCACTTATTAGTAACGTTTACGTTTCATCAAACTTTTACACAGATGATCATGTTTTCTGTGAATAGAGAGAGTTTTATATGCTATTTATTCTGATTTGTATGCCTTTTGTTTCTTTTTCTTACTTTATTTCACTAGCTAGGATCTCATTACCAAGTTGAATAGAAGAAATGAGAGTGAATATTCTTGTCTTGTTCTGGACTTTTACCTTTAAGTATGGTGTTAGCTCTTAAGTTTTTCATAGGTGCATCATATAAGGTTGAGAAAATTCCCTTCAATTCCTATTTTCCTGCTTGATTTTATCACGAATGGATGATGAGTTTTGTCAAATGCTATATGTGCCTATTCTGCAAAGATCTTATTTCATTTGTTTATAGACTGAATAGCATGGATAGATTTCTCATGTTAAGGCAATGTTACATTCCTGGTATAAATATAAGTTTGTCACGGTATATAATCTTTTTAAATATTATTGGATTCAGTTTCTAACGTTTTCTTATATTTTTTACATCTCTTTTCATGAGAAATATTGGTCTGTAATTTTCTTGTAATGTTTTTTATTTTGATATCAGGATAACACTGATCTCATATTATAAACTGGGAAGTATTCCTTCTTTTTCAATTTTCTGGATGAAATTATTTAGGATTGTCATTCTTCTGTCTTAAATACTTGGTAAAATTCCCCAATGAAACCACCTGGAACTGAAGTTTCTTTAGACAGAAGGTTTCTAACTACAGATCTAATTTTTAAAATGGATATAGAGTTGCCCATGTTATCTGCTTCTTCTTGAGTGAGCTTTTGTCATTCATATCTTACAAAAGTTTTTGTTTATTTCATCTAACTTGTGAAATTTATTGCGTTAAGTTGTTTAGACTTTCCCCTGAGTAGTATTTTAATATGCATAGCATCTCTGATAATGTCACTTCTTGATAGTTAGTGTTTCTTTTTCTATTTAAGTCATTTTATTTTAACTCTTTTTTTTGTTGTTGATTCTTAAGGTAGGAACTCAGATTATTGATTAGATTATTGATTTCTAATATACATATTAATTACTTTAAGTTTCCCCCAAGTTCTGCTTTAACAAAATTATATAGTTTGAGCTCTTTTGTTTGGTCTGGCTTCTTTCATAGAGTATATTTTGAAATTCATCCATGATCAAATTTCTTCTATACTTACCCTAATCTTCAATATAATTTACCTTTCTGTTATTGGGAGTGGAGTATTTAAATCTCAGTGTATAAGTATGTATTTGTCTAATTCCCCTTGTAGTTTCATCAGTTTTGCTTTATGTATTTTGGCCTCTGTTATTAGATCTATAAATATTAGGATTATTATGTCCTTTTGCTGATTGGACCCGCTTATCATTGCAAAATAACAGTTTATTTCTGATAATTTTCTTCCCTCTAAATCCTATATTGTCTGATATCAATGTATTAACACAGCTTTTATTTTTATTAGTAATTTTATCTTGTTACATTCTTTTACTTTTAGCTTTTTCAAGTCTTCATATTTGATAAATTGTTTCTTGTTGATAGTGTTTTAATTTGGTCTTGCTTTTTCTTTTTTGTTTTAATTCAGTTTGACAAACTTTGTCCAGACTATTTATTTTCATTAAGTTTGTTGATATGGTTAGATTTAACCCTATTATCGAGATTTGTTTTCTGTTTGTCCCACCTGNTTTAATTTGGTCTTGCTTTTTCTTTTTTTTTTTAATTCAGTTTGACAAACTTTGTCCAGACGGTTTATTTTCATTAAGTTTGTTGATATGGTTAGATTTAACCCTATTATCTTGAGATTTGTTTTCTGTTTGTCCCACCTGTTCCTTGTTATTCTTTTTCTGCCTTCTTTTGAATTAATTGAACATCCTGTTTCATCTCCTTTTGTTTGGGCTTAAGGCTGTAACTCTTTGTTTTTCAATTTCAGTTTTACCTTAGGGTTTATAGTACACATCTTTAACTTATAAAAGTCTGCCTTTTAGTGTTAATGTCTTCAATTGAGTAGTTACTTTTCTTGTGCTTTTCATTCCCNTTTGTTTGGGCTTAAGACTATAACTCTTTGTTTTTCAATTTTAGTTTTACCTTAGGGTTTATAGTACACATCTTTAACTTATAAAAGTCTGCCTTTAAGTGTTAATATCTTCAATTGAGTAGTTACTTTTCTTGTGCTTTTCATTCCCTTATGTATTTTTTTTAAATTTACAATACTGTATTGGTTTTGCCATACATTGACATGAATCCGCCACAGGTGTAAGCCATACTTCCATATTGTATCAGTTTTCTTCTTCCTGAAGGACTTTCTTTAACATTTCTTATGGTGTGAGTTTGTTGGTGATGAATCAAACTTTCAGTTTGTTGGTAATGAATTATTTCCTGTGTCTGAAAAAGTCTATTTCACCTTTGTTTTTGGAAGATATGCTCACTGGATACAGAATTCAGATTGACAGTTTTCTTTTATACTTTGAAGATGCTTCATTGTTTTCTTGCTTGCAGTTTCCCACAGAAAATCTGTCATCAGCTTTATTTTTGTATCACTCTTTGTAATGTGTGTGTGTTTGTATGTGTATGTATTTAGTCTGTTTTTTTTTTTAAATTTCTCTATAAAACCGATTTTGATCGGTTGATGAAAATGAGATTGATCATTTTGATGATCAATGAGATGATCATGAGATTCTGATGTGCCTTGGTGTAGTTTTTCATGTTACTTATGCCTGAGTTTGTTTATTTTTCTTGAGTTGCTTGGAGCTATTATCACATTTGGAAAATTTTTGCCATGATTTCTTCAAACTCTCTTTCTGTCCCATGCCTTTCTCCTCTCTTTTGTGAACACCAATTTTAAATGTACTAGACTGCCTTAAGGTGTCTCACAGCTCACTATTGCTCTATTTGTGTCTATTAAAATTCTCTTTTCTCTCTATTTCTATTTTGGATAGTATCTATACCTTCAGGTTTACTAATCTTATTATTCCCTGTTATGTTTAATCTGCAATTAGTCCAATTCAAAGTATTTTTTACCCTACATATTGTATTTTTCATCTCTGTAAGTTTGATTTGGTTCTTTTCTATATTTTCTATGTTTCTGCTTATTTTTTTTACTTATGGAATGTATTTTTAAATAATCTATGATCTGTGTTATTTTTTATTAGGATTCAGCTATTTCCTCATTATGGGTTATAATTTCCTACTTTTTTATATGCCTGGAATTTTTTAAATTTGTATGAGTTTTATCCTGTTGCATGATGGGTATTTTAAAATATACCTGGATGTTGTTCTGGGATGTCATTAAATTACTTGGAAACTGTTTGATCCTTTGGGTCTTGATTTGTTAGATGTGAGCTTGAACAGTGTCCGTTCCAGGATTGTTTTCCACTGCTTAGGTAAGACCTTCTATATACTCTAACCAAAGCCCCATGAATCTTAAACTTTTCCAGTCTAGTTGGTGGAAATAGGCATTTTTATTTACAGTCCTGTGTAGGTACCAGGCATTTTTACCTCAGGGTGGTGTTTTTCCTTGAACTTGGGTAGTTTCCTTATGTGTCTGTGCTGGTAAGTACTTTGGTAAATACACAAGAATGACTCATGGTAGATCTCTCAGGTCTTCTCTTTGTGCAGCTCTCTCCTCGCTGGTGTTCTGCAGCAAACACTTGCTGCCTTGGGAGTCTTGAACCCTCAGCAGTGTCTTCCTACTCAGAGAGTCTCTTAGTCTCTGCCGGTGGTCTCTCTTCCTAAACACTCTGAGTCTTAAGACATAGCCCAATCCTAGGGCATGCCTCTTTTCCCCCTTTAGGAGTCCCTGTTCTTTATTACCTGATGTCGAGTGTCTTTCAAACCATTGTTTCATATATTTCATATATTTTGTCTATAGTTTGTTTCAAGCAGGAGAATAAATCTTGTCCTTGTTACTCTCTTGGGGCTTCCCTGGTGGCTCAGTGGTAAAGAATCTGCCTGCAGTATAGGAGACGCAGGAGGCATGGGTTCAGTCCCTGGGTTGGGAGGATCCCCTGAAGGAGGGTATGGCAACCCACTCCAGCATTCTTGCCTGAAAAATGCCATGGACAGAGGAGCCTGGCAGGCTACAGTTCATGGGGTCACAAAGAGTCGGATACGACTGAGTAACTAACACTTGTTAATCTATAATGGACAGTAGTGGATGTATGCTGATTTATTTTTTAAAAATAAAAGCAAGTTTGATTTGATTTTCTTGGATACACCCTACTTGACCNATCTCCTTTTGTTTGGGCTTAAGACTATAACTCTTTGTTTTTCAATTTTAGTTTTACCTTAGGGTTTATAGTACACATCTTTAACTTATAAAAGTCTGCCTTTAAGTGTTAATATCTTCAATTGAGTAGTTACTTTTCTTGTGCTTTTCATTCCCTTATGTATTTTTTTTAAATTTACAATACTGTATTGGTTTTGCCATACATTGACATGAATCCGCCACAGGTGTAAGCCATACTTCCATATTGTATCAGTTTTCTTCTTCCTGAAGGACTTTCTTTAACATTTCTTATGGTGTGAGTTTGTTGGTGATGAATCAAACTTTCAGTTTGTTGGTAATGAATTATTTCCTGTGTCTGAAAAAGTCTATTTCACCTTTGTTTTTGGAAGATATGCTCACTGGATACAGAATTCAGATTGACAGTTTTCTTTTATACTTTGAAGATGCTTCATTGTTTTCTTGCTTGCAGTTTCCCACAGAAAATCTGTCATCAGCTTTATTTTTGTATCACTCTTTGTAATGTGTGTGTGTTTGTATGTGTATGTATTTAGTCTGTTTTTTTTTTTAAATTTCTCTATAAAACCGATTTTGATCGGTTGATGAAAATGAGATTGATCATTTTGATGATCAATGAGATGATCATGAGATTCTGATGTGCCTTGGTGTAGTTTTTCATGTTACTTATGCCTGAGTTTGTTTATTTTTCTTGAGTTGCTTGGAGCTATTATCACATTTGGAAAATTTTTGCCATGATTTCTTCAAACTCTCTTTCTCTCCCATGCCTTTCTCCTCTCTTTTGTGAACACCAATTTAAAATGTACTAGACTGCATTAAGGTGTCTCACAGCTCACTATTGCTCCATTTGTGTCTTTTAAAATTCTCTTTTCTCTCTATTTCTATTTTGGATAGTATCTATACCTTCAGGTTTACTAATCTTATTATTCCCTGTTATGTTTAATCTGCAATTAGTCCAATTCAAAGTATTTTTTACCCTACATATTGTATTTTTCATCTCTGTAAGTTTGATTTGGTTCTTTTCTATATTTTCTATGTTTCTGCTTATTTTTTTTACTTATGGAATGTATTTTTAAATAATCTATGATCTGTGTTATTTTTTATTAGGATTCAGCTATTTCCTCATTATGGGTTATAATTTCCTACTTTTTTATATGCCTGGAATTTTTTAAATTTGTATGAGTTTTATCCTGTTGCATGATGGGTATTTTAAAATATACCTGGATGTTGTTCTGGGATGTCATTAAATTACTTGGAAACTGTTTGATCCTTTGGGGCTTGATTTGTTAGATGTGAGCTTGAACAGTGTCTGTTCCAGGATTGTTTTCCACTGCTTAGGTAAGACCTTCTATATACTCTAACCAAAGCCCCATGAATCTTAAACTTTTCCAGTCTAGTTGGTGGAAATAGGCATTTTTATTTACAGTCCTGTGTAGGTACCAGGCATTTTTACCTCAGGGTGGTGTTTTTCCTTGAACTTGGGTAGTTTCCTTATGTGTCTGTGCTGGTAAGTACTTTGGTAAATACACAAGAATGACTCATGGTAGATCTCTCAGGTCTTCTCTTTGTGCAGCTCTCTCCTCGCTGGTGTTCTGCAGCAAACACTTGCTGCCTTGGGAGTCTTGAACCCTCAGCAGTGTCTTCCTACTCAGAGAGTCTCTTAGTCTCTGCCGGTGGTCTCTCTTCCTAAACACTCTGAGTCTTAAGACATAGCCCAATCCTAGGGCATGCCTCTTTTCCCCCTTTAGGAGTCCCTGTTCTTTATTACCTGATGTCGAGTGTCTTTCAAACCATTGTTTCATATATTTCATATATTTTGTCTATAGTTTGTTTCAAGCAGGAGAATAAATCTTGTCCTTGTTACTCTCTTGGGGCTTCCCTGGTGGCTCAGTGGTAAAGAATCTGCCTGCAGTATAGGAGACGCAGGAGGCATGGGTTCAGTCCCTGGGTTGGGAGGATCCCCTGAAGGAGGGTATGGCAACCCACTCCAGCATTCTTGCCTGAAAAATGCCATGGACAGAGGAGCCTGGCAGGCTACAGTTCATGGGGTCACAAAGAGTCGGATACGACTGAGTAACTAACACTTGTTAATCTATAATGGACAGTAGCAGATGTATGCTGATTTATTTTTTAAAAATAAAAGCAAGTTTGATTTGATTTTCTTGGATACACCCTACTTGACCGTGGGTTTTGTTTGTTTTTTTTTTAATGCAGGTTTCAGGTTTTCTTTTTCTTTTCTTTTCTTCTTCTTCTTCTTCTTTTTTTTTTTTTTTAACAGTTTATGAAGGACCTAGTCCTTTGGTTTTCTTTACTTGTAATATCTTTGTCAGGTTTTTGGTCCAGAATTATGCTGAGTTCCCAACTCTTCATAAAAAGAGTTGGGAATGTTAACCTCTATTTTCTGAGTTTTTGTATTTGTATTTTTTTCTTCCTTGAATATTTAGTAGAATTCACCTGTCAGGGAAACTTTGCTTAGAATTTTTTTTGTGGAAAGATTTTGAGTCCATATTTAATGTCTTTAACAGATATAGGCCTGTGTAGGTATTCAGTTTCTTCCAGTGTAAATTTTGAAGTTCATGTTTTTGAAGACATGTGTCCTTTTCATTAAAGATATAAACTTTATTGACATAAGTGTTTTTATAATATTCCAGTATCATTCTTTTAAAATCTAGAGCACCTATCCTGATAGTCCTTCTTTAGTTCTTAGTAGTAATAATATATATTTTCCTTTTCACTTGATAAGACTTGCTAAGCATATATCGATTGAATTAATCTTTTCAAAGAACCAAGTTTGACTTTATTTTTTTAATAGTTTTTATTATTTTAAGCTAGTTTCTCCTTTTTTCTCTATGAAGCATTCTGCCACCTACTACTTCTCCACAGATGAAAGCATTATTGGTCTCCTTTCTCTTAGAATGGGGTCATAGTTACTTTTAATTAATTTCGCTTTATGTTTTCAGTTCTCATGACAGGTTAAAAAAAGCTATGATTTGGTATATTATCTGGCTTTTCCCTTAGTCTTAAGTTTGAACAGTCATCTCCATGATTTCTAAATTTCAATCTTGATTAATTAAAAAAAATTTTTTTAAAGCAAGCATTGTATTCAAGTCAGAAGAATGGGTTTTCAGACAAGAGTTCTACCTGTTACTGTCTGTAGCCTTGGATAAACTATTCTCTGGACATGCCCACTTCACAGAGTAAAACCTTTAGCTCCACATGAACTAAGACCAGGTCTATGTGATTACCATTGCATCCTCAGTGCCGAGCAAACGTGTGTGTGTGTTTGTGTTAGTTGCTCAGTTGTGTCCAACTCCGCGACCCCATGAACTGTAGCCTGCCAGGCTCCTCTGTCCATGACCATTTTCCAGGCAAGAATACTGGAGTGGGTAGCTATTCCCTTCTCCAGGGGATCTTCCCAACCCAGGGCTTGAGCCTGGCTCTCCTGCATTGCAGGCAGATTTGTTACTGTCTGAACCACCAGGGAAGCCCCTGTACGAGGCACTAAATGGATAATTGGTGAACTAATGAAAGATATTTCAAAGAGAAAATTGAATCTGATTTTATAAATCTTAATTAGCTCTAATTTTTAAAACCAGTTGAAGTTTTTTTTACTAGTTTAAAGTTTGGGATATGGCTCTTAAACAGGAGTCTGTAGAACTCTGTAGATTTGCAGATGTATTCGTGTTTGATAACCATTGAGTTATAAGGTGGGTAAATGATGGATGTTTGTGTGTTTATTTAAAAATATAAATGGAAATCTCTTATGCTTATAGGTGGGCCTCAGTTGAGAAGAAAAGCTGAGGCTGCCAGGTATTCTGCATTGAATAGATGGTAGTGATGCCTGGCTTGATACAAGATGCTGTCTTAATAGGGTTAAGAGTCACATCGAGGGATAGAGTAACAGGTCGAGTCCTTGGATTTGTACCAGAACCCCATGAAAAGGATGGAAACAGTGTGTACTTACTATCTGAAAGTGTAGTGATAATGAGAGATGGGGAAAAGAGATCATGATATGTGTGTGTGTGGGTGTGAATACAGCATATGTTTGGAGAACCCTCTTTACCAGTCCTTTAAGATAATGGAGAAATATCTGTCCAGAGTTTACTTAAGCTACTCCATTGTATTGCTGCTTTGGCATTCATTTCATTTGACCAAGCAACCTATGAGGGAATTCTACTGATACTTAGTCTCCTCATGCAAGTGCATGCCTGGATAACAGCCTAGAAAGTCACAGCAAATTAAGTCTCTGACATGACTTTCCCAACAGCCCTTGTATAATCAAGTTTCTCATTCCTCCCAAGGTCTTCACTTGGAACTCATTGGTGAACATTTTTCCATTTGCTTTATTTCACATATTCCACCCAATAATCCTAGGAGGTGGCTACTCTGATTTCCAATTTGCAGATGAAGAAACTGAGGCACCAGAGGTTAAGAAACTTGCTCAAGATCACACAGCTAATAAATGACAGAGCTGATGTTTTAATCCAGGAAAGACTGGCTCCAGAACCTGGTGCCCAAATACTGTTCTAGTCTACTAACAAATGCTGACTCAACTAACATCTGTGAGAAGAGCTGTAGAGACAATGGAAGGATCAGGTGGGTTTTGAACTCGATATGGAGGGTCTTGGAAGCCTTGCATGATGAAGTGATGAGGAGGGCTAGAAAGACACTGCTAAGGAAAGGCATGTATGTGTGTGTGTGCATGTGTGAAGGGTGGGCTGGCTGGCAGAGAAGCTGAAGAAACATTCCAGGCCAGGGGAGAAGCTCATTTATAGGGCTTGTTGAGAAGCATCTCTGTAAGCATCTTCAAAGTCAGTGGCAACTTATGATTTTTTTAAAATGAAAATTCACTTTGTGTACAGCTTTCAGATTCTATTTTGTTGCATGATGCAAAATGATACTGGGTTTGTATGTGCCTTGAAGCCAGCTATTGAGCACATACCTCTTCTGCTTCCTGCTTTTTAGGCAGTGAATCGTAAAGAAGAAAAGATTTGGGAATCCTGGAAAGTGAAGTTCACATCTCAGCTTCATTTAGTTCAGTTCAGTTCAGTTGCTCAGTTGGGTCTGACTCTTTGTGATCCCATGAATTTCAGCACATCAAGCTTCCCTGTTCATCACCAGCTCCTCAAACTCATGTCCATTGAGTTGGTGATGCCATCCAACCATCTCATCCTCTGTCATCCCCTTCTCCTCCTGCCTTTAATCTCTTCCAGCAACAGAGTCTTTTACAGTGAGTCAATTCTTTGCGTCAGGTGGCCAAAGTATTGGAGTTTCAGCTTCAGCATCAGTCCTTCCAATGAATACTCAGGACTGATTTCCTTTAGGATTGACTGGTTTGATCTCCTTGCAGTCCAAGGGACTCTCAAGAGTCTTCTCCAAACCAACACCACAGTTTAAAAGCATCAATTCTTTGGCGCTCAGCTTTCTTTATAGTCCAACTCTCACATCCATACATGATTACTGGAGAAACCATAACTTTGACTAGATGGACATTTGTTGGAAAAGTAATGTCTCTGCATTTTAATATGCTGTTTAGGTTGGTCATAACTTATCTTCCATGGAGCAAGCATCTTTTAATGGTCATCTACCTAGTTATGGTCGTTTCTTAATTATTTGGGATTGTGGTTTCTCTCTCTCTCTCTCTCTCTCTCTTTTTTTTTATCATTAATGGAAAGTGCTGGGGTCCAGCCCTGATGGATCCAGGGTAATTCGAAGGGGAGATGGAGTAGGTGTCCTAGGAAAAAACTTATTTAATTACAGATATAAAGAGAGATTAGAAAGAAATAGTGTAGTAGGAAAATTGGTGGAGAAAAAGATGCTGAATAACTTGGTTTACGTGGAATACCGATCACCACCTACGTAGGCCACAGGAGTCTTTTCATTCTCCCAAAGGAGAGGAGGCACTGAGGCCTCCCCAGTCCGACCTTAGAAGCCCAGGCAAGATTAGCAGGCTTGTTGAGTACCCAAGTACCAGATGGGAATTCAGCCAGAAGGGGAAAGAATGACACGGGGGAAATCAGTCTTTCCAGAAACTGATCCGATTTCTTTATTTTTCAGGTTTGCTTATATACTTTTTGTTATACATAGGGATGAATACAGAGGCACATGGGGGTCAGCAGACCTGACCCTTGTCACAATCAGGTGCTTCATATAAAATTATACAAAGGTCTTATGGGTTTTACATCATCTTCTGGCCATGAGGCCTGCTGACATTTTATGATCCTTTTCTTTCTGATAACCAAAAACTTATTTTTTCCAAGGGTGTTTTTTCTTAAATCAGGCACCACCCTCTGAAGGTAGCAGATAAAGTTGCATTCCTATAGGGTGAGGGTGTAATGGGTTACAACTAAGAAAGGAATTTATTTAACCTAAGGTTAACATGATTAACCTTAAAGGTTAATACTTATTTCTCCTGTATGTTAGTTATATTCATTATAAGGGCAGGGAATATGGAGATTTAGCAGCAAATATTGGCTCAACAAATGAAAACCCTTTACCAATGTTCCATTTAAGATCTATTTAGTCTTAAGATAGTGATAAAGTTACATTTTTACATAGCAAGGACACAGTGATTTATAACAAAGTACAGTGATCTATAACAAAAGAGAAAATTCATTAACTCAAAAAGTCTAGT
>SJYW01009041.1:952260-1005276 GCA_006410735.1 Raphicerus campestris
CACAGAGTCCAAAAGACTGTTCTATACATCTGTGTCTCTTCTGCTGTCTCGCATACAGGGTTATCGTTACCATCTTTCTAAATTCCATATATATGTGTCAGTATACTGTATTGGTGTTTTTCTTTCTGGCTTACTTCACTCTGTATAATCGGCTCCAGTTTCATCCACTTCGTTAGAACTGATTCAAATGTATTCTTTTTAATGGCTGAGTAATATTCCATTGTGTATATGTGCCACAGCTTTCTTATCCATTCATCTGCTGATGGACATCTAGGTTGCTTCCATGTCCTGGCTATCACAAACAGTGCTGTGATGAACATTGAGGTACACGTGTCTCTTTCAATTCTGGTTTCCTTGGTGTGTATGTCAGTAGTGGGATTGCTGGGTCATAAGGCAGTTCTATTTCTAGTTTTTTAAGGACTCTCCACACTGTTCTTCATAGTGGCTGTACTAGTTTGCATTCCCACCAACAGTGTAAGAGGGTTCCCTTTTCTCCACACCCTCTCCAGCATTTATTGCTTGTAGACTTTTGGATTGCAGCCATTCTGACTGGCATGAAACACACAGCAGAAAAGCATTCTGAGTCATCTCCATTTTATTTTATTGTCTATGTGCCATTTTCTCCAGAGTCATGCCACATTAACTCATTGATTCTAGAATTATTAACTATATACAGCTCTTAATCAGGGACAACCTTTTAAGGATATTCCATAGATAAATATCCTTCTTTTAGCAAGTGCTATTCATCTCTTTACCCAGAAGTTCAGTTATCATTTTAAAAACAAGATTATGTCTATAATTCTAAATCAACTCAGTATACCTTTATAGTTTAAATGAACATATTTCCTTTTGCTCTTAGGATCTTCATGCTCTACAAGTTCTACACATTTTCCAGATTGTTATTAAAATCAGCATTGCATGCATCACTATTCTGCTCAATTTTTTTTGTGTGTGTGAGTGTGGCAGTGATGAAGAAATAATAATATATATAGAACAAGAATAATTGGTTAAGCGTGAATGAACAGGCTAAGGTAATAGATTCTGCATCTACTTAATTATATTAAAACAGGCAAACCATAATTCAATATTTTTATGATTTAATACATAACAACCCTAAGCTTTGAATTTTTGTATGATTTGGTACCTTAATCACTACTATATATTGTCCATCAAAGGATTGAGTTATTTTTCTGTTAGAGATTTTTTTTTGTATAAAATGTATCTTTTAATATTTTATTATTAAAGTATCCAAATATGTGGCAAACTCTGTAAAAAAAATAAGTTTTAAAGTGAAATTATGCCTAGTTAGTTCTCTTATTAGGATTTACAGGTAATCAGAAGAGAAACAGGTTATATAGGTCAGTAGCTTTAACTTCTCACTTTCCAGCTGGATCAGAAAAAAGAGTAGTGGACTCAGGAGTGACACAAGAGAGGTTTCTAAGGTTCTGGTAATGTTCTTGATCTGAGCAATAGATATATTGGTTTATTCAATAGGCAAACATCCATTAAACAAGTCAAGTTTTCTCTGCGTATCACATGTTATTTATGTTTTTAATTCATTTGTTAATTGGAGGGAAATTGCTTTACAATGCTGTGATGCCCTCTGCCATACAACAACACTAATCAGCCATGATCTAACATATATCATGTTTCAATGAAAAAGTTTACTACAAAAGTGACTAGAAGCCTTCTTAAAATAACTGAGAAAATGAGAAAGCTGACAGAAGGAATCATAACAATACACTAATTATACTACAGTTGTTTGCCTAATACTAAAGTGAAAATATGAAAAAAGTTTTAAAAAGTTACTTTATTCTAATAAACATAATTAAACACAATTTTATATTTGTGATTTTTTGATTCTTGTTATAGCATCTTGATTCTTGCTACAGCATCTTTCATTCTTGTTATAGTATTTCAATTCTATGATTTTTTATAGCATTACCTTGATATTTTAATATTTCACAGATAATAATCTGGGCAATATTTCTATTCAATATACATAGTTTTTATTTGCTGTTAAAATTTTCCAGTGAGGTGTTTCAGTTAATTCCTCTTATAAAGATTAAATGTGATCATTTTTTATGTTATTTCTAAGGGAAATAGGTTTGGAAAATAGTTCTGAAGTTTAAATTGGTACTAGTAATGATGGTTGAGCAATTTTTTGCTATAACTGTAATTTAACGTATTTCAATATAAGCCATTCTTTCAAAATAGGATTTTTATGAGGCATTTGATTTTTTTCTTTCTGTCATACAGCCCCTAAATTAATATATGCAAGGTAATATACAATATATCAAGTATATTAATATATGGATGGCAATGAAATTAAGTAATTAATCTAAATCATAGGAAAATGAGCAGTGATTTTTAGAAATGTCTCAAAATGGTGAGGGCAATATATACAAATGTCTGTTATTGACAAAAATAGAGATTATAGTGTTGAGAATTTTAATAGTATGAGAATGTTTTGGTGTGATAAAATATGAGATAATTTTTTCTATAGATAATGTGGAAGAGAAATAGTTAAAAATAAGGTGAAGGTGAAGTCGCTCAGTCGTGTCTGACTCTTTGCGACCCCATGGACTGTAACCTACTAGGCTCCTCCGTCCATGGGATTCTCCAGGCAAGAATACTGGAGTGGATTGCCATTTCCTTCTCCAGGGGATCTTCCCAACCCAGGGATCGAACCCAGATCTCCCACATTAAAGGCAGACGTTTTAACCTCTGAGTGGCTCAGAAGTCAAAGTTAAAAATAGGCAAAATAATAATTTATGCCTTTGGTGATTATTTAATTTTGTATGTGTAATATGTTAATCTGAGTAACTTTTCATATGTTTCATACAACAGAAATTATTGTTAAAATATGTAGTTTAAAAAATGATATTAAATGAAATTTATTCTTAGGCAGATTAAAAATAAACATTTATGGATACATATGGATTATTATTTTATGAAATATTTATGGTGCTATTTTAAGTTAATTCAGAGAAATTTGGTGTGCTACTGTCCACAGTGTCACAAAGAGTTGGATATCACTTAGCAACTGAACAACAACAAATTCTCTCAAAAGCTGGCATTAATAAACTCATTTTCTAGATGAGAAAGTTAATGCACAGAAGATCACACAGTATTCAATTTAGCTAAATTCTGAACTGAGTTTTACTGAATCTAAAAATGCTGCTTTGCTTATACCATCCTAGTAACCCAAATAACAGTGAAATTTAAATAAACAACTGCATCCATTGAGTGAAATATCATTGTGTTGAATTTGAAAATTCTAACATTTCAAACATTAATATTTTAGATACTGGCCCATGGAATAGGCTAAATTTGGTATGTGTGAAGGAAAACCTGGATCAAGACTTTTAAAGTGATCTCAGCTATAAGACTAAATTAACATTTAGAGATGATAACGTTCTAACTATATAATTAAAAATACTTTATACAGATAACAATATCTCCTAGAGAATCACTCCCACTGGCCTGCCCAACCACCAAGAAATGATGGTATCTTGGAAAAAATTCTTTGCAGGGTATTTCTTTAATTTGGATCAGGCAGTTTTTGGAAATATGCTGTGTTCAAATCTCCCAGCAATATAGGAGACAAAAGAGATGCGGATTCTACCCCTGGGTCAGGAAGATCCCCTGGAGGAGGAAGTGGCAATCCACTTCAGCATTCTTGCCTGCAAAATCTCATGGGCAGAGACTCATGGGCTATAGTCCAAAGGGTCTCAAAGAGTCAGACACCACTAAGCATGCACACATACACTATGCTCCTGGAGTGGAATATCTTTTATTAATAATAAAACTGATGACATTTTAACTTATACTTCTGTCACTCAACTGGGCCCAATCTTGAGATGGTTAGAAAATAGTCATTATTTGACTCTTCTAAAACCTCAGTTTTATAATTTTACTTACAGATAATGATTTAAAAATCCTTAAACACAAAATGAAAAACATTGTCTAGAGAGTTTTAGAAAGGTTCTCCTTCCTCAGTTCAGTTCAGTCACTCACTCGTGTCCGACTCTTTGTGACCCCATGAATCTCAGCACGCCAGGCCTCCTTGTCCTTCACCAATTCCTGTAGTTCACCCAAACTCATGTCCATCGAGTTGGTGATGCCATCCAGCCATCTCATCCTCTGTCGTCTCCTTCTCCTCCTGCCCCTAATCCCTCCCAGCATCAGAGTCTTTTCCAATGAGTCAACTGTTCGCATGAGGTGGGCCAAAGTATTGGAGTTTCAGCTTTAGCATGATTCCTTCCAAAGAACACCCAGGACTGATCTCCTTTAGAATGGACTCGTTGGATCTCCTTGCAGTCTTCCCATCAAATGGTGAGACAGCTAGTTGATGATGTGTTTCAGAGGGAATTTTGCAAATAAAGAGATTTGGTGCTAATACAACCAAGCAAAATTTCTCTCTAGAATAGTTATTTTACTGTTGGAAGTCTAGTTTCATTATTCTAAACATTACCAACATATTTGCAATGTAAGAACACATTTCTTTAAGAAATAATTGGCAATGTAAAATTGAGCTAATTGGTAAAAAACATTCCCAAAGTAGCCACATGTCTTGCACAGAACAACTCAACACTTCCAAAGTATCAAGCTGCTCTTTCCCGGATAAACATGAATCATAATATTGCTACTGAAAATGTTCATTAAGCTAAATGAGAGTGCAATTAGCTTCCAAAAAATCTTAAGTGTTCCAACGTGCTTTCAAGAGAAATTGTGCATTTTTGTACAATCATGTTGTGCAAAATATGTTTATTAACTGTAGTGTGATAAAACTTCTGATTTCAGGAATATTTTCCATTACTCAAGAATATTGATCTTCTAAGAACTTCAAATGCAGTTTCAAATATAATGCTAAATTGTGTATATTACATGGGAATATTCATAGTTTTATTTAAATTCTTATTTTTTTATGATTCAAATTAAAAACTTCATTTGTTAAAAAAAATCTGAATCCACTAAATGAAATTTATATGGCAACTATGCTATGTTCTATGTTCTAGAAATATATCTGTATCAAGGTAAATATTAGTATTTCCTATCTTGATTCTAAAACAAATAAAAATTAAGACAAATAAAATATTTGTCCTTGGTTTTCTCAGTTTGGTTATAAGACCTATGTGCCTAAAGTGCTGATTGAATTTAAGAAAACATTTTATTGAATTCTATTTTCAGCAATATTGTGTAATCCTCACACTACAAACATTGCTACAAATTACTAAATTATAGAAAAATTTAAATAAGTACATAAATGCCTTGAAAGAAATTAAGAAAAATCATCTTAGGCCAAAAGCACACCTGGAACATAGATCTATGAAGGTACAGGATTCTCTAATCTGCAATATATCACAAGCTTATCTGTGAATAGAAGTAGCTTTAGGATTTTAGGGCACAGGGAAAGGATGAAGCTATTGAAAGTCCGGCTTCCCTGGTAGCTCAGCTGGTAAAGAATCTATCTGCCTGCAATGCAGGAGATCCTGGTTCGATTCCTGGGTTGGGAAGATATCCTGGAGAAGGGATAGGCTACCCACTCCAGTATTCTTGGGCTTCCCTGGTGGCTCAGCTACAAGGTGGTAAAGAATCCTCCCACAGTGTGGGAGACCTGGGTTTGATCCCTCAGTTAGGAAGATCCACTGGATATGAATAGAAGTAGCTTTAGGATTTTAGGGTACAAGTAGATGATCAAGCTATACTGAGGGGTTGGCTTAAAGACCGTGATCGCGAATCTATAATACAGAAAATGGGCACAATAGGGAAAACACTTTTCACAAAACAATGCAGATACAAAATGTTTAAGTCTTTACCACAGACTTAGCTCTTTATAAAGGAAAATGAATTCCTTTAAAAGTTTTTGCCACTGGTTAGCCCTCACAATGACCTGGGACCCTATTTTATATGACTTTCATTGCCTGTAACACACACATGCTACTCAAGTACAGTCATTCATGCAACTGATGTCTCAGGCATACATACATAATTACCAGTATAGAGTTTTAACAAATAGCTTTTAACATGAAAGGAAACTTAATTTAAAAACACTCGGAAAGAAATAATACTGACTGAAAGTTGGCAACCAAAACAAGCATCAAAATGCAAATAATACAAAATCTGGATACCAAAAAAACTCATTCCTATTGTAAGAAATGAATGATTACACACACACACACACATACACACACACACACACACAGACACAGACACAGGTATATGTGCATACATGTGCATAAATGTTACACATACACAGTTTAATGCAAGAACAAAAAATGAGTTGAGAGCAAGAGCCTATTAAAACGACCAGGAATACTGAAAGATAAATATAATTCTTAATAACAAAATATAAATATTAGTATTAACATCTAGTGAAATTCTTAAACAAAATAGTAGAAATCTAATCTGAACATTCTCCACTGCATGCAACTATGATAAAGAAAGAATAAGAGCTGTGTGTAGAAACAGAGTTTAGGAAAGGAAATGCTCAAAATATATCCAGTTAGAGTTCTAGAATAAATAGTATGAGTTTAAAAATTTTCACTGGGTCAATGATTTTGAAATTAAATTACTGAACAATGTGAATCCACATTTTCAGAAAGCACAGATAACAACAAACATTATAAATGATACCCACTAATAGAAATTTCTATCATAAATTTCAGAACATTAAATGAAAATATCTTTAAAGTAATCAGAGATAAATATGTGTATACTATAAAAAATATACATACAAACATCCACATATATAAAGGGATCATTATGAATTACATATCTGAATTCTTAAAAGTGATATTGAAACTGAGATTAAGAGCACTAATACTTTATATTGTGGTGGTAAGATAATATAATATCAAAATGCTGCTGCTGCTGCTAAGTCACTTCAGTCGTGTCCAACTCTGCACGACCCCATAGATGGCAGCCCATTGGGCTCCCCTGTCCCTGGGATTCTCCAAGCAAGAACACTGGAGTGGGTTGCCATTTCCTTCTCCAATGCATGAAAGTGAAAAGTGAAAGTGAAGTCTCTAAGTATTTACTAATTACTATATTCATAGTATATTTCATAATATAATTGTGAATATACATAATAGTTAGCATCCTGCTCTTAGCATTTATGGGAATACTTCCAATGATATAACAATGTACTTGATGATTAATGTGTGTTTCTGGAAGAAATTCTTTACAAGTAAAAGCACTTTCCATCTATTTTTAAAGAGGTTTGATCATATTTTCATACTCAAAGTTATTAGCTACTTTCACTTTGTCTATTATAATGAGCATAACATGTTACCCATTTACTGACCTTTTTGTTGCATTTTATGAGAAAATTTTAGTTCCATTTTTCCCCTCACAATGCACTCTATAATGTACCTTTTGGACACTTGGGACATCTTCATTTCTGTCTTTATTTCAACACTGGGCATGCCTGATTTCTAAGATATGAAGCCACTCTACTGATGCAATATTTTGATGCAATATTTCAACTTGCCAGCACTGATTTTGAAAACTGGATGCTGCCCTGTTTGGTAGCATATGCCAGGTAGTGACTTGGAAGTTTCTTGCCTGGGGACTTCCTTTGTCTTCTGAATGTTACCAGCCTTCAACCTTCCTGATGTCACTCCCATCCCGGCAGCCATCTTCCTATTCTATCCTACCACTCCATCTTGGTGACACTGATGGAGAGTTGTCCCAAAGTCCTACTTCTTTCTTCCTCCTACCTCTCCCTTCTCTCCGTTTGGAAAGGCACTTTGTTAAAGTAATTAAGCAAGGCAGCCAATAGACAGGTGGCTCTAATATCTTTGTAGTTTTGCAGGGAAACCAGAATCTAAGACAGAGTCAATGTTGAGCTTTCTGAGAAAACAAAACTTAAGAACTAGTCACAAGCAGTCACTAAACTTTCCCAAGGAAGGCAACTGTTTCAGTTACAGCCAATCAAATAATGTCCCTACTTTGCTTCAGTCTATCAGTCTTGGTCTACCTTTTAATATTTCTGATACTTGTCTCTTTTGCTGTGGCGTTTTTCACATATATCCTGGTCTGATGCTTTCCCTCGTGAACAAACACAACATGCTTCCTATATTTCAAGGATCCTTAAGATATTTCCCCCCTGAAGATACTGCTTTTTATTTTTATTTTTTTCCTCTGTACCCGTGACCCAGCCACTGCCCCCATTCATCAGTTCTGAGGATTTTGATGAGGAACAGAAGGATCATCTGCCATCTGTATCTTATTTTCCTTATCCGCTCTGTCCTTATATTTACAAAACACCAGTATTCACCCGTTGTTATGTATTTGTCATGCTTGTATATGTGACTGTGTGAGTTGCATTTAAGCAGCAAACACCTGTATTGACATAACTAATTCCAGATCTTATTTTTAAAACCTTGATTTCAAACATGGTAGTGAGTTTCCCTTAGATCAAAGTATCCAAACCAATCACCTAAGGAAGATTAAATATTGTATCAAAATATATGCTTAGAAATCAAAGGAAGTCAATTTTATTTCAGAAAAAAAAGAAACCCCAAAGCATATTTTGCAGACTACTGAAAGTTTCTTGATGTTGGGTTTATTTGTGATTCAGTGATTCCAAGAGGCCCTGGAGCAAGAGAAACTTTTGTAAAGATAGTTTCTAGCTGTTACAGAGTTTAGAGCTTGGTACTTCACTCCAAGCTTCTGGAACTCATAGAATGCCAATGTAGGTGCGTTTAATGTTGTCCCAAATTCTCCTAGACTGTTGGCATTTATTTTCATTCATTTAAAAAATTATTATTCTGTTCCATGACAGCGTTTTCCACCATTCTGTCTTCCAGCTCACTTATCTGTTCTTCTGCCTCAGTTATTCTGCTATTGATTCCTTCCAGTGTATTTTCCATTTCAGGTATTATATGTTCATCTCTGCTTGTTTGTGCTTTAGTTCTTCTAAGCCTTTTAAAAATATTTCTTGTATCATCTTGGTTGGTGCCTTCCTTTTTTTTTCTGAGATATTGAATCATCTTTACTATCATTACTCTGGATCCTCTTTAAGATATAGTCCCTATCTCGACTTCCCTTATTTGTTCTTCTTGGATTTTATCTTATTCCTTCATCGAGGACCTAATCTTTGCCATCTCATTTTGTCTAACTCTCTGTGATTTGCAGTTTCCATTTCATGGACTGGAGGGTGGTTCTCCTTGCTTCTGCTGTCTGCCCCACAGTGGAAGAGGCTGTCTAAGAGGCTTCTGTAGGCTTGCTGGTAGGAGGGACTTGTTTCTGACCACTGGTGGGTGCAGGTGGCTCTTATGCATATGGCAGGCAGAACTGTGTCGAGGGGTGCTTATTGGGCAGGTGTGTGCTAAGGAGGACTTTAAGCAGCCTATTTACTGATAAATGTGGCTTGTCCTGAGGCATCCTAGCTTTTGAACTGTGGTGTTGGAGAAGACTTTTGAGAGCCTCTTGGACTGCAAGGAGATCAAATCAGTCTATCCTAAAGGAAAATAGTCCTGAATATTCATTAGAAGGGCTGATGCTGAAGCTGAAGCTCCAATACTTTGGCCACATGATGCAAAGAACTGACTCATTGAAAAAACCCTGATGCTGGGAAAGATTTAAGGCAGAAGGAGAAGGGGACAACAGAGGATGAGATGGTTGGATGGCATCAATGACTCTATGGACATGAGTTTGAGCAAGCTCTGGGAGTTGGTGATGAACAGAGAAGCCTGGCGTGTGCAGTCCACGGAGTCACAAAGAGTCAAATATGACTGAGCAACTAAACTGAACTGAACTGACCCCAGCACTAAGGCCTACAGGCTGTTGGGTGGGACCAGGTCTTGGTGAAAAAATGGTGGCCTCTAAGAGTACTCATGTTATGAGTACTCCCTAGAACTACCACCACCAGGGTCCTTGACCCTGCAGTGAGCCACAGCCACTTCCCACCTCCTCAAGAAACCTTTCAATACTAGCAGGTAGATTTGGCTCAGTCTTTTATGAGATCACTGCTTTTCCCTCTGGGTCCTGGTGCAGAGTAGACCTTCTATGCATGTTCCAAGAGTCCAATTTTTTTTTTCCCCAGTCCTGTGAAATTTCTGCCATCAAAGCCCACTAGCTTTCGAAGCCAGATTCTCAAAAGTCNCATAGTATATTTCATAATATAATTGTGAATATACATAATAGTTAGCATCCTGCTCTTAGCATTTATGGGAATACTTCCAATGATATAACAATGTACTTGATGATTAATGTGTGTTTCTGGAAGAAATTCTTTACAAGTAAAAGCACTTTCCATCTATTTTTAAAGAGGTTTGATCATATTTTCATACTCAAAGTTATTAGCTACTTTCACTTTGTCTATTATAATGAGCATAATATGTTACCCATTTACTGACCTTTTTGTTGCATTTTATGATAAAATTTTAGTTCCATTTTTCCCCTCACAATGCACTCTATAATGTACCTTTTGGACACTTGGGACATCTTCATTTCTGTCTTTATTTCAACACTGGGCATGCCTGATTTCTAAGATATGAAGCCACTCTACTGATGCAATATTTTGATGCAATATTTCAACTTGCCAGCACTGATTTTGAAAACTGGATGCTGCCCTGTTTGGTAGCATATGCCAGGGAGTGACTTGGAAGTTTCTTGCCTGGGGACTTCCTTTGTCTTCTGAATGTTACCAGCCTTCAACCTTCCTGATGTCACTCCCATCCCGGCAGCCATCTTCCTATTCTATCCTACCACTCCATCTTGGTGACACTGATGGAGAGTTGTCCCAAAGTCCTACTTCTTTCTTCCTCCTACCTCTCCCTTCTCTCCGTTTGGAAAGGCACTTTGTTAAAGTAATTAAGCAAGGCAGCCAATAGACAGGTGGCTCTAATATCTTTGTAGTTTTGCAGGGAAACCAGAAACTAAGACAGAGTCAATGTTGAGCTTTCTGAGAAAACAAAACTTAAGAACTAGTCACAAGCAGTCACTAAACTTTCCCAAGGAAGGCAACTGTTTCAGTTACAGCCAATCAAATAATGTCCCTACTTTGCTTCAGTCTATCAGTCTTGGTCTACCTTTTAATATTTCTGATACTTGTCTCTTTTGCTGTGGCGTTTTTCACATATATCCTGGTCTGATGCTTTCCCTCGTGAACAAACACAACATGCTTCCTATATTTCAAGGATCCTTAAGATATTTCCCCCCTGAAGATACTGCTTTTTATTTTTATTTTTTTCCTCTGTACCCGTGACCCAGCCACTGCCCCCATTCATCAGTTCTGAGGATTTTGATGAGGAACAGAAGGATCATCTGCCATCTGTATCTTATTTTCCTTGTCCGCTCTGTCCTTATATTTACAAAACACCAGTATTCACCCGTTGTTATGTATTTGTCACGCTTGTATATGTGACTGTGTGAGTTGCATTTAAGCAGCAAACACCTGTATTGACATAACTAATTCCAGATCTTATTTTTAAAACCTTGATTTCAAACATGGTAGTGAGTTTCCCTTAGATCAAAGTATCCAAACCAATCACCTAAGGAAGATTAAATATTGTATCAAAATATATGCTTAGAAATCAAAGGAAGTCAATTTTATTTCAGAAAAAAAAGAAACCCCAAAGCATATTTTGCAGACTACTGAAAGTTTCTTGATGTTGGGTTTATTTGTGATTCAGTGATTCCAAGAGGCCCTGGAGCAAGAGAAACTTTTGTAAAGATAGTTTCTAGCTGTTACAGAGTTTAGAGCTTGGTACTTCACTCCAAGCTTCTGGAACTCATAGAATGGCAATGTAGGTGCGTTTAATGTTGTCCCAAATTCTCCTAGACTGTTGGCATTTATTTTCATTCATTTAAAAAATTATTATTCTGTTCCATGACAGCGTTTTCCACCATTCTGTCTTCCAGCTCACTTATCTGTTCTTCTGCCTCAGTTATTCTGCTATTGATTCCTTCCAGTGTATTTTCCATTTCAGGTATTATATGTTCATCTCTGCTTGTTTGTGCTTTAGTTCTTCTAAGCCTTTTAAAAATATTTCTTGTATCATCTTGGTTGGTGCCTTCCTTTTTTTTTCTGAGATATTGAATCATCTTTACTATCATTACTCTGGATCCTCTTTAAGATATAGTCCCTATCTCGACTTCCCTTATTTGTTCTTCTTGGATTTTATCTTATTCCTTCATCGAGGACCTAATCTTTGCCATCTCATTTTGTCTAACTCTCTGTGATTTGCAGTTTCCATTTCATGGACTGGAGGGTGGTTCTCCTTGCTTCTGCTGTCTGCCCCACAGTGGAAGAGGCTGTCTAAGAGGCTTCTGTAGGCTTGCTGGTAGGAGGGACTTGTTTCTGACCACTGGTGGGTGCAGGTGGCTCTTATGCATATGGCAGGCAGAACTGTGTCGAGGGGTGCTTATTGGGCAGGTGTGTGCTAAGGAGGACTTTAAGCAGCCTATTTACTGATAAATGTGGCTTGTCCTGAGGCATCCTAGCTTTTGAACTGTGGTGTTGGAGAAGACTTTTGAGAGTCTCTTGGACTGCAAGGAGATCAAATCAGTCTATCCTAAAGGAAAATAGTCCTGAATATTCATTAGAAGGGCTGATGCTGAAGCTGAAGCTCCANGCTTTTGAACTGTGGTGTTGGAGAAGACTTTTGAGAGCCTCTTGGACTGCAAGGAGATCAAATCAGTCTATCCTAAAGGAAAATAGTCCTGAATATTCATTAGAAGGGCTGATGCTGAAGCTGAAGCTCCAATACTTTGGCCACATGATGCAAAGAACTGACTCATTGAAAAAACCCTGATGCTGGGAAAGATTTAAGGCAGAAGGAGAAGGGGACAACAGAGGATGAGATGGTTGGATGGCATCAATGACTCTATGGACATGAGTTTGAGCAAGCTCTGGGAGTTGGTGATGAACAGAGAAGCCTGGCGTGTGCAGTCCATGGAGTCAAAAGAGTCAAATATGACTGAGCAACTAAACTGAACTGAACTGACCCCAGCACTAAGGCCTACAGGCTGTTGGGTGGGACCAGGTCTTGGTGAAAAAATGGTGGCCTCTAAGAGTACTCATGTTATGAGTACTCCCTAGAACTACCACCACCAGGGTCCTTGACCCTGCAGTGAGCCACAGCCACTTCCCACCTCCTCAAGAAACCTTTCAATACTAGCAGGTAGATTTGGCTCAGTCTTTTATGAGATCACTGCTTTTCCCTCTGGGTCCTGGTGCAGAGTAGACCTTCTATGCATGTTCCAAGAGTCCAATTTTTTTTTTNAATCGGATCAGTTCCGGAAAGACTGATTCCCTCATGTCGTTCCTTTCTGCTCCTCAATTTTCTGGCTGAATTTCCATCTGGAGCATGGGTGCCCTCCATGCAGATGGTGCAAATTCCTTGTCCAGAATTTTATTCATACCCCACGTAAACCAAGTTATTCAGCCCCTTTCTCTCTCTCTCTTACTATTTTCTGGTCAAATTCCCATCTGGTGCATAGGACCTACTGGTGCATAGGACCAAGCCTACTAATTTTGCCTGGGCTTCTAAGATCGGACCAGGGGGGCCTCAGTGCCTCCTCTTCTTTGGAAGAACGGGAAGACACCTGCGGCCTACGTAGGTGAAGNAAATTCCCATCTGGTGCATAGGACCTACTGGTGCATAGGACCAAGCCTACTAATTTTGCCTGGGCTTCTAAGATCGGACCAGGGGGGCCTCAGTGCCTCCTCTTCTTTGGAAGAACGGGAAGACACCTGCGGCCTACGTAGGTGAAGATTGGTACCCTGTGTTAACCAAGTTATTCGGCCTCTTTTTCTCTGCTAAATTCCTAATCCCTCTCTATCTGTAATTAGATAGTATTTTCTAGGATGCCTACTCCGCCCCCACCTTTGAATTACCCTGGATCCACCGGGGCTGGACTCCGACAGGAAGCCCTAGTTTAATAGCAGTTTATTAATATATAGCAGTCTAATATTTGTTGTTTTTCAGTCCTAAAGTCATATCCAACTCTTTGCAACCCCATAGACTGCAGTATGCCATACTCCTCTGTACTTTATCTCTCCCAGAGGTTGCTCAAAATCATGTCCATTGAGTCAGTAACAATGAATCAGTTCTTTGCATTAGGTGGCCAAAGTATCGGAGCTTCAGTTTCAGCATCAGCCCTTTCAATGAAAATTCAAGACTGATTTCCTTTAGGATCAACTGGTTTTATCCCCTTGTTGTCCAAGGGACTTTCAACAGTCTTCTCCAACACCAGTCTGAAAGCACTGATTGTTTGGCATTCAGCTTGTATCATGATCCAATTCTCACACCTGTACTATGACTACTGGAAAAACCATAGCTTTGACTGTACGGACTTCTGTTGACAAAGTGATGTCTCTGCTTTTCAATATGCTAAGTTTCTCATAGCTTTCCTTCCAAGGAGCAGGCATCATTTAATTTCATGGCTACAGTCACCATCTGTAGTAATTTTGGAGCCCAACAAATAAAGTCTGTCACTATTTCCCACTTTTCCCCATTCATTTGGCATGAAGTGATAGGACTGGATGCCATCATCTCAGTATTTTGAATGTTTAGTTTTAAGCCAGCTTTTTCACTTTCTCCTTCAACCTCATCAAGAGGACTTTTAGTTCTTACTGACTTTTGGCCATTAAGGTGGTTTCATCTGCGTATCTAAGATTATTGATATTTCTCCTGACAATCTTGATTCCAGCTTGGGATTCATTCAGCCCAGTATTTTGCATGATGTATTCTGCATATAAGTTAAATAAGCATGGTGACAATATACAGCCTGATATACTCCTTTCCCAACTTTGAATCAATCCATTTTTCTATATCCTGTTCTTACTGCTGCTTCTTGACCTGCATGCAGGTTTCTCAGGAGATAGGTAAGGAGATCTAGTATTTAACTCTCTTAAGATTTTCCAGTTTGTTGTGATCCACACAAAGGTTTAAGCGTAGTCAACGAAGCAGAAGTAGATGTTTTTCTGGAATTCCCTTGCCTTCTCTGTGATCCAAAGAATGTTGGCAATTTGATCTCTGGTTCCTCTGTCTTTTCTAAATCCAGCTTGTACATATGGAACTTCCTGTGTTACACACTGCTGAAGCCTAGCTTGAAATATTTTAGTATTAGTTTATATTAAGATATAAAGAAATCTATGAAAACTCACTATAATAATATAAATTTAGCAAATTTGTAAGCTATAATGTTAATAAATAAAATATCAATTATATCTTATATAATCTTAAGACACATTGAAAGGAAAGGAAAATAAAAATAATTTTGTTTGCAATAGTGTCAACAACTTCAGAGCAGGTAGGGTTAAGAAAGAAAAAGAAAGAATGAAAATTCTTACAAGTTTTTTACACTGAAAATTATAAAATGCCACAGATAAATATAAAAAGACCTACATAAATTATAAATTAAGACATGAATCATATTTATGGAATAGAAAATATTTTCAAGTTGCCCTTTGTCTCAAAATTGATTTATAGACTCTATCTTCTCTAGGCAAAATTTATAGCAATCAGAACATTTTTATAGAAACTAACTGCCTTTAAAATATACTGAAAAATGTAAAAAATATCTAAAATATACAAAGAACTCTTTTTAAAAAATGAAAGAACAAATTTGGGTAATTTTCGTTATTTCATTTCAAGTTCTACACTAAATCTAGGGAAGTATATTGTTGGCTTAATGGAAAACAAATATACATAGGCATATAGAACCAAAGAGGAACCCTACATACAAGAGAGGAATACCTACAAAATATCTATTATATATTTAACCCAAAGAGGAATACTACATAATACCTACACAACAAGTATTTTAACTTTTCACAAAATCCTCTATATTTTCAACAGGGAAAGTAAAATCTGTGTGAAAATATTAGAATATTTAGATATCCATATTAAACAAACAAACAAACTCTAAAACAAAAACAGCATCTCTACCTCACTGATACTCAAAATTCCTTTGTCTGACAATATAAAAAATATATATGACACTTTAAAATTTGAAATCTTTTAGATCTAAAAGTAGGAGAATATCTTCTTGACACAATGGTAACCAATAATACCAACTAGTATGTTGTATCCATATGTTTTCTCAACAAATGTCTGGATCAATGGTGTTAACACTTGGCCAAACCAGAATGTATTCATACTCATTGACTGGTGAAGATCTGCATAAGGACTTGAGACATAACAGATGCATCACATAGGTACCAATGTTTATATATGTGTACTAATGACTTGTCTCCTTTTAATTCTATGACCAGATGTATGCAAAATATCCCTTCTTGGTTAAGACTGCGGCTTCCCTGAACCTGAGTTACTTCACAAATATCTTGGTCTGCGAATAAAGTATGTCCTGTGTGACAGAGAAAGAACTTTGATATTGATGCTAGATGTTTTGGACTCCTTGATGCTCATCTGTGTTTTATTCCTTCTGTTCCTTTAGTAAAGACTTATGCTGGTATACTTTGTGAAATCTTACCAATGTCTTTAAAATCTTGGACAGACATAATTAGAACAATATAAACAAATAAACAGACTTCATCAAAATTAGAAACTGTTACAAATTAAAACACCGTTAAAGGAATGAAAGTGCAGAATTTTTTCTCCTTACGTAAGATGTTCTGTCAGTGTCAGCAATTAAAGAGCTCAGACTGCCACAACCAAATTTAAACCTCCATTTCCAGAAATAAACAGCTTAAAAACAGTCTACAAATTCTTAAATACTTCAAAATCCCACATCACTTTTTTGGCAAAATTCAACATCAAGGAACTTTAACCTTTCCTTTTCATACCACTGTCTGTGGTCCAGAAAGTTTTCTCCACTACAGAGCTCTCAGCCACGACTCAGCAACAGTAGAGTGTCTATACTCTACACAGAAGAGTGTCTATACTCTAGACAGAGAACATCAAAAAAGACATGGATTTCCCTGATCCCAAAGATTATAAAATTACCAGTTTTTATGACAGAATAATATTAATTACATTTGTAAACATTCTCACTGAAATACATGTACTAGCTGAGTGAAAAATAGATGATCACTTCTATTGAGTGACATCTACGGAAGAAATAAGCCTATGATTCAGGGCATCTGCCATAATAAATTTAGGACATNATCAAAAAAGACATGGATTTCCCTGATCCCAAAGAGTATAAAATTACCAGTTTTTATGACAGAATAATATTAATTACGTTTGTAAACATTCTCACTGAAATACATGTACTAGCTGAGTGAAAAATAGATGATCACTTCTATTGAGTGACATCTATGGAATAAATAAGCCTATGATTGAGGGCATCTGCCATAATAAATTTAGGACATTTGGACCAAATGAGAAAAGAATAACTGTATTATGTGTTCAATCATGTAAAGAATCTGAACATTATTTATTTTTATTGTACCATATTATTTCATATACAACTTTATTATTTTGGCTACTATACATTAAATATCAATAAGTAGTAAAGTCATAGTCCAGGAAAGACCTAGCAATATTCAGCCCAAAATAAAATAACTAGATTTATAGTATGACTTTGAACAGACAGTGGGCAAGTTAATTTATGGATTGCTTCATTAGCATTAATTCATTTGTTCATTCATTCAATCAATATTTACTGAACTAATCAGTGAACTAGGTGTTGGAGACTGTATGTTATAAAATTTCAGTACCTATCTTAATGGACCTTACAATCAAGTGTGTAAGATATATATGAACTACATGAACTCTGAAAGATACACAACAATACTAATGTTCTAAATGCTATAAAGAAAAATAGCCGTGTTGGACCTTCATTTTTAAGAAAACGGCTTCTTTTACTTTTTTGAAAATTTTAATCTTGAGCAATCAAATCAACCTATCTAGAGGAGCTGGGAGACAGGTTATTTATCTCTGCTTTTATTTCTTCAAGTCCTCAGGGTACGACTTTCATCAACAAAGAAAAATATAGTTGACAGGACAAATGCTTTCGGATATATATATATATATGCATATGTATTTGGATATATATACATACATACACACATAAATATACATATATATACAATAAGTTATGAAAATAGAGTAAACTGGTTGACTTACTTGTTCTCTTAAATGAAAAAAAATTGTTCAATAAATAACTAGATGAGAACAGAAGGAAACTGAGGGAGAAGCATTATTCTACAACCAGAATATTGGATGTACATGTAATTGTATGGAATGTCTTACACAAACTTTATTAGCCACAGATAAAGGAAAGTTTAGTATTAATTATGAGCTTTGAGACTAGACTCACGGACTGAAAATCACAAGTGTGCTGAAATCAGATACCAGGAAAAGTGAGAAAGAATACAAAAACCTAATATAAAAAGCAGGAAATAAAAGGATATAAAATATTACAATTATACAGAAGGAAATATGACATATAAATAGGTCAAAGAACAGGTTATTGGTAGTTGAATTACTGGAAAGCTTAAATAAATATTGAAATGGTTGGGTTCAAAATAGCAGAAGTATTCAATTTAGACTGATAATTAAATTTGTAGAAGTGTTACAAAACTGAACCCTAGGATTAGATCCCTTGAAGGTTTTTGTGCTTTGAAGATGGATATTATTATCTGATTTTTGTGTATTATATCTAGAAATTTTGATATCTGAGATTGAACCCAGGTCTCCTGCATTACAGGCAGATTATTTACCAGCTGAGCCACAAGGGAAGCCCAGGAATACTGGTGTGGGTAGCCTATCCCTTGTCCAGGGCATCTTCCTAACCCAGGAATAGAACCGGGGTCTCCTGCATTGTAGGCAAATTCTTTACCAACTGAGTTATCAGGGAAGCGTTGGTAAAGAATTTGCCTGCAATGAAAGAGACCCTGGTTTGATTCCGGGGGCAGGAAGATCTGCTGGAGAAGGGAAAGGCTATTCACTCCAGTATTCTGGTGTGGAGGATTTCATGGACTACAGTCCATGAGGTCACAAAGAGTCAGACGCGACTGAGCCATGATACCTGAGAAGAGAGTCCTATCATTCCTATGTCTAGTTGTTTATTAAAAACAAGTCTTTCTTGAGCTTTCTTTATTATTAAGATAAAAATACTTACCTGCTCTTTATGTTTTAAAGGGGGTTCCCAGGTAGCTTAGGTGGTAAAGAATCCACCTGCAGTGCAGGAGACCCCGGTTCAATTCTGGGTTGGGAAGATCCTTTGGAGAAGGGATAGGTTACCCATTCCTGTATTCTAAGGGTTCCCTGGTGGCTCAGCTGGTAGAAAAAAACCTGCCTGCAATGCAGGAGACCTAGGGTCGATCCCTGAGTGAGGAAGATCCCCTGGGGAAGGGAATAGCAACCCCCTCCAGTATTCTGGCCTGGAGAATTCCACAGACTGTATAGCCCATGGGGTCTTAAAGAGTCTGACCTGACAAGAGAGTCATATCATTCCTACATCAAGATGTTTATTAAAAAAAAGTCTTTTTTGTTTGTTTTATTATTAGGATAAATAAATTTATATGTTCTTTATATATTATGTTCATTGACAGGAAAATTGAAATCTTTAAAAGTATGTTGACTTTTGAGTGGGAAAGGAGTAACTAATGCATATTTGTTAAAATATATTGTATAATCAACTAAACTTTTATGTTCCTAGCTTTGATATATTTTTAACTCTCCACATCTGATTACTGCATAATCATGATTTCCAAGTGTCACTCCTCTGGATCATAAAACCATCATCCTCATTAAACTGCACATTTTAGATTGAATCTGTCTGTGAATTTAGGTTGGCCCTACTCCTTACTGTCTGCTGTACAATATCACGNACATCTGATTATTGCATAATCATGATTTCCAAGTGTCACTCCTCTGGATCATAAAACCATCATCCTCATTAAACTGCACATTTTAGATTGAATCTGTCTGTGAATTTAGGTTGGCCCTACTCCTTACTGTCTGCTGTACAATGTCATGAACCTCATTCCATAGTTCATCAGGCATTCTACCAGATCTAGGCCCTTAAATCTCACTTGCACTGTATAATCATAAGGGATTTGATTTAGGTCATACTTGAACGATCTAGTGGTTTTCCCTACTTTCTTCAATTTAAGTCTGAATTTGGTAATAAGGAGTTCATGATCTGAGCTGCAGTCAGCTCCCGGTCTTGTTTTTGTTAACTGTATAGAGCTTCTCCGTCTTTGGCTGCATAAAATATAATCTGATTTTGCTGTTGACCATCTGGTGATGTCCATGTGTAGAGTCTTCTCTTGTGTTGTTGGAAGAGGGTGTTTGCTATGACCAGTGCATTTTCTTGGCAAAACTCTATTAGTCTTTGCTNTGGATGGCATCAAGGACTCGATGGACGTGAGTCTGAGTGAACTCCAAGAGATAGTGATGGACAGGGAGGCCTGGCGTGCTGTGATTCATGGGGTCGCAAAGAGTTGGACACGAGTGAGTGACTGAACTGAACTGAAATGAAAGCATATTGTGTTAATTTAATATTTAATTATACAATGTAATAATTTTTCTATTTTACTATGGCTTCGATGGTTTGAGGAATCTGGCCAAAATCACGTAGCTAATAAATGAGTAATCTAGAATTCAAATATATAACTGCTTGTTTCTAAGCCCACACTGACTTCATTAATCATAATGCCAATATTGTAATTACCACAAGGTTTAGTATATATAACTTAGGTCCACCACTAAGAACATTCACTAGATAGCCTTAAAATATGTGTATGGAGAAATCAAAATTAATTACTTGATCTAGAGATTAAATACACTTTCCTTCAATATCATAGCTAGTTATCTTTTTGAATATCAACAAACTGTTTCTAAAGTTTACATGGAGAAGCCAAAGGCTCAAATTACCCAACACAGTACTGAGGAAGAACAAAGTTGTAGGACTTTGTAGTAAATCTGACTTCAAGATTTACTATAAAACTACAGCTATCTAGTCAGTATAGCACTTGTGGATGTGTAAACAAACAGGTCAGTGGAACGCAATGGAAAGCCCAACATTATTATATACTACTAGATTCCTGGGAATTGCAATTGATTAGATATGGTGAGCTTAATCTTATTTTTGTCTTTTTGTGTATAGAAGACATTTCTGTACAGAGACAACTATATGGAATACATGTATACACCTATCTTTTAAGTTGTATACATACACAGAATATATTACATGCAATAATGTAGACCCACAACAAAATTTCATAGAGTCGAAGTAAATAAAAACCTTCCCAAGGTATTTACATAATTGGTCTGCACTTTAAAATATATGCTTTTTCTATCTGACACTTTTTGGATAAGCCAAAGGACCAAGTTATTAACCCCTCTGATTTCAGATTTCCTATGCCTCTGATGGTTGTTGTTGTCTCCCTGCTCTCTACCCTTACATGTAAAAAGTGAAAGTGTTAGTTGCTCAGTCACATTGGATTCTTCATGACCCTTGGTCTATAGCCTACCATGCTCCTCTGTCCAGGGGATTCTCCAGGCAAGAATACTGGAGTGGATGGTCATTCCCTTCTTCAGGGGATCTTCCTGACCCAGGGATCAAACCCAGGTCTCCCACATTGCAGGTAGATTCTTTACCATCTAAGCCAATAGGGAAGCCTTGCATGTGTGAAATGAATTGGGAGTTGACTGCCGTGGACAGCACCAAGAAATTTTATAGGGTCAACAGTTAAAATCAGTGCTGACAAAGAAGCCTTAGTGGGACTCGTAAGTCAACAGCCATACATCACCCCTTGTCAGGTCATTAATCATGTTAAAGCTCTGAAGATGTGTATAAGAGACAGTTATATTACAGNCAAGAAATTTTATAGGGTCAACAGTTAAAATCAGTGCTGACAAAGAAGCCTTAGTGGGACTCATAAGTCAACAGCCATACATCACCCCTTGTCAGGTCATTAATCATGTTAAAGCTCTGAAAAAGATAAGAAGAGGTGGAATAAATGTCAAGAATTATTATAAAATTATGCTCAAATGTTTCAGAATCTATTATTCATTAATTTATTCAAATAGAGAAAAATTTAAGCAATCCTCTGTCTAGAAAATTATTGTTTTTCTCCTCTTATGTAATAATGTGTTTTATTCTCTCAGTCTAAATCTCTGAGAAAGTCCTTCTGCAAAGGATAAAATAATAGGCATGGCAAAATCACCACAGCATCTTATGAATGTATACAAAGATATAGAGCTATAAAAAATGTATTAAAATAGATATTATCATTCAGCAAGTTGTCATGCATTCACAATTTTTTGATATTATTTAAAGGTATATACCATTAGCAAAAAATGCCTGTATATACTGAAATACAAAAAGAACACTTCCAAATATCAGCAACAGAAAGGCAAAGGAGAATTTGAGTTTCATAACAAGACAGCTTACAACAGCACCAAATTTCCAAATAACAATAAAAACATCTAAAAACAGTGAAAAAAACTTCATAAACTCTAAAATATTAAAGAGAAAACTGACGAACACTTACATAAATGGATGAATGTCATAAATTTGAATATTTAAAAATTTAAAGATGTAATTTTTACCCATATTTGTTATACATTTTGTGCCATCCATCANTCCAAATAACAATTAAAACATCTAAAAATAGTGAGAAAAACTTCATAAACTCTAAAATATTAAAGAGAAAACTAACGAACACTTACGTAAATGGATGAATGTCATGAATTTGAATATTTAAAAATTTAAAGATGCAATTTTTACCCATATTAGTTATACATTTTGTGCCATCCATCAAAATTTCACAAGTATATGTGCTAGCAACTATAAGTATGTATGTATGTGTGAAGTTAGATAAACAATCTAAAACATACATGGACTTATAAAGGGCCACAAGTAGCTAAGATCAACACAATGGAAGGACCAATTCTAATGGAAAGTAACACTTAGGTCAGAACTATTGAAATTAAGCAAAAGGAAATGTGACCAATGAACTAGCATAGAGAGCACAGACGTGACCAACGCACACATGCTTACTTAATTTATGGAAACAAATGGCACTGCAGAGAAATTAAGAAAGGACAGTGGTTTCAATATGTGACTTTAATCCAATTGACTAATATGAAGAGAAAGAAAAGTTAAAATTGCTCAATCTCAAAGCAGTCTCAAAATTAGGTTCCCTATAAAGGAAAGAGCAAAATTTATATAAAAATAATAAAAATCTTCAAGGATAATATGAGATATAGATCTTACTACCAAGTTTTATAGTATAGTAGAGATCGTAATATTTATTCATTGTTGTAGAAAATGGTCAAGTATGCCAATAGATTTTTCAATAGTCACTAAAGTTTAACATACACAATTTCAATGACAAAGTGATTCCTCAACTTGGATATGTTTTTAATAATAATGCATGTATTGAGCCCTTAAACATACGCATGAATGTTTTTGGCTTCCCTGGTGGCTTAGACAGGAGACTTTGGTTCGATCCCTGGGTTGGGAAGATCCCCATGCAGGAGGGCATGGTGACCCATTCCAGTATTTTTGCCTGGAGAATCTCCATGGACAGAGGAGCCTGGTGGGCTACAGTCCATGGGGTCATAAAGAGTAAGACATGACTGAGTGACTAAGCACAGCACAGCACAAAGCATGAATGTTTTTATCAGCATCAAACCAGAAATCACACTAATGTCTATTAACACTAGACTATGTGAGAAGTTTGAGAAAAAATACAGCAGTACACATAAACACAACACCTACATGCAACAACACAGTTTAATCTCCAAAATGTCAAGTTTAGCAAGTTAGGCAAGAACATCTAACATATGAATCCATTACATAAAATCCAATAACAGTCAAAATGGAATTATACTCTTAGAAAACAGGATTCTGCCTGTTTTAGGGAAAGAGAGAAAGTAGTGATTAGAGGATGAAAACATGTACAAGCCACTGTGTCCTTGTCTTTTGAAGTATTAATAGAATGCTGACTCAGGAGTTAACGATTTGGAAATGTGAAGATACAGAAACAATGCGACGATGTAGGCCATCAGGCTAGGGGACTGGTAACAAATTTACCAGTTCTACTTGGTTAATTCTACCACGAAGCAGAATCACCAAACTCTTAGTTCCCTAAAAGCTATAAAGATTTGACACACATTCCTAAATTGTTTTTATAAGAAGCAGACCCCCTGCAGATGAAACTGCTGACCACATGAACACAGACTCTAGACTGGCTGAAATTAGAAGACAACTGATGCTTGAAACTTTATAACTTGATGCCAGCCAATCCGAGAATTGTCCACAGTTTGATCATGCCCCACTCCTTGAACACTATAAAACTCACTACCCACTCCAGGGTGGGTCCCATGGCCTTGAGGGCATTAGCCCACTGGGGCCCCCTTTGCCTGCAAAGCAATAGTAGCTACTCTTTTCTACTTCACTCAAAACTTTGTTTCCCCATTTCTGTTCACCAGCAGTGAACAGAGGCCAAATTTTGACAAGGAAGCATATAAGTGTCTTTGGAAATACTAAAATATGTTGTTTTACTAGACATGGGTATGGTTATATGTGATTAATTACTTCTCAGTAGTTCAAAACACTGTAAAATGTTGCATTGTTTTTTTTCAATATGCATTATTATAATTTTATAAAAAAGTTTAAATAATTAAAAGGGTTATTATTTTGTCCAGAAATGTGACTTCTTCAGCATAGAAATCTAAGATTTAGCTATTTAATTTTCTAACTTTACCATAACAATATAATTTCTAATTATTTTCTGGGCATCTAAAGTTTCTTATTCAAAATTACTCTCCATATTTTCTCCCTAAACATCATGTGGCTTATCCCTTACATCATATTTCATTTTTATAAACAAGTAAACTTCAACTGGGCCTACATTATTTTCCTTCTTACTTCTTTCTTGCATATCTCCTAAACTTCCCTTCAAATGCCTTCTCAGTGCATTTTCATCACCGTATATAATTTCCATTTTATCATTTTTGGTCTTATATATGAGATTCTATTTGCATGACCCCTTCCTTCAACAATCTTCTAAGGCAGTTACCATATATCAATCTCTTTGTTTCACTGTACAGTTATGTTTATATATATGTGTTCAAACCATGCTTTTAAAATTATTTTTCAAAGAGAATGTGCTGATAATTTATCACTTCAGTTCTGTACATCCCATATTTTCCATCATTATACAATTGCCTTCTGTGTATCAATTATTTGAAAACAATGACTAAGTAAGTTTGGAAAATTAGGTAAATCTGTTTACTCTGAGTTCTCTCTAAAGCACATAAGCAATTTAAAAATGATGGGTGTTTGTCTTCATATGGTGCTATTCATGGTCAGTAGTGAGTATAAACCATCAATACATGGCTGTGGACTGTCTCAAGATCTGGGGATTAACATATAATGATCACTGACCTACTTTAATAAATTTAGTAATCAGATATGTACTAGATTTAGATTTTTGTGTTTGGACAGGCAAATTCTACCCTTCTAATTAAAAAGTGATTATTAACACTTGTTTCTTTCTTTCTTTCTTTCTTTTTTTATGTATGTTTATTTGCTGTGCCGGGGCTTAGTTGCAATATGTGAGATCTTTAGTTGTGGCATGTGGGGGATCTAGTTCCCTGACCAGGGAATGAACCTGGGCCCCCTGCATTGGGAGCACGGAGTCTTAGCCACTGGACCACCAGGGAAGCCCCTGTTTCTTTCTTTTTAACAAAGCAGAATGCCATTTTCAAGCATGTTTTCTCTATCATGAAATACATCATGAAATTTTTGCTAAAATATGTTTCTCAGGATTTGATACTGATTGCAGAGAAAAAAAGAACACCCTAACAAACATATGATAAATTATAGTTAAGTGCCTGAGTACTTTTGGTAACCTTCTATTAGTTATCTCAGTGTGCTATTAATTTCTCGGAATATTTCATGCATGTGTTTTAAAGCCAGTTGGGTTATAAATATTTCATTTCAGTTGTATCAAGTTTAAGCAGTCCAAGAAATACTCTCAGGAAGCATAATTAGATGGTGGTTTATAAAATAGCCTTAACATATAAATAGAACAAAACTAAGTCAAGTGAACAGAGGATAAAGATATGAACGGTTAATGAAAACTCATTTGTATTCTGAGCAGTAATAGTTTAGAAAAAGTATGATTTTGAAATACATTTAAGCAATGTACTTAAAAGATATAGAAACATTTTATGTTTGTTATTGAAATCATGCCATTTTAAATGTCCTTGAAACAACTATGAGCATTGGATGAGAAATATATCCTGCCCAAAGAGAGTGTAAACACTACTTCACATTCTTACCAAATTAAATTAAAACAAGTAAAGGTCAAGGTATCTGATTGTTAGCTGGATATTTTATGATGACTTTATTCATTACATGATTTAAAATCAGGACAAGAAAAATAGTTTTCTGATTCATGTCTGTGCTTAATAGAAATATGAAGAATAGCTATGCTAAAATTTAGAAATTATGAGGTCAATGAATCATATCATATTAGTTACAGATTGCTATGACAATATAATGACAGCTTTATAAAAGAATGTGAATTAAGTAAATATGTGAGTCAAACTATCATAATTAACTTGATGTAAGAATAATTGCAATATTCCAGAGAAAATTTTGAAGAAAACAGTGATTTCTCTGTAGTATCAAAAAATATGAATATAAATCTTAATTAAAGTTAACAATATAAATATGCTGCCTTGTGTGTGCATATATAATTTAGCAAAACATAAGGTTAAAGTATTTGAAATATCGAAAATTATTATGGAAAATGAATTTTCAATTATTGTTAACATCACTTAAAACAAAGTTTATTTCTTTAATCACTCCACTACCACAAAAGAAGAATGATAGCAAAAACAACAGCTAGAAAGAGAAAGATTCATCATGTTTTTAAAGATATGAATTTCAGTGTAAAATACATGTTAATAATAAAATACTGGTGAGTCTAAAAAGCTTCCCAGGTGGCTCAGACAGTAAANCTACCACAAAAGAAGAATGATAGCAAAAACAACAGCTAGAAAGAGAAAGATTCATCATGTTTTTAAAGATATGAATTTCAGTGTAAAATACATGTTAATAATAAAATACTGGTGAGTCTAAAAAGCTTCCCAGGTGGCTCAGACAGTAAAGAATCCGCCTGCAGTGCAAGAGACTTGGGTGCGATTTCTGGGTGGGGAAGAGCCCCTGGAGAATGGCAGATCAACTCACTCCAGTATACTTGCCTGGAGAATTCCCATGGACAGAGGAGTCTGGCAGGCTACAGCCCATGGGGTCACAAAGAGTAAGATATCACTGAGTGACTAGCACACTATCAAAAAAGAATCAAAAAGAAGGCAATTATTTAATTTTTTTGCCCAAGTTAGTTAGCTAGTTCAGTCACTCAGTCGTGTCCCACTCTTTGCGACCCCATGAATCACAGCACGCCAGGCCTCCTTGTCCATCACCAACTCCCAGAGTTCACTCAGACTCATGTCCATCGAGTCCATGATGCCATACAGCCATCTCATCCTCTGTCGTCCCCTTCTCCTGCCCCCAATCCCTCCCAGCATCAGGGTCTTTTCCAATGAGTCAANTGATGCTGAGAGGGATTGGGGACAGGAGGAGAAGGGGACAACAGAGGATGAGATGGCTGGATGGCATCACCGACTCAATAGACGTGAGTCTGAGTGAACTCCAGGAGTTGGTGAAGGACAGGGAGGCCTGGAGTGCTGCAGTTTATGGGGTTGAAAAGAGTCGGACACGACTGAGTGACTGAACTGAACTGAAACATAGCAGGCACAGGGTGCATAATCTTAAGCAGGGCCAAATGAAAGGCAGCCAGAAGGGGAGATTTTAACGTGAAGTGGCCCAGGATTCAACTAGACTGACTGAGAGTGGAGTCGCTATTGAGATGCAAAAGGAGGAACTTAATGGATGTTATTTTTCCACTTCTCATAAACTGAGCAGTTAAAAACAAAACAAAACAAACAAACAAACAAACCAAAAAAACTTGGCAGCTTCTTTTGAAATTAAATATAAAGCTGAGTAATGACCTGAACATTTTTAGTAGAAGCAAAATCACANAATGGATGTTATTTTTCCACTTCTCATAAACTGAGCAGTTAAAAAAAACAAAACAAAACAAACAAACAAACAAACCAAAAAAACTTGGCGGCTTCTTTTGAAATTAAATATAAAGCTGAGTAATGACCTGAACATATTTAGTAGAAGCAAAATCATAAATCAAGAAAAGATGGTGGTTTACTAGCAAAGTCTTCTCTGACTCTAGGAACCCCATGGACCAGGCTTCTTTCTGTCCATGGGATTCTCCAGCAAAAATTCTGGATCCTGTTGCCATTTCCTACTCCAGGAGATTTTCCTGACAGGGATTGAATGGAGGTTTCCTGCATTGTAGGCATATTCTTTACAGACTGAAAATGGTATAGGAATATTATAGAAACTTTATTAATAAATCCAAAGCTGGTACTAATGCAAGTACCTGTGAATAGATGAGTGCTGTGAGGATATATTCTTTCTTCTATTATGGTAAGAGATGCTGTGATCTAAATGATGATTATACCCTCAAGAATTAAACTTCTATGTTTTCCTTAAGACTTTTGTTTATACAAAAGCTTTGGTTTACACAAAATTGAGAAGAGGTGCAGAGCTTTCCCACATAGTCACTGGTTGGAGCTAGTCTTGGTGCTTGGCCAGGAGTATTGGTTTTACTTAAATGTAGTCTTCCTGTGGTCCATAACATGGCCACTTCTAGTGATCATTGCTTCATGGGCTTCATTTGTATTCAGTGGACAGACTGATGCCCTGTGAATCACTAAGGAAAAGGAAATTTTTGTCCTAGAAGCACTGTCCTTAGATCTTACTGCCCTAAAAAGAGTTCAGTCTCCATATGATAGGTCCAGTCACTTCATTGGATTATATTGATTGGCTCTCTCTGGGGTGCAATTGATTGGAAATAACAGTCTCAAAAAATGCTTTAGAAATAAAAGCCATCTAGCTACCTTCTTAGTGACAACGTTAATCTAATATAAAGTGCGTGCTCAGTCCTGTCTGACTCTTTGTGACCCCATGGACTATAGCCCGCTAGGGCTTTCTGTCCATGGAATTTTCCAGGTGAGAATACTGAAGTGAGTTGCCCTTTCCTTCTCCAGGGGAATCTTCCCAACACATGGATCAAACCTGCATTGCTTGCCTCTCCTCTTCTGCATAGGCAGGGGGATTCTTTACCAGTGCACCACAATATTAGTAGAGCATTTTCAGAGAAAGCTGATTACTATAGTTGGAGGCCCCAAATGGTTACCTATAAAAAAACAAGCAAACAAAGTTTTTGTTTTTGTTCTTTGNTGCCTCTCCTCTTCTGCATAGGCAGGGGGATTCTTTACCACTGCACCACAATATTAGTAGAGCATTTTCAGAGAAAGCAGATTACTATAGTTGGAGGCCCCAAATTGTTACCTATAAAAAAACAAGCAAACAAAGTTTTTGGTTTTGTTCTTTGTTTTCTTTGAAATTATAAAGAGATGTACCCAAGCCAGGTTGTGCCAGCTTTATTTATTTTACGTATATAAGCCTAGATGCAGCCATTTGGTAAAGGAAATAGAAAATATCTATGAAAATTACATCTGATGGTTTTAACATGAAGTTGCTTTTCTTAATCTGTGCCTTAATTTTAAAATGTCAAAGGTGTATGTCTGCAAGTAAGAGCTGTGCTTTAACTGAGATAACTGAAAATTATGAAGCTCGTTCGGCTTTAGTGTAGAAATAATTCTTACTAGCACAGAGAAAATAAAATTTTCTATATGAATTTTTTGATTTCATGGTAATTATGGCTATTTTAATTGTATATTACTTGAAAGAAAAAGATCAAGTTTCCAGCTGTGTTGAAGAGTGATGGATTGCTATTCAAATGTTTAAATTCAGATCTTGTGCTTTACATTGTTGACACTTAAGAAACAAGGCATGTTAATTCTGAAGTGGCTCACTTTTAAGAGGCCATCTGCAATCACACTGGGTGGTTTGCAGGCAGTTGGTATTAAAAAGTCACTCAGCTCATTAGTAGTCCAATTAGCTGATACATAGTGCAGCACTCTGGCAAGTTGTCTGGACTGCCATGTAATATCTAGGCAGATTCTCAGCTACGGAAACTGCTAGAGACAAGAAGCAAGTAGACATCCCCGTGCAGAAAGTTACCTAGAAGCTATTCTTCAAATGTTAATTATTCATCTAATATTTCACTGAGAATATATAATTTATTTAGGTAGGTATCCTAATCAGATTATGATATCATTCCAAGTCACTATTAATATCTGATACATTTGTGTTATGTCACTTTAGTCACGTCCCACTCTTTGTGACCCTGTAGACTGTAGCCCACCAGGCTCCTCTGTCCAGGCAAGAATACTGGCATGGATTGCGCTCTTCCCTCTTCCAAGGGATCTTCCTAAAGCAGAGTTTGAATCCACGTCTCTTATATCTCCTGCATTGGCAGGTGAGTTTTTTACCACTTGCACCACCTAGGAATCCCTCACATACATATAGTTTTCATAAACAAATGCAGAAAATAAGGCTTGGTAAAATTCTTCCTGAACCACAGGTATTAGCATGAGAGTTCCTTCTACAAAACTCCTGAGAGGGATAGAACACTCACTACCTCACCTACTGCTGCTAAGTCGCTTCAGTTGTGTCCGATTCTGTGCGACCCCATAGATGGCAGCCCACCAGGGTCCCTGGTGAATCCATCGTCCCTGGGATTCTCCAGGCAACAACACGAGTGGGTTGCCATTTCCTTCTCCAATGCATGAAAGTGAAAAGGGNTCTTCCTGAACCACAGGTATTAGCATGAGAGTTCCTTCTACAAAACTCCTGAGAGGGATAGAACACTCACTACCTCACCTGCTGCTGCTAAGTCGCTTCAGTTGTGTCCGATTCTGTGCGACCCCATAGATATCAGCCCACCAGGCTCCCCCGTCCCTGGGATTCTCCAGGCAAGAACACGAATGGGTTGCCATTTCCTTCTCCAATGCATGAAAGTGAAGAGGGAAAGTGAAGTCGCTCAGCTGTGTCTGACTCTTAGCGACCCTATGGACTGCGGCCTACCAGGCTCTTCCATCCATGGGACTTTCCAGGCAAGAGTACTGGAGTGGGGTGCCATTGCCTTCTCCACACTACCTCACCTAGGCAACCCCAATTGTTTGAAATTTCTTCCCATATTGAGATGAAATCTAACTTCCATACAACTTCCACTTATGGGTCCTTTGGAGCTACAGAGAATAAATTTAGTCTATTTTCCACATTGCTCTTCTTCAGATAATGGAAGGCAGCTATCAATTGGGTATGAAGTTTAAAAATACCCTGTTAGTGAATGAGTTGGTTAAAGTTCTTTTTGTTGCAAGTAACACAAATCAATTCTGGTTAGTTTTTTTCTGGCTAGTTTAAGCCAAGAAAAAAAATTTTTTTTTAATTTTTTTTAAGAGACAATGGGTTTCCTGAGGTAGGACGAGGAATTTAACAACCCAGGCATGGGAAGGAAGAAACCATGGATCGTTCAGGAAATTGTAAGAGCAGCAGTCAGAAGCTGTTGTTTCTAACCACCATTATTTACTTTTAATGTACATTTAATTCATGACAAATTTTGATGTTTTAGTATGCATATGTACTTTTCAAAAAATAAAGATCAGTTTAGTTTGAGGAAAAAAAGAATAAGCCTCTTCAGTTATGGTCTGAGATGTATTATGCTGTATTCTATTTCAAACACAATGGTGTGATGAATGAAACATCCTTTGTGCCTCAAAGTGAAACTTCCACACTTCAATTGATGGACGTTATGAACCAAAATTAAACAAAAAATAATAATGAGTGCTCATAAACTAATTATTATGTTTGAAAAGGAGAATAAAGAATACATTTTCATGGCACATAACCAAAATTTCATTGACTGAAAGCATACCAAATGATCCTACATCAAGCACTAATTCTCACGTAATGTTTCAGTCAACTTATATCACATAAGTAGGTAAAGAAAAAATATATCAAAACAAAAACACACATTCACTCTGGCAATGAAAAGAAGAAAGAACAGTTTTTAAACATTTGTATTTTTGTTTACTTATCTACAGGAAGATGCACTCATTTACCTGAGGTTTGTGAAGACATGACTAGGAGGCCAAAAGGGTATCTCTGACTTCTAGCCTGCAGAACTATGGGAAAATAAATTTTCCTTTTAAGCCATCCAGTCTGTCATACACTGTTGTGGCAGTTCTAGTAATTTAATACAAGTTTACAGCAAGAAACAACAATGTAGATGTTGTTTTAGTAATAGTAATGAAAATTGTTTTGTGTTTCTATTACTGTGGTCAGATCTACGTGGTATCTCTAAACATTTCTTTGATAATATTTTCAATTATAAATATAAAATTGCATATACATGTATATGGGCTTCCCTGGTGGCACTAGTAGTAAAAAATCTGCCTGCCAATGCAGGAGGCATAAAAGACACAGGTTTGTTCCCTAGGTTGGGGAGCTCCCCTGAAGGAAAGCATGCAGTCAACTCCAGTATTCTTGCCCAGAGAATTCCCATGGACAGAGAAGCCTGGTGGACTACAGTTCATTGGGTGACAAAGAGTTGGACATGACTGAAGTGACTTAGAATGCATACCTGTATATATTATTTTAAAAGGAGTAATAATATATCCAAAGTGTTCTATGCTTAGATTATTTTCCCTAGAGATATCCTAATAAGATTGTTAAAGTTCAAGTACAAGACAAGTCTAGTAGACATTGAATATTACATTTTTTTCCTGATTAATTGTCATTAAAATAGAACATGACTAATTGGCTAATTTTATAACCAGTGCTGTTATCATTGCATTTAACATCAAACATAATATTTATTCTGCTGATATTAACAATTGCATTATCCCTGTTGTTCATTGGGGATAAATGTCTGTAGTTTTAATTTCTTACAGTGTGTTTTTCTGGCTTTTTTTTTTTTTAATCATGGCAATTCTGGCTTTATGGAATGTTCTTCCCTTTCCAAGTTTTTGGAGGCATTTGAGAAGCACTGGTATGATTATTCTTTATATGTTTGACAGAATTCACTAGTGAAGCCATCTGGTCCTGGGCTTTGAAATGATTTTTAAATTAGAAACAAAAAAATAAAGAATAAGAAATACTCTCATAGTTTATCATGTTAAAAATCTCAAAATATGGTTGAGTCAGTGTGTTAAAATTTTAAAATATCAGTTTGCCCCATGTAAATATCATATAATTTACTTCAATAATAATTTAAAATAGCTTGTGATAAATCTATATACTATCCTTGATTTTCCAGATTTACATGGTACAAAATGGTTATGAGTTGATGCTATGAGTTGTTACAAGTGTTCCTCCAAAATGTATATGTTGGAGACCCAGCCCCCAATACTTCAGAATATAACCTCCTGGAAGATAGAATCCTTAAAGAGATAAGTTAAAACAAGGTCATTACAGTGNCTGCATTGTAGGCATATTCTTTACAGACTGAAAATGGTATAGGAATATTATAGAAACTTTATTAATAAATCTAAAGCTGGTACTAATGCAAGTACCTGTGAATAGATGAGTGCTGTGAGGATATATTCTTTCTTCTATTATGGTAAGAGATGCTGTGATCTAAATGATGATTATACCCTCAAGAATTAAACTTCTATGTTTTCCTTAAGACTTTTGTTTATACAAAAACTTTGGTTTACACAAAATTGAGAAGAGGTGCAGAGCTTTCCCACATAGTCACTGGTTGGAGCTAGTCTTGGTGCTTGGCCAGGAGTATTGGTTTTACTTAAATGTAGTCTTCCTGTGGTCCATAACATGGCCACTTCTAGTGATCATTGCTTCATGGGCTTCATTTGTATTCAGTGGACAGACTGATGCCCTGTGAATCACTAAGGAAAAGGAAATTTTTGTCCTAGAAGCACTGTCCTTAGATCTTACTGCCCTAAAAAGAGTTCAGTCTCCATATGATAGGTCCAGTCACTTCATTGGATTATATTGATTGGCTCTCTCTGGGGTGCAATTGATTGGAAATAACAGTCTCAAAAAATGCTTTAGAAATAAAAGCCATCTAGCTACCTTCTTAGTGACAACGTTAATCTAATATAAAGTGCGTGCTCAGTCCTGTCTGACTCTTTGTGACCCCATGGACTATAGCCCGCTAGGGCTTTCTGTCCATGGAATTTTCCAGGTGAGAATACTGAAGTGAGTTGCCCTTTCCTTCTCCAGGGAAATCTTCCCAACACATGGATCAAACCTGCGTTGCTTGCCTCTCCTCTTCTGCATAGGCAGGGGGATTCTTTACCACTGCACCACAATATTAGTAGAGCATTTTCAGAGAAAGCAGATTACTATAGTTGGAGGCCCCAAATTGTTACCTATAAAAAAACAAGCAAACAAAGTTTTTGGTTTTGTTCTTTGTTTTCTTTGAAATTATAAAGAGATGTACCCAAGCCAGGTTGTGCCAGCTTTATTTATTTTACGTATATAAGCCTAGATGCAGCCATTTGGTAAAGGAAATAGAAAATATCTATGAAAATTACATCTGACGGTTTTAACATGAAGTTGCTTTTCTTAATCTGTGCCTTAATTTTAAAATGTCAAAGGTGTATGTCTGCAAGTAAGAGCTGTGCTTTAACTGAGATAACTGAAAATTATGAAGCTCGTTCGGCTTTAGTGTAGAAATAATTCTTACTAGCACAGAGAAAATAAAATTTTCTATATGAATTTTTTGATTTCATGGTAATTATGGCTATTTTAATTGTATATTACTTGAAAGAAAAAGATCAAGTTTCCAGCTGTGTTGAAGAGTGATGGATTGCTATTCAAATGTTTAAATTCAGATCTTGTGCTTTACATTGTTGACACTTAAGAAACAAGGCATGTTAATTCTGAAGTGGCTCACTTTTAAGAGGCCATCTGCAATCACACTGGGTGGTTTGCAGGCAGTTGGTATTAAAAAGTCACTCAGCTCATTAGTAGTCCAATTAGCTGATACATAGTGCAGCACTCTGGCAAGTTGTCTGGACTGCCATGTAATATCTAGGCAGATTCTCAGCTACGGAAACTGCTAGAGACAAGAAGCAAGTAGACATCCCCGTGCAGAAAGTTACCTAGAAGCTATTCTTCAAATGTTAATTATTCATCTAATATTTCACTGAGAATATATAATTTATTTAGGTAGGTATCCTAATCAGATTGTGATATCATTCCAAGTCACTATTAATATCTGATACATTTGTGTTATGTCACTTTAGTCACGTCCCACTCTTTGTGACCCTGTAGACTGTAGCCCACCAGGCTCCTCTGTCCAGGCAAGAATACTGGCATGGATTGCGCTCTTCCCTCTTCCAAGGGATCTTCCTAAAGCAGAGTTTGAATCCACGTCTCTTATATCTCCTGCATTGGCAGGTGAGTTTTTTACCACTTGCACCACCTAGGAATCCCTCACATACATATAGTTTTCATAAACAAATGCAGAAAATAAGGCTTGGTAAAATTCTTCCTGAACCACAGGTATTAGCATGAGAGTTCCTTCTACAAAACTCCTGAGAGGGATAGAACACTCACTACCTCACCTGCTGCTGCTAAGTCGCTTCAGTTGTGTCCGATTCTGTGCGACCCCATAGATATCAGCCCACCAGGCTCCCCCGTCCCTGGGATTCTCCAGGCAAGAACACGAATGGGTTGCCATTTCCTTCTCCAATGCATGAAAGTGAAGAGGGAAAGTGAAGTCGCTCAGCTGTGTCTGACTCTTAGCGACCCTATGGACTGCGGCCTACCAGGCTCTTCCATCCATGGGACTTTCCAGGCAAGAGTACTGGAGTGGGGTGCCATTGCCTTCTCCACACTACCTCACCTAGGCAACCCCAATTGTTTGAAATTTCTTCCCATATTGAGATGAAATCTAACTTCCATACAACTTCCACTTATGGGTCCTTTGGAGCTACAGAGAATAAATTTAGTCTATTTTCCACATTGCTCTTCTTCAGATAATGGAAGGCAGCTATCAATTGGGTATGAAGTTTAAAAATACCCTGTTAGTGAATGAGTTGGTTAAAGTTCTTTTTGTTGCAAGTAACACAAATCAATTCTGGTTAGTTTTTTCTGGCTAGTTTAAGCCAAGAAAAAAAATTTTTTTTAATTTTTTTTTAAGAGACAATGGGTTTCCTGAGGTAGGAGGAGGAATTTAACAACCCAGGCATGGGAAGGAAGAAACCATGGATCGTTCAGGAAATTACAAGAGCAGCAGTCAGAAGCTGTTGTTTCTAACCACCATTATTTACTTTTAATGTACATTTAATTCATGACAAATTTTGATGTTTTAGTATGCATATGTACTTTTCAAAAAATAAAGATCAGTTTAGTTTGAGGAAAAAAAAATAAGCCTCTTCAGTTATGGTCTGAGATGTATTATGATGTATTCTATTTCAAACACAATGGTGTGATGAATGAAACATCCTTTGTGCCTCAAAGTGAAACTTCCACACTTCAATTGATGGACGTTATGAACCAAAATTAAACAAAAAATAATAATGAGTGCTCATAAACTAATTATTATGTTTGAAAAGGAGAATAAAGAATACATTTTCATGGCACATAACCAAAATTTCATTGACTGAAAGCATACCAAATGATCCTACATCAAGCACTAATTCTCACGTAATGTTTCAGTCAACTTATATCACATAAGTAGGTAAAGAAAAAATATATCAAAACAAAAACACACATTCACTCTGGCAATGAAAAGAAGAAAGAACAGTTTTTAAACATTTGTATTTTTGTTTACTTATCTACAGGAAGATGCACTCATTTACCTGAGGTTTGTGAAGACATGACTAGGAGGCCAAAAGGGTATCTCTGACTTCTAGCTTGCAGAACTATGGGAAAATAAATTTTCCTTTTAAGCCATCCAGTCTGTCATACACTGTTGTGGCAGTTCTAGTAATTTAATACAAGTTTACAGCAAGAAACAACAATGTAGATGTTGTTTTAGTAATAGTAATGAAAATTGTTTTGTGTTTCTATTACTGTGGTCAGATCTACGTGGTATCTCTAAACATTTCTTTGATAATATTTTCAATTATAAATATAAAATTGCATATACATGTATATGGGCTTCCCTGGTGGCACTAGTAGTAAAAAATCTGCCTGCCAATGCAGGAGGCATAAAAGACACAGGTTTGTTCCCTAGGTTGGGGAGCTCCCCTGAAGGAAAGCATGCAGTCAACTCCAGTATTCTTGCCCAGAGAATTCCCATGGGCAGAGGAGCCTGGTGGACTACAGTTCATTGGGTGACAAAGAGTTGGACATGACTGAAGTGACTTAGAATGCATACCTGTATATATTATTTTAAAAGGAGTAATAATATATCCAAAGTGTTCTATGCTTAGATTATTTTCCCTAGAGATATCCTAATAAGATTGTTAAAGTTCAAGTACAAGACAAGTCTAGTAGACATTGAATATTACATTTTTTTCCTGATTAATTGTCATTAAAATAGAACATGACTAATTGGCTAATTTTATAACCAGTGCTGTTATCATTGCATTTAACATCAAACATAATATTTATTCTGCTGATATTAACAATTGCATTATCCCTGTTGTTCATTGGGGATAAATGTCTGTAGTTTTAATTTCTTACAGTGTGTTTTTCTGGCTTTTTTTTTTTTTAATCATGGCAATTCTGGCTTTATGGAATGTTCTTCCCTTTCCAAGTTTTTGGAGGCATTTGAGAAGCACTGGTATGATTATTCTTTATATGTTTGACAGAATTCACTAGTGAAGCCATCTGGTCCTGGGCTTTGAAATGATTTTTAAATTAGAAACAAAAAAATAAAGAATAAGGAATACTCTCATAGTTTATCATGTTAAAAATCTCAAAATATGGTTGAGTCAGTGTGTTAAAATTTTAAAATATCAGTTTGCCCCATGTAAAAATCATATAATTTACTTCAATAATAATTTAAAATAGCTTGTGATAAATCTATATACTATCCTTGATTTTCCAGATTTACATGGTACAAAATGGTTATGAGTTGATGCTATGAGTTGTTACAAGTGTTCCTCCAAAATGTATATGTTGGAGACCCAGCCCCCAATACTTCAGAATATAACCTCCTGGAAGATAGAATCCTTAAAGAGATAAGTTAAAACAAGGTCATTACAGTGAATATAAATCCAATATGACTGGTGTCTCTATTAAGAGGGAAAATTTGGACACAGAGACATTCTCATGATGAAGATGATAAAAAGAAACATAAGAATTTAGCTTTCTAATGAACCAAGAAGAAAGGTGTGGGTCAGATACTTCCCTCTTAGACCTCAGAAAGTACATCTTGATTTTGGACTTTTAACTTACATTCCAAAACAACAAATATCTGTTGTTTAAGCTGCCCAGCCTGAGATGCAGGCATCTTCCTCTTTGCAAATGTTCACTTTACACTACTTCACTTTTACAAAAGACCTGCATTAGTACCTGTTTTCACTAACTAAAAAAGGATTCAAAGAGAATTTTCACAAATAAAGGTGAAAAGCGAAAACAATGCTCAGCATCGGTTTTGTAGTCAGCAGTGGCTGAGGCAAGATGCATCCTGAGCAACAAGCGACACAGCAGCAGAGTGGCACTGCCAATCTCCTGGCCTGGAAACTACACTCAGCATCACGACTTCAAACTGACATGGCTTTGAAGTGTGTCTGTGAGCATTTGTGCTTTATCTCCTTTTATTTTGTGCATCAGTTAGTAAGATATGACCAAAGTTAGTTGTTTCTTCTATTTTCTGTATACCATTTCAACTTAAGAAAGATATCATAGGACTGTTCTACTTTTGGATATTGGGGAAAGCCGTACTTCTTTAATTTCAGTCCTAGAAATTTAATAAATCGATTTTTATAAAGTATCTACAGAGTGAGGTCATCATTTTATTTCACATGTAACTAATTCTTAAACTATTACACTATAGTTTATTCATGTTGAAATAAATGCATTTTCTAATAAGGAACAGTACACTTTAGATTGAGATATATATTACATTTGCATTTAAAGATACATATGGTTACAGACATACATACTGATTTTCAAATGAAATTGACAAATTAAGCAAATTAAAGACTTTAGATTAAAGATGTATTCCTCTGTATTTAGGAAGAAGAGTTGTTTTTCTTTTGCTTAATTACAGGAAAAGAAAATTACATTTTAAAGCATCTATGATATATTCTGACCCTCATGATTTCACTTTGATAAACATAAAAGATTAGGAAAAACTGAAAATATTTCTTACTTACAGAGAATACTGTTTATTCTTATTTTAACTTAGAACTAGTAGTCCTGAAAAGCTTAGTTGGCCATAAGTATTATTTGAATCAAACAAGTGAAAGAAACATTTTCCAATTCGCAAAATACTCCATGATAAGAAATCTGATGAAAANATAAACATAAAAGATTAGGAAAAACTGAAAATATTTCTTACTTACAGAGAATACTGTTTATTCTTATTTTAACTTAGAACTAGTAGTCCTGAAAAGCTTAGTTGGCCATAAGTATTATTTGAATCAAACAAGTGAAAGAAACATTTTCCAATTCGCCAAATACTCCATGATAAGAAATCTGATGAAAATTGAATTGTGTCATTTCTCAAATAACCCTATACTAAACATGTAAAGTTCTTCTCAGTAGCCTTCTTAAATATTGTGATGATTGTGATTGTTGCTATGGTGTAGCAATTTTTAAAACATAAGGAGAGAAAAATGTTTTACAATTAATTATTCAGAGCTAATATCAAACATAGTCTCATTTGAACTTTACACTTTTCCCTCCATTGCTTCTGAAAAGTTCAGAGCTATTTGACTTGGTTTTCTATGGTTTCAACCACTGGGGTGGAAACACTCCCTGAAATGAATTCTTCAGGCTATTAGCTTAGATGTGCCCCATTTATTTATGCTATGCTATTTTCTTGTACATATATTAGAGACTATGTAAGTGGATTCTATTACCTTCCATTACTCTCTGACCATTCAGTCTGTGATTTTGTAACTAAGGAATTTTATTATAAGATCAAAGAAACCCGTATCTAAAACATATTTTTAAAGGCATAGAATATGTACCTAAATGTTTAAAATGATTTGCTTTAGCACTATTTGAGGTGTCTAGATGTCAAACTAAATAACGGGTTATAAAAATTTCTAAGGATCATGTTATGTTAAAAGACAATCATTATCATAGCAGTATGTTCAAAGTCACTATATAACAATTCAGTTCAAGATTTTTCACTAGCATTTTGCCTTGAGACTTGGCATAGACATTTTCTAAGAAAGTATATTCATCAACTATTTTATTTCTTTGAGTCCACTCTGAAATACATGAGAAAAGAAAAACACAGCTTTCTGTGTGCATTCATATATGAATTTGCATCTGGTTATGTGATTGTATTTATAAACAAATTAACTCCATCTTATTTAGTGTTTGTTAACAGTTAACAGATATGAAGGTTTTATCCTATTTGCAAGCGAACAAGTTAGCCTGCGACAGTTTCACATATATAATGGAGAAAGGCATGAAAAGCTGTGTCAGGGACAAGGCATTTATTACTCAGACCAAGAAAAGTTGCAGAACACCAACATTTTCTTGTGTCAACTCTCTGAACCTAATCTCCTACAATGTGATGAGAAGAAGAGCAAGATATACCCTCCAAAATCAATGCTACATTAAAGGAGAGGAATTCTCTGTTTGGGAAATTCAAATTGTTATACTGTGCAGTTGGGCTTCCCTGGTGGCTCAGACAGCAAAGAATATGCTTGCAATGCAGGGGAATTATTTACCATCAGAGCCACCAGGGAAGCCCCATTGGGTATGTAAGTCTGGAAATAAATTGTTTACTAAACATAAAGAAACATGTAAGAGGTTATTTGGTTCATGTTTCACCTTATGCAGAGTTGTAAACTACTCACAACATCATTTGTAAACAAAATTCAATGACTAGAATTTTAACAATATATTTTGGAGATATTGTTGAAATTATTTTTGACAGAGAAAGAAAATTTTCAAATTATTTTATTTGTAAGTTAAGCCCAGTTATTTATCTCTGATAACTAGAACATTTACTTAAATAAATGTCACCTGTAGTGTTCATTTGGGCTTCTGAAGTGGCTCACCAGTAAAGAATCTGCCTGTAATGCAGGAGGCATGGGTTCAACTCCTGTGTTGGGAAGATCCCCTGGAAGAGGTCCTGGCAACCCAGTACAGTATTCTCGCCTGATGAATTCCATGGACAGAGAAGCCTGGTGGGCTATAGTCTATAGGGTCACAATGGACTCAACTTGTGTTGAGGTGGACACAACTAAAGTGATTGAGTGCACATGCCCACATAGGTAGTATTTATTTTATCCAGGTTAATAAATCCTAGACATTTAATTAGGGGCTTCCATAGGAGCTCAACTGGTAAAGAAACTGCCCACAGTGCTGAGACCCCAGTTCAATTATTGAGTTGGAAAGTTTTCTTGGAGGAGGAAATGGCAACCCACTCTAGTATTCTTGCCTGGAGAATCCCTATGGATGGAGGAGCCTGGTAGGCTCATGTGTTTGTGTTACTAAATAAAGTTTCTGAATGGAATTTTTTGAATTTTCCCCAGATTACGATATGTATTTTAAAGAATACTATACTATTCACTTTTTTATTTCCTGTTCCAGTCATTTTGTCACTTGTAATCAAATAGAAAATATTGATTGTTGAAGTGTACCAGANAAAATCAAATAAAATGAAATATCACAAACTATTGTAGGCTTCCCATATGGCTCAGATGGTAGAGAATTTGCTTGCAATGCAGGAGACCTGGGTTTGATCCCTGGGTTGGAAAGACCCCTTGGATGAGGGCATGGCAAACCACTCCAGTATTCTTGCCTAGAAAATCCCCATGGACAGAGGGGCCTGGCATGTTGCAGTCCATGGGGTCACAAAGAGTCATACATGCCTGAGTGACTAAGCACATTGTAGACTACTTAGATTTTAAAAACTTTAAAAAATACTAAATAAAACATTATACTCAATAGCAAATTTTCAATTTATCTGTTAAATCAACAAAAATCTAAGAATTTTTATCAATACTAGTTTGAACAATAAACCGGATTTCCTATCGAATATCAGGTATTTGAGGAAGTCTAACTACTGGGAAGCTTATGGAGTGAATCAACAATATTTAGTAATCTTGAAAATACTTCTATTTACCAGCAATTTTGCTTTTAGCCATATTGTCTAAGAAATCTCTTGCACACACATGTTGGGATACGTGTGATACTGTTTATAGCAATAAAATTTGGAAAAACATGACTTGTCCACCAATATGGGACAAGATCGTTAAATTATAGGACGTTTTAAAGTAGAATGCTATATGGCAGCTAAAGAATAGAACGTAACCATACCACATATTTTAATATTATTGACCTTAAAGCAAAACGTTAATTGAAGAATCAATAAGTTGTCAGGATATGTACATGTGAAAATACATAGGCCAAGTTTAAACACACAAATAAAGCCTATGTGTGATTTATCAATATATATACAGCAGCAGCATAAAAACAAAACTTTCTTTTCTGTGTGGACTGTGGCCAGTGTTCAAGAAGATAAGATTAGATGAGCAGGTGTGCTTCTTCAGGTCTCTCCTGATTCAGGGAGAGAGGTTAGGGTCCTGCCTTTTTCTTCACTTGGCTGTTGTTGACAGACTGCAGGTAAGTGCTATTTCCACAGATGAGAAACTTCACCTTGTCTGGAAATAGTCAACTGTGATCTCCATGCCTACTGGGCCAGAAAGAGAAAGATATTTCAGTCTTGCCCTGACTCTGACTTTAACCTAAGTCCGGGTTGTTTTTTTTTTTCCCCTTTTGTTCTCTAGGTAATGCTACTTTATTTGTTTGACTTCCAAATCTAATCTAATAAAGATCATACTTCCAAATGTTAAAAATGATTGAGACACACTAAAGGCAGAGGTGTATCTGGATATCTCAATATAACACCTCAGAAAAGTTTTTCCAGAATTTTTTTAAAAGCTGAGGTCCTCTCATATGTACACTCAAAAGATGAGCTCTATATATTGAGCAAAATACAGAATCGTAAAATATGACAAAATAATGTTAATTTTGATCCATTGTATTGATTTCAAAAGTGTTTCATTTTTATAGAACCATGCATTTACTGGAAAGGAATGAAAACAAAAGATTATCTGCACTAGCCAATTCTCCATACTTTGACGTTCACCAAAGCTTTTCTTCATTATCTGTTTAACAACTCAGTGATAAGTATCCTACCATTCTCACCCTGGAGGTAACCTTCTGAAGCTATTACAGGGTAGCAGTTCTATTTATGACATTACACACATCTGCTTTGCAAAATCTCTACTCTTCAGAGCCACAGGTAAAATATCTAAATTCTATTTGCAAAGGAAGCATTTTAAATATCTGAAATATCATATTTGTCTGAAATTTCACCCAGTCTAATAAGAATCTTCTCCCTTAGAACCCCTATGACAAGGTTTCTTTCCTCTCTATCCTTACTGCTATCACTTGGAAGAAATCCAGCTTAAAAATATTCTTGTTAAATCGTGCTTATGAGCACAATGTGTGACAGTTCAATTGAAGTCTGAGAATCAAAGAGCAGATACATTAGAACTGTGTGAAAAATGTTTACCTTTTAATCATGTTATCATGATTAATCTATTTCTCTCTCTCTAAAAAGAACCAAATGTACTGCTTGCCTGTGTTTTGCATTCACTACAGCTATTAGGCTTAAATTTTTTTGTTATTGTTTTTGCAATCAGATCATAATGGTGAGCCTTTAAATTGTACTTTATATGAACTGTTCAACCCAATAACTGTAAATTTTTAAAACTATATGTTTTTACTAAATTTCAGGTTTTTGAAAAAATTCTATCAACTTGTCATATTTACTATATTAGTTATTTTCTCTGGGTTTGTGCCATCTGCCAATTTAAACAATGTCTTCCTAAATCCAATTTTTTTTGAAAAGAGAAAGTTGAGGAGAGAGATTTACTAAATTGATCTCTTTCTTTGTATTCCCAGAGTCTAGCAATATTTAGTGACAATGAACTAATATTTATGTAATGATGAATCCTTAGTTAGGAGACTTCAGTTCATTCATCACTAGATTTTCAACTGGAGTGATTTAACTATGAATTTATTTAAATGATTTATTTGTGTTAGCTGCTCAATCGTGTCCGACTCTGCAACCCCATGGACTGTAGCCTGACAGGCTTCTTTCTCCATGAGACTCTCCAGGCAAGAGTACTGGAGTGGGTTGCCATTTCCTTCTCCAAAATGATTTATGGTTGAGCTCAGATTTTTTTCAAATATCTGAAGTAGAATCTCACTAATGACTTAACATTGATAATGCTGTTTAATAGTTCCTCTTTCTTCCATCTTCTTCCTATTTCTATTCATCCCATTCCTTCTTGTCAGATAAAATTTCCTAAGACTCAACTCTGACTAAAATGTTGACCAGCTGAGCTGTATCTAGTGTAAGAACGTCATTATTAGTTGCGCCATATTCACCATAAATTTTTCTCATCTTTCCAATCAAAACTGATGAAATCCTCTGAATTTAATGTTTTTAACCATTCTTGAACTTCTGAAGTTGAATGCAACCCTCTTAAGTTACAGATCCCTGACTTGCTGTTGTTTAGTCACTATGCTGTGTCCAACTCTTTTGCAACCCCATGGACTGTAAACCACCAGGCTCCTCTGTCCATGGAATTTCCAAGGCAACAATACAGGAATGGGCTGCTATGTCCTTCACCAAGAGATCTTCCTGACCCAGGGATTGAACCTGCGTCTCCTGCGTTAGCAGGTGGATTCTTTACCAGTGGCTTACTTCTGTTGTAAATGACAAAAATAACAAGTTATTAATTACTGTGTTGGATGAAATTTAGAAATCAAAATTTTATACAAAATAAGTTATGCTAACAAAGCTTTCGTAATTTCTACTTATAGTTCCATCTGGAAAGTAAAGCCAGGATTTAAACCCAGGTCTTGCTCATTTCAGTTACTGTGTTTGTAATTGTTCTACTGTTTCTTGTAACCTCCCAAAGTATTTTGTCATTCACTTGCACTTCATCCTTTTACAGTAAGTGACATTTAGACTTATACCCAAGTTCTTTAGACAGTTCATGAAAAAAAAAAAATCTTCCCTCTTTATCTTTGTTATGGCTTTCTATAACTTCTCTACTGCTCACACTGTCCTCCCCTTTTTCTTCCACATCTTTCTTCCTGTTTTTCTTCCTTTCACCCAATCTATAGTTAAACACTGGATAAAAAGAAAAGTTAACTTTTCACATTTTCTCATCAAAAATTGAAGAAGAGTTGGCCCAGTTTTCCCTTATTTATTATTTTTCCTCACATTATCCTTAATTTCCTAAATTGATGCTTAAAATGTCATGAATAAAACATTAGGTAGTTCCAGATAATAATACTTGTTTTATTATTGGTTTTAATTTGATCATACCATTGAAGTTTCTCTAGTTTCTTTAGTTTTTTATCCATTAATTAATAATTTGACAATAATTTTGAAAAAGCAAATTATTGGTTGATAGCCAGAAACTAGTTTTGTAAATAATAATTTAAGCATGTTTTGTTTGTAACTCAGAAATTTCTGTCAGGTGTAATTAAAAGTTGTCTTTTAACCATTTCTGTTTCCCAATATGCTTCATCAAGTATCTGTAAAATAAAACATGAAGGACTACAGAAAAGGTAAACACTATATACTTAGGATGGAATTTCAGCTGAGCTACTTAAAACCCTAAAGGATGATGCTATTAAAGTGCTGCACTCAATATGCCAGCAAAATGGGAAAACAGCATTGACCACAGGACTGGAAAAAAAGTCAGTTTTCATTCCATTTCTAAAGAAGACCAATGCCAAAGAATGTTCAAATGTTAGTTGCCCAGTTGTGTCTGACTCTTTGCGACTCTATGGACTATAACACACCAGGCTGCTCTGTCCATGGAATTCTCCAGGCAAGAATACTAGAGTGGGTAGCCATTCCCTTTTGCAGATGATCTCCCCAACCCAGGAATTGAACCCGGGTCTCCTGCATTGCAGGCAGTTTCTTTACTATCTGAGCCACTTGGGAAGCCCAAAGACACTGGGCACAGCCTATAGGGAAAGGTCTCCCTGAGACTTGAACTCAGATTTCTGGATTCAGAGTCCAGAGTGCTCATCATTATACCATGGAACTACGGTATGCTGTATGATGTCTTTCAGATTTAGTGGTTGGCTGGCTGGTTAGCTTTTGAGACCTCATTCACATGCCAACCAATATCAGGTCATGTGTCTTTCTTAAGCAGGCTTGGTTGTATTAAATCTCTTGATGTTTGTGTGCTTTGCAAAGAATAACAAGATGAGACTAATCCTCAAGTGAATGTGTTTCTCAAGCATCTGCCTGGGTCACATTGACAAATGCCCCACTGCCACAAGCAAGGCTCATGCTCAAGATTGTACTGAAGCAGTGGATAAATTAATAGACACACCAATTTCATTTGTCTGTTTGTTTATTCATAAATGCATTAGCTCATTTTGCTACCTAGAGAGAAGTGTCAGCATGTCAGGAAGTCAGATGATCATATTATCCTTGGGATTTAGACATGAAGAGTACAGAATGCATGGATCAAAGAACAGAGGACACTGAGTATCCAGACAGCTCAGCAAGAGCTGCCTGAAGGCATGTCTACCTTTAGCAGAACAATGCATAGATAAGTCAGTGTGGACATATCCTGGTGCCAATAACAGAACATGATCCTAGACTCTTTCCTGGAATGAAGATGCTACCCTGCAGAGGTGGTTTTTTATTCTGATAATAAATTCTGGTTAAATCTGTGCAAATCATTATAGTTAACTCACACTAAATATATATGCTTATATACATGCACAAGCTTCTGTACACACAAAAACCAGCTAGTCCTGACTAGAGTTGTTAAACAAACGCTGATACTTGAATGTTGGATTCATTCTCTTGGAAAAATACTCTTGTTTGTCTTTTCAGATTTCCTTCAAGTCAAAAGTTGATGTGACTAAGGCTGTTCATATATAACTCAGGTTTGAATGGAAGCTTCCAGTGCCTACAATATAACTTTACTTTTGCTTCTGATGAGTCTGAATGTCACATGAATAAAACCGACATAACTAAATGAACATTTATTTAAGAGATTTTTACCGTGAAAATGTCTATCAAATCAAGCATGTAATCAATAGACAAACTGAGTATTGTAATTTATTATGTCTCCTGTCTTTTAAAAATAATCCTCATAGATGACAAATAGTCTCTAAAAATAACTATCAAGTGTTTTGTTCTCTGTGCACCTAGAAACTATGCTATTAGCAGTTCTTCAAAAAAAAAAAAAAGCCTCATCTACTGCTTTGTTACACTAATTTCACATAAAATACAAATTAAAGACTTTTATCTATATCTATATCTATATATATATCATTAAAAGAGTGCCTTTCATTGCTCCTAATTACTGGCTAAACTTTTATTCAAAATAAGCCATTTATTCAATAAATTTGTAGTGTCTCTGTATAGGTAAAAATACACAATCTCATAAAAATACGTATATATGTATTTATCACCATGATTTCTTGGATAATGTAACAGCATTATTCCATTTTACCAGATATGTATTCATTCTATTGTACCATCACAGAAAGCTCTCTCTTACATTCTACTTAAGTGTTTGCATGTATATTCAAAATTTATACATGCATATTAGCACATGTGTAAATAAATTTATGATGGGTTTCTGCACATTCTTTTTAAAAAATAATATATTTTTCTCTTTTTTCAAAGTAATTAGTGTCCAAAATAGTGTTCTCCACTTAGAATATGTTTATTCTGCACTATGGCAGAATATCTATCTTTGAAAGAAAAATTCACAACCCCACTATATATCAAGGGTTTATGAAGACTGGAAGACTCTCAGCTTTACTAAAAAGCATCATTTCCTTAGTTACTAGATGACATCCATTAATATGCCATTCATATTCAAGCATTTATTTGTCTTAAATCAAACTTGGATGTCACATAAAACATAGGGATATTCTGACCATGGATAAATTTAACATTCTGTTTCAATTCTATCCTAGTTTAGTCCTGTAAAAGTTTATTAGGAAAAAAAATAACTCATCCACTTTTATTTATATGGTTGAAGCTTAATTTCTTTGCCATTGTGGGACCAAAGTCATCCCTTTCCTGCTAACTGTGTGCTAGGATCACGGTAAGCTTTTAAAGGGCATCCCACTTCCACCGGCAGTTCACAGCATGGGTTTTTGCTTTCTTCCAGGTCAGCTGGGATTTGTCTCTCAGATGTCCATTTTTTCTACTAGTAAGAGAAAACACATTTAAAGGACTAATGTGATGACACCCACTGGATAATCATTTTAAGATCAACTGTACTGGAGAAGGCAATGGCACCCTACTCCAGCACTCTTGCCTGGAAAATCCCATGGACAGAGGAGCCTCATACGCTGCAGTCCATGGGGTCGCTGAGGGTTGGACACAACTGAGCGACTTCATTTTCACTTTTCACTTTCATGCATTGGAGAAGGAAATGGCAACCCACTCCAGAGTTCTTGTTTGGAGAATCCCAGGCATGGGGGAGCCTGGTGGGCTGCCATCTGTGGAGTCGCACAGAGTCGGACACGACTGAAGCGACGCAGCAGCAGCAGCAGCAGCAGCAGTGCAGTATAACATAACTTAATCATGGAATGACATTTTCATCTTCACAGAAGATTATGCAGGGCACATACACCAGAAGGAGGAAAATCTTAGGGGACATCTCAGTGTGCTGCCAGACCTTAATGACAGAATGTTAATGTAGGTGTGAGAAATGTTCTTGTAAAATTTGATCTCTAAAAATTGCAACATTTTGGGAGAATTTGAAAGGATATGTCTGACTGAACAACTGAAAATTGAAAATGTAAGGGCTGATAGGAATATGAAATGTGAAGATCTTACCATCTACTGTTTCCCTAATTGATTTCATGGCACCTTTGTAATAAGACAGCCTATGTCAGATATTTATCAAACTATTTATTTCAAAAATGGGTGCTCACCTTTTCCCGTAAACTAATACTGCACTGCATGGGCCATTCACATTAAAGCAATCTTTTTCAACAGTGTCCTCAATTTCATCTCTTACTAAAAGCAATCAGTGTTCACAATTCACACAAATTCTGGATTCTCTCTTCATATTTCACTTCTTCTAATGGACTAGCCCATTCTTTATGAGCTCAGTGTTGTTTTATAACATCTCGCCAAATATATCCTCTATGTATTAACCAATATAAATTATTGTAATAACCAATATACACTATTAACCTCATTTTTTCTTAAGATCTTTCCATATGGTTACAAGTTCATTGGGGTTTTGATTGCCATGTCAAGATAAGTGGGCAGCAAGGTAACCAAATAAATTGTCCTCATATAATGTATATGGATTTATTTCTTACTTCCCGTATCAGGTTCTTGTTGGCTTCTCTGGTGGCTCAAATGGTAAAGAATCTGCTTGCAATGCAGGAAACCCAGGTTTGATCCCTGGGCCAAGAAAATCTCCCCCAGAAGAGAATGGCAATCCCTTCCGGTATTCTTGCTTAGGAAATCCCATGGATAGAAGACCCTGGCAAGCTACAGTCCATAGGTTGGCAAAGTCAGACACAAATGAAAGACTAAGCATATGCATATAAATTTTTTACCATTTATAAGCAGAATGCTAAATCACTGCCATATTTGTCAGTTCATTTGCTCTTGCTAAATCCACTACTTGAGGTGAATTCTATACTCATTTTATATGCTCACTGGAAGTAGAGTTCACTTCACAACACAGGACCCTAGGCTTCTGGAGGTTCTACCATTTTGCGTTACCCCATCTGGGTGGCCTTCAAGGGTGCTGCAGAAAGAAGGAGGCAATGAAGAAAATGGGCTTCCCTGGCAGCTCAGATGGTAAAGCCTGCAATTTGGGAGATCCAGGTCTGATCCCTAGGTCAGGAAGATGCCCTGGAGAAGGAAATGGCATCCCATTCCAGTACTCTTGCCTGGAAAATTCCATGGATGGAAGAGCCTGGTGGGCTACAGTTCATGGAGTTGCAGAGTCGGACATGACTGAGCAACTTTACTTTCACTTTCAATGAAGATAATCTTCAAAAGGTCCCATGCACACACTGCTGCACTCAGTGCCCCCAACTCTGCAGCAGGCCACCCCCGACCTGCACCTCCACCAGAGACTCCTGTACACTGACAGGCAAGTCTGGGTCAGTCTCTTGTAGGGTCACTGCTCCTTTCTCCTGGGTCCTGGTGTGTTCAAGGTTTTGTTTGTGCCCTCCAAAAGTCCGTTTCCCCAGTCCTGTGTAAGTTCTATAATCAAATCCCACTGGCCTCCAAAGTCAAATTCCCTGGGGTTCTCAGTCCCTTCGTTAAATCCTCACGTTGGGAAATCTGTTGTGCGTCCTAAAACTTTCTGAATTGTGCAATAATTTATTGCATATAGTTGTTCTGCATTTTGTGGGTCATCTACTCAGTGGTTCTTTGGTGGGGTTAATGGCGACCTCCTTCAAGAGGGCTTATGCACATGTGTGACCCAGGTCTGCTGCACCCAAAGCCCTGGCCCTGTGGCAGGCCACTGCTGACCTGTACCTCTGCGGGAGACACTCAGACACTCAAAGGCAGGTCTCACTCAGTCTCTGTGGGATGTGGGTCCTGGTGCACACAAGGTTTTGTTTGAGACCTCCATGTATCTCTGGCAGGTATGGGATTTGATTCTAAATGTGATAACACCCCTCCTCTGTTCTTGCTGGGGCTTCTCATTTGCCCTTGGACACTGGGGTATTTTTTTTTTTTGGTGGGATCCAACATTCTCCTGTCAATGGCTGTTCAGCAGTGAGTTGTAATTTTGGAGTTCATAGTCAAAGCTATGGTTTTTCCATATTTGTTTATGGATGTGAGAGTTGGACTATAAAGAAAACTGAGCACTAAAGAATTGATGCTTTGAACTGTGGTGTTGGAGAAGACTCTTGAGAGTCCTTTGGACTGCAAGGAGATCAAACCAGTCAATCCTAAAGGTCCTGAATATTGATTAAAAGGACTGATACTGAAGTTAAACTTGCAATATTTTGGCTATCTGACGTGAATAACTTACTCTTTGGAAAAGACCCTGATGCTGGGAAAGACTGAAGGCAGGAGAGGGGGACAACAGAAGATGAGATGGCTAGATGGCATCACTAACTTGATGGACATGAGTTTGAACCAGCTCTGGGAGTTGGTGATGGACAGGGAGGCCAGGTGTGCTACAGACCAGGGTCACAAAGAGTCAGATGTGACTGAGCAACTAAACTGAACTTAACAAGCAACATCAGGGCCCTATTTTTAAAATAGAATTTGAGAAAAAGTGAAAGTGAAATGGTTGGTCCCTTAGTCGTGTCCAACTCTTTGTGACCCTATGGACTGTAGCCCACCAGAAGCCTCTGTCCATGGAATTCTCCAAGCAAGAATACTGGAGTGTGTTGCCATTCCCTTCTCCAGGGGATATTCTCAACCCAGGAATTGAACCTGGTTTCCTGTATTGCAGACAGATTCTTTACTGTCTGAGCCAGTAAGGAAGCCCTAGTGAGAAAAAGTAACCAGACATAAATTAAAATTGTAACATCTCATTTACATGCTTTCAAAAGCAGGCAGAACTGATCCATGGAGCTGTGAATCCAGATAGTGATTACCTTTGGGGAAAGGTATTTAATGAAGAGGAGACATGAGAGTGGTTGCTTCTAAGTGGTCCTGTTTCTTGATGTTGATTGTGGTTCAGTTCCTGAAAGCTCATTGAGCTGTACCTTTTTATTTAAGCAAAATTTTTTTTGCCAGTACCCGTTTAGTGTTTCAATATAATTGTAATGATAGAATATAAAACAAAATGAATACTTGAAAGTTGAATACCTGGTTAAAACTATTGATTTCCCAGTCTGTGATGACAACTTATTGTAAGGTCACTGTTATAAAACTTAAAACACATTTATCTGCCCATGCCATAGCTTTTTAAATCTATAAAATGCTATTTACAGTCTATCCTTTGATTTAGTAAAAAATTAAGTTATGTGATCTATTAGGTGGAGCTTCATGTGTTATTTACTTTTAAGGGAGCTCACAACTCCTCCTCCCTAGCATACACACAAATAAATAACACACAAGATGTGGGGCCCTAAATAGGAAACCTCAGAAAACAATTGTGGTCAAAAACCTAAGATGGCGCCTGGTGGAAGAGATGGGGGCAGGGTCTATGTTGTCTGTCAAAGTTTTTGATTGGCTCTCTTGATTTCTGTGCACATAGACAGTGTGTGATCTCCATAGACTCCTGCTATAATGAAGGCACATGATTTGACCTTTAACGTGATTGGTGCAACTATGGAAAGTCCCTCCTAAAACCCTCCTATTTGTCTATATAAGCTGAGAGTTTGCAACAATAAACCGGAACTGCTTCGACGGAACCCCTGTCGTGTCTGATTGTCTCTTGCCGAGGGGCTGGGTTGGCGGACAGTAGGCTCACCTCTCCTCGGGACCCCTTGGCTTTGCTGAGGGAAGTTCCACTGCCTCTACTCTTTCTGCAGAGCGCCCTCCGCAACAAGACAAAAATAAAATACTTCTGAAAGTAGATGACATTCAAGGCTATTAACTGGGTCAATATGCCATGGGTTAGACTTTACATGTGATAATGAATTCTTGCTGAAGTGTACTCTTTCTTTTTTTTCTCTTGGTCCTGAATAGATGTACTGTTAAAAAAAGGATTATGCCTAGTTTTTCTTGGAACAGATCCTTAATTTTAGAAAGGCCTGCACTGGGAAGATTAGGTCAGCCATTCTCTGAGTTGAAGGTGAATCTCTAGTTCCTCTTTTGATTTTCTTTACCGCTGACATTGGGCATATGCCCCTTTGTGACTACTGTTACAATTCTTATCAAATTGATCTGGTGCTACTGGCAAAAGGAGAAGAAACTGCTAAGGTTGGCCTTGAGCCTAAGAAAAA